>CM067352.1:25762016-25793196 GCA_034190875.2 Urechis unicinctus | reverse complement strand
ATAAGTTGGCCGATTTTGAAATTTTCCTGATGCAGTTCGACAAGTTCTCCCATGTACCCTGGACCTCTTGCTTGTGTAGCGCGAGAGGCACTGCGACTTGACATGATTCTCGCAGGCGGCCGCGCCAAGCGGATTCCTTTGTTCTGCGCGACAAGGCGGCTGCAGCGAAGTGCCAGCAGAAATGACACCCACTGTACTTCAAACTTACTTTGTGAGAAAACTGTTGGGTATTAAGAGCAGAAAATTATACACTTTGTTCAGAATTGAATGGGCTTCCTTCTCGAGCAAACCAATTCACAATACGACCATTCGCGACAGAGAAACGACGCGATAACATCAGATTTTAGTCGAATTTTAACTTTCACTCGTTCGTGACCGGAAATGACATCAGCGACTTCCCCAAAAGAATCATCATTCGGTACACGCTCTCCATGGTAACATTTTACCCACGTTTTGTGACCCTCGAACGAATATTGTCGATTTTACAAGTGATCGAAAAAAATTGCCAATTTTAGCTGTTTTCGAACTTTTACCGGCGATTCGTGAGAAAACTACGCATAATTCCTGCTGTTACACAGTGTACGAAATGTTACTCGAAAAGTAACCTTCAGATTCATGTTTAAATTTTCAAAATCGACCCAGTAGTATTAAACATATTGGGGTGTTAATGCATTTGGGGGGTCACTTTTAACTTTAAGCTCAGTTTGTGAGAAAAATATAAAACATAAACAACTAAATGAATAAGTTTCAAGTTCGGAAGTGTATGGGCTACCTTCAGGTGCAAACATTTTTAGGATACGACCATTAACGACGGAGTAATGATGCAATAACTTTCGATTGCCCAGCTAAATAACGTTGTTTTGCTCGTAACCGGAAGTGACATCATCGACATAAAAAAAACAGTTATCTTCCGATAGCCAGTGATTCTGTGAACATTCGACCCAATTTTTATGACCATCCATCGAATATTGTTGAAGTTATAAGCGATTGAAAAATGTGGTAAAACACTACCACAAATTTTCGAGTGGGGGCTACGGGGCGAAATGTGCATATTTTTTTCATGATATTTGACATGGAAAGTTGGCGAATAAATCAGGCTACAAGGAACTGTAAACTTTAGAAAAATCGCACCGTAGGTTAAGATGATATAAAGGATTGAAAAATTCACAACGTGACCTTGACCTTGATATGAGGTCAAGGTCAAAACAAAACCTCTCGGTTCTGCGCATCAATCACGCCTAACGATTGGTGAAGAAAAAATTAGAAAATTTCAAAAATTGCGACCTGTATCGCGAAACAAAAAAAAGTTAACAAACATCCATACAAACTTACAAACCGGGCCGATCGCCATAACTTGGCTGAGCCAAGTTAACAAGAGGCCCATGGGAACATGTGGGAACTTGGCGAACTGCATTTAATTAAATGGAGAGATTTTCAGAATGGGGCCTTAATTGACCAAAATGAAATTTTCCTGATGCAGGTGGTAAAGTTCCCCCATGTACCTTTGAGCCTCTTATGTAGCGCGAGAGGCGCTGCGATTTGACCTGATTCCCACAGCCAGCCGCCTCTCTCAAGCCGCGCGCTGGGCCGCTCGGGATTCCTTTGTTCTGCGCGACAGGGCGGCTGCAGTGAAGAGCCAGCAGAATTGACACCCACTGTACTTCAAACTTACTTTGTGAGAAAAATGTTGGATATTTAGAGCTGAAAATTATACACATTGTTCAGAATTGAATGGGCTTCCTTCTCGAGCAAACCAATTCACGATACGACCATTCACGACAGAGAAACGACGCGATAACTTCAGATTTTAGTCGAATTTTAACTTTCACTCGTTCGTGACCGGAAATGACATCAGCGACTTCCCCAAAAGTATCATCATTCGGTACACGCTCTCCATGGTAACATTTTACCCACGTTTTGTGACCCTCGAACGAATATTGTCGATTTTACAAGTTATCGAAAAAAAATTGCCAATTTTAGCTGTTTTCCGAACTTTTACCGGCGATTCGTGAGAAAACTACGCATAATTCCTGCTGGTACACAGTGTACGAAATGTTACTCGAAAAGTAACCTTCAGATTCATGTTTAAATTTTCAAAATCGACCCAGTAGTATTAAACATATTGGGGTGTTAATGCATTTGGGGAGTCACTTTTTAACTTTAAGCTCAGTTTGTGAGAAAACTGTACGACATAAACAATTAGATGAAGAAGTTTCAAGTTCGGAAGTGTATGGGCTACCTTCAGGTGCAAACATTTTTACGATACGACCATTAACGACGGAGTAATGACGCGATAAATTCGGATTGCACAGCTAAATAACGTTGTTTTGCTCGTAACCGGAAGTGACGTCATCGACATAAAAAAACTACTTATCTTCTGATAGCCAGTGATTCTGTGAACATTCGACCCAATTTTCATGACCATCCATCGAATATTGTTGAAGTTATAAGCGATTGAAAAATGTTGTAAATCACTACCACAAATTTTCGAGTGGGGGCTGTGGGGCGAAATATGCATATTTTTTCATGATATTTGACATGAAAAGTTGGCGAATAAATCATACTACAAGGGACTGTAAATTTTTTAAAAATCGCACCGTAGGTTAAGATGATATCAAGGATTGAAAAATTCACAACGTGACCTTGACCTTAATATGAGGTCAAGGTCAAAACAAAACCTCTCGGTTCTGGGCATCATTACCCCCTAACGATGAGTGAAGAAAAAATTGGAAAATTTCCAAAATTGCGACCTGTATCGCGAAACAAAAAAAGTGTTACATACATCCAAACATCCCGAGATGCCCATGAGAACATGGGGGAACTTGGCGAACCTTATGAAGTCTTTTGACCATACTCCAATATTGAACAATTAAAAGACACCTCCCTGGATAATAACAGTACCACGGCCTGCCATACGTGACCCGCCCAGCGAGCCGAGTGTGGAAATAAAAGCGCATTCTATGTTCAGCGCGAAAAGGCCGCGTGACCTACTTGCCATGCCCTGCAAGCCGACCGCGGATAAGCGGCTGCCTTTGTGCTGAGCGTGAGGCTTGCTGTTGTTAACAATCCAGTGGAGAGCCAACAGAAGTGATGCCCGATGTACTTCAAGTTTACTTTGTGAGAGAACTGTCATATATTTTGAGCAGAAAATTTTACACTTATGTTCAGAATTGAATGGGCTTCCTTCGAGCGCAGACAAATTTACGATACGACCATTCACGGACGAACGAACGACGCTATAACTTCAGATTTGAGTACCGTTTTTGCTTTGATTCGTTCGAAACCGGAAGTGACGCAAACGATATCAATAAATTTTGCGGATCAGATTCGCGCTGTTGATGTCAACATCTGATTTAATTTTTTATCACCATTGAACTGATATTTACGATTTTATTAGCAATCGAAAATTTGACGAAAATTGATTGAGTGAAATTTGTTTTTTTCAACTCAACGCGCTTTGAAAAGGACAAATATATTGATTTCATATGTCAATTATGAAAGTTTGGTAATTCCATCAGCTTTCAGAAAATGTAAATTTTGTTACGATCGGACCATAATTAATGAATCTATTGCGAAATTAAAAAGTTTAGAGATTTTGGCTACCAGAAGTTTTTCGACCTGCTACGATTTTTTTTATGATGCATTATTTACAACTAAGTATATTTAGAAAAAGTTTACAATTACACTACACTTTCAGAATATGTTGACTGTATTGAAATTTAATTGTAAAGCATGGACATATTGAGCATTGAACTTGTGTCAGTTTTTATAAACTTTGATGCTTTCGTGACCGGAAGTGACGTCACCGACATTCATGAAATCTATGGATCCGACTTAAGCTGTCATGGAGCACAAGTGACCCAATTTTCATCATTATCGGACATGTATTGACTGTTTTATAGGCGCTCAAAATATTCATGAAACTTATGTTGTCATTCTGACCGATACCACGATTTTTCGACCTGGGACGCTTGGGAAAAAACCGTTGGTTGGATCGCCGTATATGTCATAAAAAGTTTGCAATTAGAATGAGCTACACGATGGTGTAAAGTTTGTAACGATCCGACCATTATTAACGGAGTTATTTGAGATACTAGTTTTTCACTTATTCGATGACCTTGACCTTAGTTTCAGGTCAAGGTCAAAACAAAACCTCTCGGTTCTGCGCATCAATCACGCCTAACGATTGAAGAAGAAAAAATGGAAAATTTCAAAAATTGCGACCTGTATCGCGAAACAAAAAAAATGTTAACAAACATCCAAACATCCGAGATGCCCATGAGGACATGGGTGAACTTGGCTAACAGTGTCGGAAACTTTTGAAAATTTCAATATTGTCCCAAAATTGACCAAGTTACTCTAGATTTATCGATAAAACAATGGTTCAGAGTCTGACACCAGGAAAAGCATATTTTTTATTTAATAGTACCGCGGCCTGCCGTATTTGCCGCGCCACGCCCCGCAAGCCCTAGCCTAGAGCAAATTCCTTTGTTCAGCGCGACAGGCAGGCTGTTGTAAACAAGCCCGCGCCGAGCCATTAGAAATGACACCCACTGTACTTCAAACTTACTTTATGAGAAAACTGTCGGTTATTTTGAGCAGAAAATTACACATCTATGTTCAGAATTGAATGGGCTTTCTTCGAAAGCAAACAAATTCACGATACGACCATTTACGACGGAGAAACGACGCGATAACTTCAGATTTCAGTCGTATTTTAACTTTGATTCGTTCGTGACCGGAAATGACATCAGCGACTTCCCCAAAAGTATCATCATTCGGTACACGCTCTCCATGGTAACATTTTACCCACGTTTTGTGACCCTCGAACGAATATTGTCGATTTTACAAGTGATCGAAAAAAAATTGCCAATTTTAGCTGTTTTTTAGAACTTTTACCGGCGATTCGTGAGAAAACTACGCATAATTCCTGCTGTTACACAGTGTACGAAATGTTACTCGAAAAGTAACCTTCAAATTCATGTTTAAATTTTCAAAATCGACCCAGTAGTATTAAACATATTGGGGTGTTAAAAAGCATTTGGGGAGTCACTTTTTAACTTTAAGCTCAGTTTGTGAGAAAACTATACGACATAAACAATTAGATGAAGAAGTTTCAAGTTCGGAAGTGTATGGGCTACCTTCAGGTGCAAACATTTTTACGATACGACCATTAACGACGGAGTAATGACGCGATAAATTCGGATTGCACAGCTAAATAACGTTGTTTTGCTCGTAACCGGAAGTGACGTCATCGACATAAAAAAACTACTTATCTTCTGATAGCCAGTGATTCTGTGAACATTCGACCCAATTTTTTATGACCATCCATCGAATATTGTTGAAGTTATAAGCGATGAAAAATGTGGTAAATCACTACCATTCTGACCGACAAATTTTCGAGTGGGGGCTACGGGGCGAAATATGCATATTTTTTCATGATATTTGACATGAAAAGTTGGCGAATAAATCATACTACAAGGGACTGTAAATTTTTTAAAATCGCACCGTAGGTTAAGATGATATCAAGGATTGAAAAATTCACAACGTGACCTTGACCTTAATATGAGGTCAAGGTCAAAACAAAACCTCTCGGTTCTGCGCATCATTACCCCCTAACGATGAGTGAAAAAAAAATTGGAAAATTTCAAAAATTGCGACCTGTATCGCGAAACAAAAAAGTGTTACATACATCCAAACATCCCGAGATGCCCATGAGAACATGGGGGAACTTGGCGAACCTTATGAAGTCTTTTGACCATACTCCAATATTGAACAATTAAAAATGAGACACCTCCCTGGATAATAACAGTACCACGGCCTGCCATACGTGACCCGCCCAGCGAGCCGAGTGTGGAAATAGCGCATTCTATGTTATTTCAGCGCGAAAAGGCCCGCGACCTACTTGCCATGCCCTGCAAGCCGACCGCGGATAAGCGGCTGCCTTTGTGCTGAGCGTGAGGCTTGCTGTTGTTAACAATCCAGTGGAGAGCCAACAGAAGTGATGATGCCCGATGTACTTCAAGTTTACTTTGTGAGAGAACTGTCATATATTTTGAGCAGAAAATTTTACACTTATGTTCAGAATTGAATGGGCTTCCTTCGAGCGCAGACAAATTTACGATACGACCATTCACGTCGGACGAACGACGCTATAACTTCAGATTTGAGTACCGTTTTTGCTTTGATTCGTTCGAAACCGGAAGTGACGCAAACGATATCAATAAATTTTGCGGATCAGATTCGCGCTGTTGATGTCAACATCTGATTTAATTTTTATCACCATTGAACTGATATTTACGATTTTATTAGCAATCGAAAATTTGACGAAAATTGACTGAGTGAAATTTGTTTTTTTTCAACTCAACGCGCTTTGAAAAGGACAAATATATATTGATTTCATATGTCAATTATGAAAGTTTGGTAATTCCATCAGCTTTCAGAAAATGTAAATTTTGTTACGATCGGACCATAATTAATGAATCTATTGCGAAATTAAAAAGTTTAGAGATTTTGGCTACCAGAAATTTTCGACCTGCTACGATTTTTTTTATGATGCATTATTTACAACTAAGTATATTTAGAAAAAGTTTACAATTACACTACACTTTCAGAATATGTTGACTGTATTGAAATTTAATTGTAAAGCATGGACATATTGAGCATTGAACTTGTGTCAGTTTTTTATAAACTTTGATGCTTTCGTGACCGGAAGTGACGTCACCGACATTCATGAAATCTATGGATCCGACTTAAGCTGTCATGGAGCACAAGTGACCCAATTTTTATCATTATCGGACATGTATTGACTGTTTTATAGGCGCTCAAAATATTCATGAAACTTATGTTGTCATTCTGACCGATACCACGATTTTTCGACCTGGGACGCTTGGGAAAAACCGTTGGTTGGATCGCCGTATATGTCATTAACAAAAGTTTGCAATTTGAATGAGCTACACGATGGTGTAAATTTTGTAACGATCCGACCATTATTAACGGAGTTATTTGAGATACTAGTTTTTTCACTTATTCGATGACCTTGACCTTAGTTTTGGTCAAGGTCAAAACAAAACCTCTCGGTTCTGCGCATCAATCACGCCTAACGATTGAAGAAGAAAAAAAAATGGAAAATTTCAAAAATTGCGACCTGTATCGCGAAACAAAAAAATGTTAACTAACATCCAAACATCCATAGATGCCCATGAGGACATGGGTGAACTTGGCTAACAGTGTGAGGACGGGTGAACTTTTGTCGGAAATTTCAATATTGTCCCAAAATTGACCAAGTTACTCTAGATTTATCGATAAAACAATGGTTCAGAGTCTGACACCAGGAAAAAGCATATTTTTTATTTAAGAGTACCGCGGCCTGCCGTATTTGCCGCGCCACGCGCCCCGCGCCCCCTAGCCTAGAGCAAATTTCCTTTGTTCAGCGCGTGAGGCAGGCTGTTGTAAACAAGCCCGCGCCGAGCCATTAGAAATGACACCCATTGTACTTCAAACTTACTTTATGAGAAAACTGTCGGTATATTTTGAGCAGAAAATTACACATCTATGTTCAGAATTGAATGGGCTTTCTTCGAAAGAAAACAAATTCACGATACGACCATTTACGACGGAGAAACGACGCGATAACTTCAGATTTCAGTCGTATTTTTGCTTTGATTTGTTCGTGACCGGAAATGACATCAGCGACTTCCCCAAAAGAATCATCATTCGGTAGACGCTCTCCATGGTAACATTTTACCCAATTTTTGTGACCCTCGAACGAATATTGTCGATTTTACAAGTGATCGAAAAAAAATTGCCAAAATTAGCTGTTTTTTTGCTTTTTCCGGCGCGATTCGTGAGAAAACTACGCATAATTCCTGCTGTAAATCGCGTACGAAATGTTACTCGAAAAGTTTGGTAACCTTCAAATTTCATGTTTAAATTTTCAAAATCGACCCAGTAGTATTAAATCTATTGGGAAATTAATGCATTTGGGGGGTCACTTTTTAAAATTTTCGACAGTTTGTGTGAGAAAACTATAAGACATAAACATTTAGATGAATA
This sequence comes from Urechis unicinctus, assembly GCA_034190875.2. Taxonomy (NCBI): domain Eukaryota; kingdom Metazoa; phylum Annelida; class Polychaeta; order Xenopneusta; family Urechidae; genus Urechis; species Urechis unicinctus. The sequence goes on along the minus strand of CM067352.1, from coordinate 25,785,141 downwards.
AGTTTCAAGATCGGAAGTGTATGGGCTACCTTCAGGTGCAAACATTTTTTGACGATACGACCATTAATTGACGGACATATTGACGCGATAAATTCGTGTTGCCCAGCTAAATAACGTTGTTTTGCTCGTAACCGGAAGTGACGTCATCGACATCCAAAAAATCTTATCTTCCGATAGCCAGTGCTTCTGGAGAACATTCGACCCAATTTTTATGACCATCCATCGAATATTGTTGAAGATATAAGCGATGGAAAAATTCATGAAAAAATGTTGTCATTCTACCACAAATTTTTCGAGTGGGGGCTACGGGGCGAAATATGCATATTTTGTCATGATATTTGATATAGGAAAAGTTGGCGAATAAATCAGCTACAAGGAACTGTACACTTTTTGTAAAGAACTTGGCGAACAGTGTCAGAAACTTTTTTAATTTTTAAAATTGACCCCAAATTGACCATGTTATCCTGGATTTAACGATAAACAATGATTCAGAAGCTTACCAACGCAACAGGATGAACACTGGTATCATTGAGTTCTTAATCTTCGTTATGATCATCAGTGATCATCAGTGATCATATGAGAAACTTTTAAAATGTCTAAAATTTACCCAAACTTTACTAAGTTCCTCTGCATTTATCGATGATCTAATATTTCATTCGATGTCCTTGCATATTTTATTAAATAGTACCGCGGCCTGCCATACATGCCACGCCCTGCGACCCGAGGGCGGATCTGTGGCGGCCTTTGTGCTAAGGGCTTAGTCTGGCTATTGACAGCAGTAATTGCTGTGCCGGGTCCAAAGTGAATTCGGGATAACTCATGCCTGGTGCGAGCGCCACGCATTGCTACTCTGCGAGGCAAACAGCGGTCATTAAAAATGTGAGTGTCATTAGATTTACTGACACTCCTTTAGCGTCGTGGCAATTGAACAGTTTCCGCGACCTATTTCTGGAACTACTAAGCTTGTAGGTTTGAGTGTTTGGAAATCTCGAACGAAAATATAACCGAAACGATAGTTAAGCTTTTTGTTTTTACCTGCGAAATAATGTATGAGAATTCAATCGTCATAACTGTTTAATTTGTGTTTTTTTTAATTTTGTTATTGTTGTGCGCGTTCGTCGTTACCGTCTTTGATCGAAGTTGGATGTGTTAAATTCAGAATTCGTGCCACTCGGTCCTGCGATTTTTATGGCCCTTTGTTTGTTGGGTGTTGGGGTTGGGATGATGTGAGGGTGTATTTAGGGATAACGCAATGTTTTTATGAATTTCAATTTGCGCTCAAAGGTTTATTTCATTCCTGGTGCATTTTGGGAAACGCATATCGCTACAACTAGTCTGAATAATACACTGCTTTGGTGAGCCACCTGAACATGTCGAAGAACAATGTTGGAAAGTTATTCACACGTTCATCAACTTTGGTATGAGGTCCTCATCAAGTACACAATTAAATTTTGCCTCTAAATATAGTGCTGTATTGTTCTTAATACAATATGTTTATAATCAAGGTCTTGGTTGTAGCAGTGTGATAATGATGGATGTTTTTTTATAAATCACATATGGTGTTGTGAGGATAATATGGTACAGAGTTGAGGAAAATATCCCCACCTACAGACATGCATGCTTTTTCTAAGTAGAAGACCAACTGGATGTAAACTTGCAATATGGTCATATTATTTGCCTCATTCATTAGATTCATTCCCAAGTTTTGTAAAACCATGAAACTTTTGACATATGAAAGAAATTTATCTACTGGCATTTTGTCGAGTTCAATGAACATTATGTGGCAAGTTTACATCTGGTTACTGTTTGATGGATTTTATATAATGTGTGCTTCGGATTTGATGCAATATTCCAGAACCATGCAGTCATGCAATTGTATGATTGTAGGGTTGATTTCCATTATACTCTTCAGAAACAGAGTAATAAGTGTGACAATAGTTCACTTTGAAATTTGTGAAGCACTCATTATATAATTTGAATGATGCTATGATACATGCCCTCATCACATGCACAATTCAACTTTGGCCTCCTTATCTAGTACTGTATTCTCTTTGATACAATATTCAATCATTGACTTATGGAAGAAGTTTAGATGATAACGTTGGGTGTTTTTAAACAGTGGATCTGTTGTCATGCGGATAATACGGTACTACATCGAGAAAGTGTCCCACATACAGATATGCATGCTTTTATATTAGTGTAAGAATTACTGAGTGTAAACTTGTAATTTGGTCCCTAAATTTGTCAAATTCAATGGAATTATTCCTAAGTTTTATTTAATCATGTGACATGATACATATGAAAGAAAATTTATTTACTGGCCTGTTGCTGAGTTTACAAACAACATGTGACAAGTTTATACTCGGTTACTAGTATGTTTGATGGATTTTATATAATGCGTGCTTCAGATTTGATACAATATTCCAGAACCATGCAGACATGCAATTGTATGATTAAAGAGTTCATGTCCACTATACTCTTCAGAAATAGAGTAATTATTGTGAAATAAGATCAATTTCACTTTGAAATTTGTGAAGCACTCATTATACAATTTGAATGTTGCTATGTTACATGCCCTCATCACATGCACGATTCAACTTTGGCCTCCATATCTAGTACCGTATTCTCCTTGATACAGTATTCAATCGGTGTCTTTATTGTAGCATTATGGAAGAAGTTTAGATGATAAAGTTTAGTGGTTTTAAACGGTAGATCTGTTGTCATGCGGATAATACGGTGCTACATCGAGAAAATATCCCACATACAGATATGCATGCTTTTAAATTAGTGTAAGAAGTACTGAGTGTAAACTTATAATATGTTCACTAAATTTGTCAAATTCAATGGAATGATTCCAAAGTTTTATTAAGTCATGTAACATGATACATATGAAAGGAAATTTATTTACTGGCCTGTGGCTGAGTTTACAAACATCATGTGACAAGTGTATACTCAGTTACTAGTATGTTTGATGGATTTTATATAATGCGTGCTTCGGATTTGATACAATATTCCAGAACGAGTTCATGTCCACTATACTCTTCAGAATCAGAGTAATTATTGTGAAATAAGATCAATTTCACTTTGAAATTTGTGAAGCACTCATTATATAATTTGAATGTTGCTATGTTACATGCCCTCATCACATGCACAATTCATATTTGGCCTCCATATCTAGTACCGTATTCTCCCTGAGGAATGGTGGATGGTTTAATTAAGTGGATTTAGTGTCACAAGGATAATACGGTACTAAGTGATGTAAAATGTCCCACCAGCAGATATGCATGCTATTCTTTACAATGTGATCAATAGGGTGTAAACTTGCAATTTGGTCTCAATATTTGTCTCAATTTTGAAAACTGTTCCCAAATTTAAATTTACTATGACAATGCAAAAGGAAATATATTTACTGGCCTGGTGAAATGATCAACTGACTATATGTTGCAAGTTTATGCCTTTAGCTTTCACCTGCTTGATGGATATAATGGGTGCTTTGAGTTTGTTGCACTATTCAAGAATCATGCAGTAATGTAATGTATGATTCTAGAATTGATGTGCATTATAATTGTTGTCAGAATCAGGATAGTGACTCTGAAACTATGCCAATTCAATTTTGAAATATCTAAAGCACTCATTATATTTTTCATTTACTATGTCACATGCCCTCATCGCATTCATTCACAATTCAACCCTGCCCTCCAGATATGTGTACCATATTACCTCAATACACTGTATAATAGGGGTCTATATCAAAGTAGTATGGAAGCTGTTGAAATAAAATTGAATGGTGATATATCTAGCTAATGTCAAGGTGATAATATGGTAAACTCATCACATCTTACAACCCCACAGTAAATACTCCAATCCAACTTGCAATAAGGGTGTTTATTCAGATTATATTATTGTTATGGGATGGGGCTCTTGAATTGCATATAGATAGTATGGTTCAAGTAAACCATGATCTTCTAACACATATTACCATTGCACTATGTCAGGTTGACTTATTCTAATCTCTTCTAAGTATAAAGAGCATACACTGATACACTGCCTCAGGGTGGGGGTGGGGGGGTTTCAAGGAGTTGCGCAAATTTCACAGTTGTTATACAAAAACCATAGGCGAAACGTGAAACACGCCGCCCGCATATAAACGAAGGACCAGAGCGATCTGCAACGTGACATCATTGTTACACCGCAGTGCTTTCCTTTCACATCACCCTTATGGCAATTATGACAGTTTGTACAAAGTTTACGTGGGGAAATAAAATCTTGGTCAAAGAATCTGCGTCGATATGATATTCTTCCCAATTGCAATTTGTGAGCTTTATTCCTGAGCCAACAGTGCAGACCAAAAGTTTATTTGATCGTGGGAAAAAGCGATACTGCGAAGCAGAATGATGTTTCAATTGACTGTGCACAATATATGCCGGCCTTCTTCTTGTTTTCATCATTCTTACTTACCTCGAACATTGTGTATCATTCAGGGATGTGATTTGTTCGCGGATTTCCGCGGATCCGATGACTCCAGTTTTGCTTCGCTTCGCCCCCTTTTAAGCGGCCCCCAAACCCCTCGTCGAAATAATTTCAGCCCTTCAGCTGCCAGGGCAATCACATCCCTGTCATTTCATAGAATGGTTTTTTGAGGTTTATGGATTCAAGAATTTCAGATTTGGGTTTATCAACCTGTTATACACAATTAGATGGCTAATGATAAAAATGAACTAGTTAACACCCTTTTGTATGCCACTCATATGGTTTAATCATTAATGTTTTGAAAGGAAACCTTAACCCATTAACTGCTTTTAATGACTTGAAATTCATAAATGTTATGATTCAGAGATGCCACCAAGGTTAAAGAGGGGTCCAGCCCCATATTTGGAACGAGGTTACCTAGTATGTTGCTTAGCAACCGCTCTTTGAGAACCAACAGTTTAAAGTTTTTAGACTTTTACTCATTGCATGGCGCTATAATCTCTGAAATTAGATCCACCACCATTGTTGTTGTTGGAAATAGCCTTCGCGTACATATTGGTGTCATTTTTGTGGAATGTTGTGATGGATATAAAACAAATCTTGGTTATGATGATTTTATCTATGGCCCATCCCTACTGACTTGGCTGATGGTATATGACACATCTTTTATTGAAATATTCGTGAACATAGGGGTTGAGGTGTGGCAGTGAGGTTTCCCTTGAGGGTCCAAGCAACACATTCGCTGTTAAGTGAGGAGGAATACTCCCAACTTTGATTTATATTATAGGGTATGTTTTGGGGGGACAAGTTACTAAATAGCTTGTGGGTGTAGCCCACAACTTTAACTGTGTTAAAGATAGTTTTGTAGAAACAAGCTGATCCCTGATTGCCTTATATTGGGCTTGAACCTCTCTTTTATTGATAGACAGAGTGGATGGTAATCCAATAGATGCACTCAAGTCTATGAGACTGATCACCTAGTGTGTCCTATAAACCCGGCATGCTTTCAATTGACCATTGGCACCATATAATACAGGAGTGTTGGTGTGCCGTTAAGCCCTATACTCACTCAATGGACCATTTTATACCAGTGTATATGCAAGTAAATAGTGTCAATGGCAAAAGATATTTGAGCAGTGGTAACTCACCAAACTCCTTAATTACTTTGATGTTTAAAAGCCGCATTAAATCTTCATATTTCTTTTTTCGATTCTATAATTTACAGCACAGAGACAAGGCAAGAGTATGGACCCATTAGTAGGGTAGAATATGCGAGTGATTGGGGGGACCTGATTACATAGACTTTAATGAACAGAATTGAAATATAATACAATAGTGTCGCAAATATGTCAACTCTTTCCTCCTCTTGCAACTTGATGATAACAATAAAAAGTAACTATTTAATATATCTTGATTGAACGATAACTATGGTAGTTGGTATGAATGTAAATTCTATTCATTGACAGAGTGTGATATTTCAATATTATACTTGTATTAAACAGTTGCTGATTAAAATTGCTTGGACAGTGTAATGTGCTATGGCTTGTATCGGTGTCTTTTAGACACTGGCTTTGAGGGCTGATAACTTGAAAACTAGTATTGCTCTTTTTGGAAAAAGATATGTAATTGTTTGATGTATTTTGTCCAGGTTGCCTTTACCATATATATATGCTCCATTATCATTGTAGCTACCACATATGTAATATTCAGCAGAGTTACTCTTAATATCATAAAGAAAAATTCAGTCGAGATGATAAAAATACAGAATCATCATAACAACAATCATAAAATTTTGTATTCACTATCATTTGTATTAATTAACAAAATGTTTGATTAAGTTGATATCATTTCATATGATGGAAACTAGTCAACACAAGACAACCCAAATGGATGAATTTAGTGGTACCATGTGTATTTCATATGATGAAACTTTTGGAATTATTGATAACATGTGTTTTCCTTATTGTGATATCGTAATGCTTAACATAGTGTATGTTTTGTCTGTGTACCAGGTTGATGTTCCTTGCCCTTTACCAATCAAGTCTAAGTGCCTCGACTTTGTGTGTTTGTGTTTCTGTGTGTTCCTGTGGACTCCTGCTGCTGGGATCTGGTGTTCCCTGTGACTGGGCTCACAGTTCCCTTCATTGGGAATTCATGTACACTAAGTCGGGGGTTAAGTGCCCGCAAACCACGAACTTTGTGTGCTTGGTTTTGAACCCCACATTGTTCAGGAACTTGTGCGTTTGGTTTACACCCCACATATTCCACAAATTCCCAAGCACAGGGGGAATGAGCATCTGTGCAGATTAGGAACGTGTGCGTTTGGTTTACACCCCACATATTCCACAAATTCCCAAGCACAGGGGGAATGAGCACCTGTGCAGATTAGGAACTTGTGCGTTTGGTTTATGCCCCACATTTTCCATAACTTCCCAAGCACAGGGGGAATGAGCATCTGTGCATATCTTGAAAAAAGTGAATCTATTGAAAAGCAAACATTTCAAAAAAAGTGAATCTGTTGAAAAGCAAACCACGAACTTTGTGTGCTTGGTTTTGTACCCCACATTGTTCCGGAACTTGTGTGTTTGGTTTATACCCCACATTTTCCACAAATTCCCAAGCACAGGGGGAATGAGCATCTGTGCATAAAGTCAATCTGTTGTTGAAAAGCAATCCATGAACTTTGTGTACTTCGTTTGGAACCCCACATTGTTTACCTGTGAATATCTTGAATATTACAAAAATATTTTTATTATATTGAAGAGATTTTATAAATTATATTGGTTATTTCTTGCAAAAGTTAAAAGCACATTTAATTTCTATAGTCTACAATATATTGATATTTATTTTTAAGAGCTTGTCCTCATTGCATTGCTTATAATTTATTGTGAACATATTTATTAAAGTTTGCTTTGTATCATAAGAATCATTGCGTCAATGCATAGTAGTCTTGAACGGTTCATAACGCTATTCAGATCATAACGTGTGGTAGAAGCCATCGCATCAGCTTGATCATAACGTACTCTTCCATGTTGACAACTGTCATAACGTATTCTTGTTGATTTGACTGTTTTTAAACTTGTTTGTTGAAATATATCGTTGCATTGGTTGTTCAATCTGCTCATTCTACAGAACTCATAAGATTAGTATAAGAGAACAGCTGTACACTGTTTATTAAAGACTGTGATATGGGTAAATGCAGTAAAAAGAGTGCAGACCAAAAGAGAAAGGAACAGAAACTGAAGAGACTAGCAAGCAAGCAAACCAATGAGGGAATAGCTAAAGTTCAAGCATGTAAAAAGGGTAAAAACAGAAAAAAATAGAAATGAATATATGAAATCTTATATGAACCAATTAAGAAGTGAGGAGAGTCATATCTGAACAGAAACAAAGTAGACTTGACTCTGTGAGGAGTCATATGGCTGAACTGAGATCAAATGAATCTATTGAACAGACCCTAACTAGAACAGACCCTTGAATCTGCGAGGAGTCATAAATCTGAACTGAGATCAAATGAATCTAATGAACAGACCCTAACTAGACTTGAATCTGTTAGGAGTCATATGGCTGAACTGAGATCAAATGAATCTAATGAACAGACCCTTACTAGACTTGAATCTTCGAGGAGTCATAAATCTGAACTGAGATCAAGTGAATCTAATGAACAGACACAAACCAGACTTGCATCTGCTAGAAATAACATGGCTGAGCTAAGGTCAAATGAATCTGCTGAAAAAAGACAAACAAGACTTTCATCTACGAGAACAAGTGTTGCCAAAGTGAGATCAAGTGAAACTCTAGATAAAAGACTGAAACGATTAAAAACAGAGAGAGAAGCAATGCAAGTCAGGAGAGATGTGGTAAGAAACAGGTCATACCAACATGTCAAGCTGTTGTTGAGCAATATCATAGAACTGTAAAAGATGCTTGTGACTATGTGTGCTGCTGTTGTCATAGATTGATGTACAGAGTAACAGTCGTGGAACTGAAGGAAAAAAAATATCAGAAAATCCCTCAAGCTGTGTTGACAAGCATATTGAATCATCGAATTGTATCAGCTAGAAACAAAGAGTGGATTTGTAGAACATGCCACCTGACAATAAAGAGTGGAAAGATGCCAGCACAATCAAAAGCTAACAATCTGGACTTGAGTACACCCCCAAAGGAGCTGAATGATCTCAATACATTGGAACTAAGATTGATCTCAAAGAGAATTCCATTCATGAAAATGGTTGGTTTGCCTCGAGGTAGACAACATGCGATTCATGGACCAGCAGTTAATGTTCCATCAAAAGTCGATGATGTTTGTCAACAATTTCCTCGATTGCCTTCTGAAATGCAAATGATTCCATTGAAACTAAAACGCAGACTGAAGTACAAGTCCCACTACATGTATGAGTATGTGAGACCCTCAAAAGTCATGGAAGCTCTGAGATGGCTGAAAGCTAACAATTCCTTGTATACTGATATTCACATCAATGATTCCTGGTCAGCAGATTCTGTCAAAGATAATGTAGAATTGTGGCAAGCAATGACAGATGATAACGGTGGACACGAGTCAAATCCTGCAAACCAAAATTCTGAGAAAATGGAATGTAATGAGGTGGATTCAAACCCAGCAGAGTTTACTGATGTGACACAACCCATTTGAAAGAATGGAAAGTGATGAGATGGCTACTTTAAATTCTGTGATACAAAACTCAAACAGAGAAGTGAATGATGAGATAGAATCAGAGTTTGAGTTTGATGTTGAAGTACAAGATAGGGAGAGATTAGACGATGCTGAGATGGAAACTGATTTGGGTATGAAAGAAACTGATGTAATACATGTGTCCAATGAAGCAGACAAAAACAAAAAAGCTTCACAAAACTGTCCATGGGAAGGAAGGCATGATGTCAACACAACTTCTAAGCAAACTGGTTTTGCCCTTCATGATGTACCAAAAGATGGCAATTGCTTGTTTGCATCTGTCTGTTATCATTTAGATACAAAGATAATTTTCACAACAACACCAGCATTACTGAGACAACATTTAGCCAAATATATGTCCAACCATTCAGAGAATTACAAAGAATTTGTTTGTGCAAGAATTGAAACTGATAATCTCATGAATGCAGACACAGAGCAACCAAGAGAATTAGACAATGCCATTGCCAATGTGACTGATCAAAGAGACAGACAAGAAATACAATGGGTAACATATCTTGATGATCTGGAAAGTGGAAATCAATGGGGAGAACATATAGCATTGCAAGCCATGGCAGATATGTTTTCTCTTCATGTTGAAATACATAGATCAGAGCCAGACGAAATCATGAATGTATGTTCGAGACACAAATGTGAGCACATATATATTCATCTAGCACTGCAGGGACAGTATCACTATGATGCACTTGAGCCAGTCACTGTTCAAAACATCACCTTGAACACAGGTTCTACAATGCAAAGTGCAAATGTGCAATGTGATGAGTCAGAGAAAGAAAAGGCAGAGACTGCTGAAGATGATAATGCATTTGAAGATACTGTTGCTGTCTGTGGACTACCTTATGAGACCAGTATGATCAATACAAACCCTGACATGGCATGCAAAGTGATTACTGTTGCTCCAGCAGAGTCTGGGAAACCAATGCCTCTACTTACTGATCCGAATTTCGAAGAGCTAGCTAATCCTGACAAATATCCCGATGGTTCAAATGCTCTGTCTACAGATCGGCCAGTCAAGTTGTATCCTCGCAAGTACTTTAACCAAAGACTTTTGGATTGTGATGGAAGGTTTGCTAAATCAATTGAATATCTACTCAGTGCTCAATACGCAGTTGAAAATGCACACGTTCACAGCAACATTAACCACATAGTGTTCCGTAGAGCACAAGGCACTATGCATGAAGGAAAACCACTGACAGTTGGTGATGTGAAAAAAATTGATACTATTGGAAATTTTATCAAAGTTGACCATGCTTATCAAATTTTGAAGAATGTGAGAGGATCACCTGCATACTTTCAATCTCTTTACTATGATGTTCTGGCAATGGTAAGACAACTTGGAATTCCAACCTGGTTTTTCACTGTTTCTGCAGCAGATATGCAATGGCCTGACTTGCTACAGAGCATAGCACGTCAATATGGAAAAATATTGAGTGATGATGATGTCAAAAAACTATCTTTTGAGGAAAGAAGCATGTGGTTGCGAACAAACCCTGTCACAGCTGCACGCCATTTTCAGTATAGACTGGAGGTATTATTCAGGGATGTTCTCAAATCAAAAGCACACCCAATTGGAGAAATTGTTGAGTATGCTATCAGAATAGAGTTTCAAGCACGTGGCTCACCTCATGCACACACCTTATTGTGGGTCAAAAATGCTCCCAAACTTGATGAAAACTCTGATGAAGAAATCTGTGAGTTTGTTGATAAACATATCTCAGTGTCAAAGGCCCAATTAGAAAACACAGATTATGTATCTAAGCTACAAAGTCACAAACATTCAGCTTCATGTCGTAGAAAGGGGAAATGCAGATTTGATTACCCAAAACCTCCTAGCCCACAAACACTCATTGCAAGAGAACCACATGATCCAGAGAAATTCAAAGAAGCGGGAACAGTGCTTGAAAAGGTATCTAAAGTGATGAGTGATAAAGAAATACAAGCAGACATTTCTCTGGATGAATTGCTAGAGAAAGCAAATGTCAACACTGATGACTACATCAAAGCATTGAAAGTGTCAGAAAAAGGAACAAACATGGTATTACAACGTCAACCATGCGACACCAACACCTCTCCTTTTAATCCAACTGTCCTGCAAGCATTTCTGGCCAATATAGATTTGCAATTTATTGTGGATGCATATGCATGTATCATGTACATTTGTTCTTATGTCACAAAGAGTGAAAATGGTATGGGTCAGTTGTTGAAACAAGCAGCTAATGAGTACAAAGACAGAGAAGTAACAGAAATGTTGAGATATGTTGCATCCACATTTCTAAACAACAGAGAGTTGAGTGCTCAAGAAGCAGCGTACAGAATCCTGTCAATGCCCATGAGACGACTGAGCCGAAAGGTTCTTTTTGTAGATACTAATCCTCAGTCAGAGCGTAATGCAGTTTTGAAACCAAAACATCAAATGGAAAACAAAGAGGATTGTGATGAAGATATCTTTCTAAAGAACATTGTGATCAGATATGGTGCTAGACCATTTGAACTTGAACGCATGTGTCTCGCAGAATTTGCTAGCACCTACACTGTTTCACTTGTTGAAAGAGAATCTGATCAGGATGATTCTGTACCAGTTGTATTGGATGAAAATGATGAGTCAATTCCACAAGAAAGACCTGAACTGCCAAAACGCATTGTGCTTGCAAACGGAATGGGTCAAATGTACAGGCGTAGATGTCAGGCTGTTATACGATTCAAAAAGTATCGTTCAGCAGATGATGCAAGCAATTTCTACAGAAGCAAGTTGATGCTATTTGTACCATGGCGAAACGAAGATCGTGACTTGCTTGGCACTTATGGCGACTTCCGCACACACTATATTGCTAGGAAAGATGAATGCATGGCAATAGAAAGGCAGTTCACCCAAAACATGGAATTGATTGATGAAGCTATTCATGAACATGCAGTCAATGGTCCACCAGTTCACATGTGGTCAAACATAGCTCCCCAAACAGAACAACAAGATTCGGATGATCGTGCTGAAGGCTTTGAAATAGAAAGAGACATAGAGCAGGAAGATCTTGATGCTAATGCTCAACTTATTGAGAACCCAAGTGGCAAACCATTCTCAGACATTGTGGCTCGATATGAATCAGTTGTTGATAAAGAAAGAATTTCTCCTCCTGAATATAGAGAGATGGTGCGAAAGCTGAATACTAAGCAGAGACAGATTGTATTCTATCATAGGCAATGGTGTAAGAGAGCAGTCATATCAATGAAACAGGGCAAACGTGTTGAACCATACAGAGTATTTTTAAGTGGTCCAGGTGGAGTTGGTAAAAGTCATGTTATAAAGCTGATTTGTTCTGACACCAAGAGAATTCTACCACTGTGCAATCAGATGAAACCCACTGATATGATGACTCTTGTAACAGCACCCACGGGTGTAGCTGCATTCAATGTAGGAGGCTTGACTATTCACTCCGCATTACTGCTGACAACTGGAAGATTTGGTTCTAATGAGTCACTCACATGTGAAAAACTGAATTCTCTCCGCATGAAAATGGAAAATTTGCACTTGATGGTCATTGATGAAGTTTCCATGGTTGGATCAGACATGCTATTAAGTATACACAAGAGACTAAATGAAATCAAAGGAGTGAAGGATGAAACCACGTTGTTTGGTAATGTCTGTATCCTAGCAGCTGGTGACCTATACCAACTTGCTCCGGTGAAACAAAGTCACATTTTTGACCCTGTACGAGACCCAGTTGCCAGATTATATGGTTCACTGTGGAAGGAAGACTTTCAATTACATGAACTTGATGAAATCATGCGACAGAAAGATGACTCATTCTTTGCAGATTTGCTCTGTAGATTACGAACAGGGGAGTGTTCTGAAAGTGACTTGAAAGTGCTTCAATCAAAAGAGATCAGATATGGTGATGCAAACTACCCCAAAGACATCCTACATGTATTTGCCTTGAATCGTGATGTTGATAATTGGAATGCTGAGAGATTGAATGCTCTTGCTCCGAGGCAAGAGGATCGTGTCGTTATCAAAGCAGTTGACGATAAAGGAGACAGCACAGGACTCATTAATTTGCAAAACATTGGTGGATCCAAATCCCGTACTGAAACTGGAGGGCTACACACAATACTACAGCTATGCATTGGTGCTAAAGTAATGGTTGTATACAATGTGGATACATCAGATGGTTTGGTCAATGGTGTCATAGGAACAGTCACTGCAGTTATCATGGATAACTCACATAAAGTGTTAGTTGTATTGGTTAGATTTGACAATGAGAATGTTGGCAAAAAAGCAATTGCTGCTAGCAAATGGAAATGCCAATATCCAGATTCAGTCCCCATGTTCGCTTTGAAGGTCACTACGAAAAAAACAAACGAAAAGGTGCAAAAGTTGCTCGACGTCAGTTTCCACTCACTCTGGCATGGGCTGTTACCATTCACAAATGTCAAGGTATGACTGTTGAACAAATTGTTGTCAGCATGAAGGAAGCAGCCAAATTTGGTAAAGGACAAGCTTATGTTGCATTCAGTCGAGTAAAGAAACTGTCAGGTCTTTACATCACTGATTTCAATGCAAAAGCTATTAAGACAAATCCAAAAATTGACGATGAAATGAAGGATATGCAAACAAAGTGCATACCACAATTTGATTCACCAAGTCTCATTGCACTGAGTTACCCAGAATGGTTGACAGTCGGCCATCTTAACATAAGACATTTCTTTGACAAACTAGTTGACCTCAAATGCCTGGAAGAAAAGAAAATTCTGTCCCAAACTGATGTAATGTGTTTCACAGAAACATACCTCACTCCTCAGCATGACATAGATGATTTCCTGCAAGAGCATGATTACGTTTCTTTCCAAGAAAACATTCCATCCCAGACTGATCATAATGGCCAGCATGGCATCATGATATGCGTATCAAAAAGACTCCAACCAATTGCACTAAATCAGATCAAAGTTACTGGATTAGAGTCATCTGTTGTCGCCTTACATACTTCCAAAACCCGTATAGTTGTGGCTGTGGTGTATAGAAAACCTTCGCAATCTATGACCTGTTTCGTACAACAGATGGAAAAAAAAACTATTACTCCTTATGCCTTTGCAAGTGCCAACGTTTGTGCTTGGAGATTTCAATGGCGACCTTCTGCAAGGTAACACTTCAATGTTAATTACTCTGATGGATGGATATGGTTTCCAGCAACATGTCAAAGTACCTACAACTGACAATGGAACATTACTGGACCATATTTATTTCAACCGAGAAGCAGAAAGCCACATTGATGTCCATGATGTGTATTATTCTGACCATGACTCAGTGTTTATCACCTCTAACGTGATGTCATATTAGAACAAATGTTTTCAATGTAATTAATAAGATTGAAATGAGATACAATTGCTATATATAATCAATAAAATGATCAATGGTTAACGGATCAATAGGTTATTTAAGAGATTATATCTAATTAAGTTCAATCAAATGTGGTCTAAGTATTGAATAACATCTTAATATAAGCAAATCATATTATCTATTTCAACAATTGTTAGCATCTTGTAAATTATTTCTATGCAATAATTATTTACGTTATTTATGCAATAGGTATTGATTTTTTTTTGTTTATAAGAGGAACCTATCATTGGTCATGATTGAGCCGTACCAAACCCCACTACGCAGATACACGAGTAAAATGAGCGAAAGTTATCACCAAAAACATCTTCATAGAGACTATTACTAGAGAAAATTTAATGTTGTACAAATTATGATTGATTGTTTAGTTAGTTATCCAAGTGATAATTGCATCTACAACCAAGATGATCTATGATATGTTTTATTATTTAGTAAATAACATTTATTCAATATAGATCAACTTGAATTAACAACAAGAATTGCTTGAATCTAATTCATAGGTCATTTACATCATAAGTATTTATGTTATATATGCTATAGCTATGAAAGTTTTATGTTAGCCTGATAACCAGACATAAGATTCATTCCGATTGTAGGTCTAGTAAGACTAGGAAGCTATTATATGATTATGAATCGTTAACTATTCAATACATTCCACTTTCATGTGAGCAATGGCTTTCATTTTATATAAATGATCGCTCTGACGTTTGCAACCTCAAAACGGAACCTGATACAGGCCATGGTCTAGGAATACTACCCACTACCACCAACCCGCGATACAATGCCAATGGGCGATAATAAAGGATGACAAAAAACATCTTCAAAGAATACTCGGTGCCGTCAGTTGACATAATTACGACCAACAACCCATCATAAACAGCACAACTTAATATAACTGATGTTGCCTCATTAAGAATCCGTGAAGTGACATGCTGGTATCGAAATCGGAACTTAATCTTTGTTTATCGACTTTACGAGCGACTGGCCGGTTATTCACGGGATCGGGCCAACTCGTACCCAGACCAAGTCATACTCAAACCAACTCGTATCCTCTGCATCAGCACATTCAACTCCTTCTTCTTGCGAATATACATCTTGGTTGGTGTGAAAATGAATTATGTGATATCACAATGCATTTTGCGATATTATAAAGTAGAAGATACCAACGAATGGATGGTGTCACGACCCAACTTGAAATCCGGTCAATTTTAAATTGCCCCTTTACCCACAGAGGGAGGAAAGGGTTGGGGTGGTGTCACGCGAAAGCTGTATCAATGAGTTAGGTAAGTCAATCAACGACTTTGTAGTAGTTAGGATTTTCTTTAATATTATAATTTCACATTGATGGATAAAAAGTGACATTCTTTTTTGCTGCAGAAAAAAAAATCAGCACAGGAAAAGAACTGGCGTGGACTGGGCCTGTTGAATAACAGATTGCCCCATATTAGTCGCCACCTACGACAAGCCAGAACCCTTCATCTAGAACCTCAGCGGGAGATAAAGGGTAGGGTGGTGGTCACAGAAGCTGAGTCTGTGAGTAAGGTAAGTAGATCAATTACTGTGTAGTAGCATGGCTTTTCTTTAATATTATAATTTAACATTGATGAATAAAAAAAGGCATTCTGTTTTAGCTGTAGAAAATAAGATCAACATAGGAAAAGAGAAATTTACTTCATCAAGTGTTCCCTCATCCCTGAATACATCAGCTGCAAAGATATACTTCATGGTGTGAGGTGATCTATTGAGTAAACTAAATACAAAGTGAGCACTCTGAAATGCTTACTTCTTTATTGTCCAATGTTAAGTTGGTAACTAAACATGCCCCTTGTCATACAAAACGTGCTATTCAATACTAAAATACAGATATTTTGCCTGGACAGGAAAACAAATGAACGGACAAGATAGTTAAACATGTTAACGGATTGGACTGCTCAAGGAAGCACGACATGCCTCCTCTGTTGTAGTCAACCCTCGAACCAATGAGAAGCAGTAAAACCACAGGAAAGCAATGCTAATGTTTCACATTATTATAAGTGTGATGGAATTGACATAAAATGTGAGTGCAGACAACGTTGTATTATAATCGTAGCACTGCCCTGAGACTTAATATCCGGAGGGAAATTGAGATCTGAGTGCAGGAAACACAACATTAAATTCATAGCCCTGCCCAGAGGCTTTAAATCCGGAGGGATATTGAGATCTGGGACAAGGCAACAGTCAGAGTTCATAAGAAATTTATGACTATAGTATTACGCCTATATATTTGTTGATAGGTTGTTCTTTAGTTCATATGTCAATGCAAACTGATATATTATGAATAGTTTCTTGAACCAATAAATGTGAGTGCAGACAACGTTGTATTATAATCGTAGCACTGCCCTGAGACTTATTATCCGGAGGGAAATTGAGATCTGAGTGCAGGAAAACACAACATTAAATTCATAGCCCTGCCCAGAGGCTTTAAATCCGGAGGGATATTGAGATCTGGGACAAGGCAACAGTCAGAGTTCATAAGAAATTTATGACCATAGTATTACGCCTTTATATTTGTTGATAGGTTGTTCTTTAGTTCATATGTCAATGCAAACTGATATATTATGAATAGTTTCTTGAACCATATGTATTTCTTGTATCACCTAACTTAGTATATAGCTGGGATGATTGAAATAAATTTAGCTAATCAATAATGTGATTACATTGTTTTTCTACAAATATATCAGGGATGATCTATTTATGATGTTCAACAACAACCTGCA
The DNA here is from genome assembly GCA_034190875.2 of Urechis unicinctus. Classification (NCBI taxonomy): domain Eukaryota; kingdom Metazoa; phylum Annelida; class Polychaeta; order Xenopneusta; family Urechidae; genus Urechis; species Urechis unicinctus. The sequence goes on along the minus strand of CM067352.1, from coordinate 25,767,821 downwards.
TACCCATGCATAACATTACCATGAATTAAACATGAGTAGTCGCATAGCGCAGCGACAGAGTATGGGGCATTGATGCAAGAGGCCGGTGTTTGATTCCATCCCGATTCGCCACATTTTTATTTCCATTTTTTCGTGCCCCAACAATTTGTTTACATCTGAACTTATGAGAAGGCGATCGGGAATTTACAGGTGCATGTCATTACTTAATTCGGTCCGAAATAAACGCGCTATCTTCAGATTTCTGTCCCGTTTTAACTTTGATTCGCCTTTGTTCAGCGCGACACGGAGGCTGTGATTGACAAACATGTGAAGAGCCAGCAGAAGTGACACCCGCTGTACTTCAAGCTTACGTTGTGAGAAAACTGTTGGGTATTTAGATCAGAAAATTTGAGTCCTATGTTCAGAATTGAATGGGCTTCCTTCGAGTGTAGACAAATTCACGATACGACCATTCACGACGGACGAACGACGCTATAACTTCTGATTTCAGTCCCTTTTTAACTTTGATTCGATCGAAACCGGAAGTGACGCAACCGATATCAAAAACATTTGCGGATTAGATTCGCGCTGTTGATGTCAACATCTGATTTTATTTTTATCACCATTGAACTGATATTTACGATTTTATTAGCAATCGAAAATTTTACGAAAATTGACTGAGTGAAATTTGCTTTTTCAACTCAACGCGCTTTGAAAAGGACAAATATATTGATTTCATATGTCAATAATGAAAGTTTGGTAATTCCATCAGCTTTCAGAAAATGTAAATTTTGTTGCGATCGGACCATAATTAATGAATCTATTTCGAAATTAAAAAGTTTAGAGATTTTGGCTACCAGAAATTTTCGACCTGCTACGATTTTTTTTACGATGCATTATTTACAACTAAGTATATTTAGAAAAAGTTTACAATTACATTACACATTCTGAATATGTTAACTGTATTGAAATTTAATTCTAAAACATGGACGTATTGAGCATTGAACTTGTGTCATTTTTTGAAAACTTTGATGCTTTCGTGACCGAAGTGACGTCATCGATATTCATGAAATCTATGGATCCGACTTAAGCTGTCATGGAGTACATGTGACCCAATTTTTATTATTAACAAGAGGCCATATGTTGATCTCAAATAATTCCGACCGAAAAGGGTAAACCCCCAATAGATGAGAGAGAGGGAGGGAAGAAGCATTTTGTCGATCCAATTGACTGGGCCAAAGGTTTATGAAAATGTCGCGTACTTGGATTCTCTAAAAGTTCACACATGGCAGATGGTCGGTGCAATCGTGATGGCCAGTGTGTCTTCCCCCCACCATTATGGAGGACCGGTCATCAAAAATTGTTACAAATTCCCCTTGATCGTTCGCGATACAGGGTCTTGTGTGAATTTGCCAATTTTGGGCACCCATCGCTAGGAGTCAATGATGCGCAGAGACCAGAGAGGTTTTTCCTTCATCCCCTGACTTAGTTGTAAGTAAGGAGATAATGGACACGATGGTCGTTAACTACTATCACCATCGTGGAGCTCTCTCTCAAAGTTGCGTAACAAACTACATATACGGCGATCCAACCATCTTTCCCAAGGTATAAGGTCGAAACTCCAAGTGAGCAGCCAACTTAGCTTCTATGAATATCTATGAGCGCGGGTGGTTTTTTATTACTTATTAGTCCGATGACCTTGACCTTCTTCTCAAACATTTAGGACCAACCTAAAAAAGAATGTCGATGACGTCACCCCGCGGTCCCGAAATCAATCTTTTCAAAAAATGAACAAGCCAAATGCCTCAATACGTCCGTTCCCGCATTTCCATTTTAAAAGTTCTGCTTATGACCGTGTTGTTTTTGTATCGCTTAGTTGGTGCAGGAGTAAAATTTTCGGCAACACAAAATATTCCTCAACTTATTTATTTCGCAATAAATTCAATAATATCACCTCCGAATCGTGAACAAAAAAAAAGTGCCCCTCCCCAATTCTTGTATGATGTTCCCGATTTATATGACTATAAAAAAATTAACGACCTGTTCGGCGTTGAAAAAATACAAATTTCTCTCAGTCAACTTTCGTCAAATCTGGCCTCAAATAAATCGTTAAAGTACATACAAACTCTCACTCATGGTATGTATCATCGCACCACAACCGTTTGTTCTACCTAGAATCCCAGATGAAACTTAAAAATGCAAAAAAATATCGACCGTTTCTGACCGGATTTGAACACATCGTCGTAAACTATTTCCTAAAACTTACAAAGCCTAGTTGACAATTTATGGATGTAATATTGGCTATGCTTACCCCAAGTTAAAGAACTCAAACTTCCTTGATCAATCTTACAGTAATTTCTCTTGGATACACGCCTTTTTACTTGCCTAATGTGTTTGATTCTCGCCAGGTTGATAGTTTAAACTTCGCTTGCTGCGTTTCCGTAACTGTAAACCACTCAATCCAAGTTACACCACTTTCAAACGAAAATGAATTTATTCACATGGTTCAAATTAGGGACATCATAACGCTGCATGATTCATTTATTCTCAGTGGCGGCGATAAATGGCGGGTAACGGGTTGGGTTGGGTTAGCAAGGGTAGGACGGACAGTTAAGGAATCCTGGCTAAGACCTTGGTACCGCTGATCTTGTTATTTATTAACTTGGCGTTATCGAAACGCCAAGTTATGGCGATCGGCCCGGTTTGTACGTTTGTGGGATGTTTGGATGTATGTTTGTTAACATTTTTTTTGTTTCGCGATACAGGTCGCAATTTTTGAAATTTTCCAATTTTTTCTTCACCCATCGTTAGGCGTCGATGATGCGCAGAACCGAGAGGTTTTGTTTTGACCTTGACCCAAAACTAAGGTCAAGGTCATCGAATTAGTGAAAAGCTAGTACCTCGAATAACTCCGTTAATAATGGTCGGATCGTTACAAACTTTACACCATCGTGTAGCTCATTCAAATTGCAAACTTTTTCTAAATACATATACGGCGATCCAACCAATGGTTTTCCCAAGCGTCTAAGGTCGAAAAAAAGTGGTATCGGTCCAAATGGCAACAAAAGTTTCATGAATATGTTGAGCGCCTATCAGATATCATTTGTTGTGATCCGCGATACAGGTCGCAATTTTGGAAATTTTCCAATTTTTTCTTTCACCCATCGTTAGGGGGTAATGATGCCAGAAACCGAGAAGTTTTGTTTTGACCTTGACCCAAAACTAAGGTCAAGGTCATCGAATAAGTGAAAAACTAGTACCTCAAATAACTTCGTTAATAATGGTCGGATCGTTACAAACTTTACACCATCGTGTAGCTCATTCAATTTGCAAACTTTTTCTCATGACATATTCGGCGATCCAACCAATGGTTTTCCCAAGCGTCTAAGGTCGAAAAAAAGTGGTATCGGTCCAAATGGCAACAAAAGTTACATGAATATTTTGAGCGCCTATAAAACCGTCAATACATGTCCGATGGTAATAAAATTTGGTTCACATGTTCTCCGCAACATACCAAGACGTATCCTAAAATATCATGAATGTCGATGTCGTCACTTCCGGTCACGAAAGCATCAAAGTTTTCAAAAAATGACACAAGTTCAATGCTCAATATGTCCATACTTTAGAGTTCCATTTTTAAACAGTTTAGATATTCTGAAAGTGTAATGTAATTGTAAACTTTTTCTAAATATACTTAGTTGTAAATAATGCATTGTTAAAAAAATTGTAGCAGGTCGAAAATTTCTGGTAACCAAAATCTCTCAACGTTTTAATTTCGCAATAAATTTCACTAATTATCGTCCGATCGTAACAAAATTACCATTATCTAAAAGCTGACACATTTACTAACCTTTGATAATTGACATACGCTATCAAAATATTCGTCGTTTTCAAAGCGCGTTGAGTTGAAAAAAACAAATTTCACTCAGTCAATTTTCGTCAAATTTTCGATTGCTAATAAAATCGTAAATATCAGTTCTATAATCATAAAAATCTGCTCAGCTGTTGTCATCGACAGCACGAATCGTGTTCTATTGAAATTAGATGAAATAATTGTTGTGGCACGAAAATTCGGAAAAAAAATTATGTCCGTGTGCTGTATTTGAACACCGGCCTCTGGCATGGAAGTGTAAAGCTATGCCGCTACGCCACGCGGCCTAGCACACTAGCATGCATTGTCATATATAAATAATAAGTATTACAGGTGCCAACAACAGCTAAACGCTCAACATGATTGATAAATCCATAGTAATTTTGTTAATTATAGGTTGATACGGATTTTTTATTGCTTAATGTTGTTTGGCTTCTGAATGAATGTTTAAGGTTGATAGTTTCACAAAGGTCACCGCTGCTGCCAGCTCGCTTTGCGTAAAGCCGGCAAGCAGCAATACGGACCAGTCCAATGTCCGATTATTACGACATTTACGCGGCAACTATGGCACGCCGCGAAACTTATTAATATATTATTAATTTCTTTTTGCCAGCTAAATCAATGTCAATCTATCATGAACCCGGAAAAACAGTTTTATGGAAGCCCACCCAATTCTAGCTGTGCACGCCGCCGGTATAAATTTATATTACCACCGTCCGCGGCTAACTCAATTCTTAACTTACCATGAGACTATTGTTAATATCGCGAAATTGTATTCGCCTAGTAATCTTGGCCAATCGCATTCACTGCTTAATATATACGGGCATAATAATTTGATATTAAAAAACACCTTAAAATTCTGAAAGTGTAATGTAATTGTAAACTTCAGACCCGTTACTAGGAATTAATGTAGGGATTATCTGAAATGAGCTAAGCAGATCTTCTAGCATACACTGCCATTCTGACCATGATTAAAGGATAAATTTGGCATATGAGCGAAAATACTGAGGCTGAGTGGGGGGTATTGTCCGATTCACCCGTCACCCTCTTGGATACGGACCTACATAACCGTTGCTAATAAAAATTGGTTGACAATACTACAATTTTTTAATTTCTTTATTCTTCAATCGATAGGCGGCAATGATACGCAGAACCGATAAGTTTTCTTTTGACAATGACCAAAAATAAGATGGTTGTCAACGAAAAAGTGTGAAAAACTAGTATCTCGAATAACTCCGCTAATAATGGTCGGATTGTTACAAATTTTACACCATTGTGTACCTCTATTGACATATGATGCCATCCAACCCACGGTTTTCCCAGGCGTCTAAGGTCGAAAAATCGAGGGATCAGTCCAAATGGCAACAATAGTTTGATGAATATTTCGAACGCGTATAAAACAACCAATAAATGTCCTATAGTACTAAAAATTGGTTTACATGTTCTTCGAGACGTATCCTTAAATATTGTGGATGTCGATGACGTCACTTCCGGTCATGATAGCCTTGCATCAATCCTTGATATCACCCTAACGTATGGTGCGACTTTAAAAAGATTTATAGTTCCTTGTAGCATGATTTATTGGCCAATTGTTCATATCAATTGTCATGATAAATTGTGCATATTTCGCCCCGTAGCCCGCACTCGAAAATTTGATAACCATGATAACTGAGGTAACTTTTGGCCGATTTTGGTCAATTGTGGCCCGGTTCTGAAAATGTTGCAATTATTTGGATGCAGTTCGCCAAGTTCCCACATGGCTCCCATGGGCCTCTTGTTAACTTGGCTCGAAGCCAAGTTATGGCGATCGGCCCGGTTTGTAAGTATGTATGTATGGATGTTTGTTAACATTTTTTTGTTTCGCGATACAGATCGCAATTTTTAACATTTTTCAGATTTTTTTTTTTTTTAAATGGTTGGGACCAATGATGCGCAGAACCGAGAGCTTTTGTTTT
>CM067352.1:25264331-25754197 GCA_034190875.2 Urechis unicinctus | reverse complement strand
TGAGGGTAAGCACGATGAGTGGATCGAGCTCGCTGGGTGTCATTCCGCGGGCAAAGATAAGAACAATACAGATGACGTTAGTGATTGTGATTGGTAGGTGTGGCTTCCTTGTTTGTCGATTGAGCCTTGAATTGGTACAATATTGCATATATTTATAGGCTTCCAGCAAAGCATAGTTAAAGATTTGAATGGTCATGATGTGCTCCGCTTACTAGCCATTTGCAATTCGTTTGGCAGCTTTCATTATTTGCTGGAGTCCGTATTTTATCTTTAATCTTCTACAAGTGTATGGTCGAGTGGAGTCTAACATGCCGTCTGTCAGCACTTTCATTCAGAGCCTGACCACATTCAACAGTGTTGCTAACCCAATCATATATGGCATATTCAGCTGCAATATATGCAGAAGGTAAACGTTATGTTCTTCATTCATTTACAATCCCGTGAAATTCTTTGTACATTCAATCTTTCCATTGTATGATCGGTTGAAATTTGCTGACTCTACGTTTCTGTTAGGATATATTTTACACCCAAGTCTGATTTATACCCTCTCAGGCGACCAAACTGTTGCTGTATTCTTTGGAAGAAATTATCCTGCATGTGCTCTGGTCGTAAACCTACGAACGTGAAAGGAACATCAGTTGGACAATCTACTTCTATGGTTATTTATGCTACTGTTGCGGTTGACGAATGTGCTCGTCACCGACATAAATCGAATGGGAGTCATGTTAGTAGACATTCATTGTCACCCTGCGTTCGTTATTATCTAACACTCGAAGAACCAACACGTTTAATAGGTAATTTACATCCAGGATATGCAATGAATGATCAATTCAAACCAGTCGGTCAGGAAACTGTATCATCAATCTATCAAAACCAGCTGGCACAAATTTAGGACGCACATAGAGATTATTATTGCGCAGGTCTTTGAATCGAGATAGGCATTCTGGTTTTAGTGCGCAAAACAAGTAACTGCTAAATAAAAGCATTTATTGCTTAAATGATTAGGCTCACAAATCATTAACTAGTCTGTTGTTACGATTAGTCAGATCCTTTACATGTAAATAACCTTCCAAGTGTTTGTATGATAATGTTCCATTTGTTCCGTATGATACATATATATATATATATGTAACAAACAAGCAATTTTATCACAGAAATCCACATTTATTTATGTTGCATTCTGCGTTTGAGCTGTCAATTCATCGCGCGCGAACCATTATTGAGCACATTATAATTAGTTGCACGTCCCAAAAATCCTCTGTTGAAGCATGTATTGTTAGTCATAACGTTGCATAAAATAGGTTATAACGGATACCTGTTGGAATCCGGGTTAGTTGGAGATCCGCCGATTATAATTATGTTCGGTTTTGAAGATGATAAATGTGCTAAACACTTCTTAGAGAACATTACAGCTTGAAAAGTCATTAGAATTGCAGTTTTATACATTGGATGCAGTTAGGTGGTCATAACAGCAATGTTTTTTTTATTTCTTCTTAATCTGACTTTGAATCTGTCAACTTGGTCAACGCAGACAGATAAAAGCAATATCTCACATAGGCTGGCAGTATGTTATAGGTAAAATTCCGCATTAAGGACTGAATTCGAAACATACAGCAGTATAATGCATATGACTTGCTCCTCCTACAAAACACTGCTTGCACCTACAGTAGTCAAAAGAGCTCATGCTCATGTGAGCTATTTAGTGTTTTCAGTGAAGCAGTTCTCTTAGGACCATCCCATTTATGACAGCTCCGTAAACGTTTGCCGATGTGTTATGGCCGTATGTATGGCAAATGCACAGCGAACGAATTTGGTGTAGCACATTTGGTAATGTTTACCTCATAGCCACATAAACTTACATATTATTGAACACATTAAGACGGGGTTCTCTTTTCTTAGACTGGAATGGTTGTAATAATAAGAAATAAACACTACCAAGGGAAATACAGCCAACATTGTGAGCGACATCGACACATTATCTAATCGTGGAAACTCACTTAGCAGGTTGTCGGAAACGTAGATATGGGTGACATTTGGTTATTTTCAAGCTCCACAACTTCAGCATCAGCTGGTATAATGGGTACTGTTGTTAAAGATAGCGTGTTGTAGTAATACAACAATCCTTGACACAATCCTAAATATATCGGGATGAACAGACACTGCAGGATCTTGATGTGCGACGTCATGATCGACAATTACTTTCAACCAAGTGTATCCAACTGCTGTTGCTCGTTGAATGAGCACGCTTATGCATCACAAAGCCCTGTGGAGACTTCAGGATGCACAGGCTTTAGAGTGTATGACGTAGTGGTTTTAATTGGTAGCGCTGCACATTGATCAATATGCTAACCAAAGAAAGATCATGCTTGTGACTCCATAAATTCTGTAGAAGGGGTTCCTTTCAATCTTAAATCGGATATATGTTGGGAGTTCATTCTTAAGCCCGTCCGGTAGTATGACCCTGTTGGTTATCATTAAGCACCACATAGAACGGACTTTCTGTGCTAGCCGGTGTGTTTGTATGTGTGGAGGTAGGGTGATGGGGTCAGTTTTAGGGCGGCTGTTGCTGATTATATGTTCCATATTATTCAACAATCAAACACAGCGATAGTGAAGTAACTCGCAGGGATTAAGAACATGGGTTAGTCCGACGTGAATGGCATAGGAGGTAGGAGGCATAATGGCCACAAAGGTTGAAGATATTCGCCAAAACACCAAAGCATGCATCAAAAACAATGCATTATATCGATTATGGAGAAACATTGTTGTGTTGACGGACGAGAACCAATTGCTATGCAAGGACACATTTGACCAGCCCTACGTTTGAAATGTTAAGGGAAAGTTTAGAGCAATTTTCTACTTTCTTTCAGAACAATAATAAATCGGGTTATATGCAAGTTGCAGCAGTAAATATAAAATACATGGGTTAATATGAAATTTTCTTGAAGATGGAGGTATTCAACGAGAAATAATTGTCATAAACGATGGATTTAACAAGTGATGAATCTACTCCATGTCAACATTAAGATCGGTATTGCCTTAACTCTTAAGTGTGCATCATAGAATGGTTCAACCACTCGAGCCTTTCATTCGGAGAACTTAATTTTTATGCTTCTGGTAACAACTCATTCAACTTCGCAGATATCATAGATTATCAGCATCACATGTAATACATCGATGTGATCCATGGCACGGAATGGCGGCGCAATATCAAATTGTAGTGTTCCTGTACCTGAGTCAAAGGTAACATTGTCCAAAAGTTACTGCAGCATGTTTTTCCAATTAATACATTCGAAATCACTTTATCGAATCTGGCCAATAAGCACAATTTTCATTTTGACTGAAGCAAACGATGCAATCTTAGGTTATTCTCAATGCTCGTGTCGAGCTCTTCAAACTGACAAGCACATCATAAACGCCAATATACTACCTTAGTTTGGAAGGCAGTGGATATGAAACCATTAACCGACTGGAATGAACATCCATTTATTACGAGGGGGACTATGTAGAAGGATTATTGAGGTATTAAAATGCCATTCATGTCATAAATCCGCAAGGTAGCTGCTCTTACAAAAGCTAGTTCTCTCGCATGGGCTACCCAGATTCCCCAGACCACTAACGTAGGCACCAAGGAGGCAACACACACTGCCGACCAATCATTGCTTGAAGAACATTTAACGCCAATACCTGAATTATTAAGCTGGCAAGAAGATAAAATTTGGAGCAATCAAAAGATCAAATTTATTTAGACTGAGTTATCAAATCAAACGTCTTTCAAAGTAATTCATTCAGCTTTGTTCATACTTGATGGGGCTTTGTTAAATGTATCATAGAATATTTCATTGGGATAAGTCGATCATATAGCCTTTTAAGGGCAACTCCTCTGTTCCCAGTGAAGGGGTTAAATGACATAAAATAACAAAAAGCGTTAGAAGCATTGATCAAGGGTAGATCAAAATTCGGGGAAGAGTATATCGACAGATTTACCCAAGAAAATCTGTGCATGTCCTGTAGGCCCTGTTGTCGCATATATCCTTCATAAGGTAACAGAGTGCTCTTCCTCAAACCCACACATAAGCAGTTTTCCATCTTATATTTATATGCAGACGTTGCGGCCAAACACAGTTTGATATCAGAGGGAGGTGCGATGGCTACAAAGAAAGAAAAGAAAGATCAAGTAAGTTCTAATAAAATTATCAGGGCAGTTGTTGATATTTTGTGTATGCAACAAGCCAATAAAAAATAGCAATCACCAATTATGACTAATAAAACATAACAACAAGGCATTTTTGGCCAGGGCCCCATGTTCCTTGAGCCTATTTTTGAAGGCATATAATCTAGAGCGTGCTCCTTTATACACATTTGCCACAACAAAGACCAGTTCCACATGGAGAGATAAAGCAGTATGGCAGTGATGTGCGAGTAAGGTGATGGCAGGTCCATTGCGAGGAAGTGTCATTTGAAGATTGGACCTCTGGGAAGCCCTTTGTTGCCTTCTGTGTGTGAGGAAAATTGGAACTGTTGCTCTGATCCTCAATTACCGGCTTAAGTTGACAGATGTGTTGTTGTTATTTGGGGTTGCTTGGCTGTAATTGTGAATGGTTAAGGGAGTTGCAATTTATCCTTGATTGGCGGTCGTTGCTACTGACAGGAACCTGGAGATATTGTCGCCGAATTCTTATTTTCAGGTGCGAATGAATTGGTTAATTGGTGTTGGACAAGTAGGTGATGTCGGGCGAGATGTGGGATACAAGTTGGGAGGGGTTGGTAATTCGGAACAGAATTCAATAGAGAATCCCAGTCGGGAGGCGTGGGTGATGTCTATACAGAATTGGGTACATTATTACAGATGGGAAGGGTTGGTGATGTCGGGGTAGAAGTCAGGCTTGAAACTGAATTAGGGTTTGTAGGAATGGTGTGAATGAAAAGGATTGGAAACTGGTGGTGATAAGGGGAATACGATATATGGGCTGTGAGCGAATCAGCGCGAAGGGATGTTGCAGCATCAGGGAGAATTTTAGAATCGGGTGTCTTTTTCAACCGCTTCTCGATCTTTAAGGTCGACCAGCATGGCTTAATTCGCTTTGATTTTCATTGCATGCACTTCTCAATCTTTAACTTCAAGCAGTGAAGCTTAATTCCTATTGATTTCCTCGCGCAAATCATCAACACTTGTCTTCACAGCATCACGCAATCCTCGTACAATTCATGCATTTTCATGCAAATTTCCCTTAATTGGTTACAACCTGTGGTTCAAACCGATGGATTCAACATTCCGCGCTACCAGGTGTGTTTTATATAATGCAACCAGGTGTGTTATAAATGTGGTGCATTCATGTGTGTTTTATATATGGTGCTGCAAGATGTGTTCTATATGCAGTGCTAGCAGGTGTGTTATATATGTGGTGGAGCCAGGAGTGTTCTATGTGCTGTGCTACCAGGTGCGTGCAACCTGTAGAGCTATAAGGTGCGTTCCACCTGTGGCACGACAACATGGGTGCTATCAATGGTGCCTATACGTTCAACAGAACACGTAATTATCACCAATTGGTACTCTGAAATGATACTTAAAAAACCTCACATATGGACTGATCAAAATAAAAACCAAGTGCTTGCTCAGAATATTGTTAAACTATTTACAAATCACACATTCTGTCATTCTTTGTATTAAATGTCAAGTTTTTCATGATAACAATTTAAATATTATCTCAGGTATTTGTCCACCATATCCACTTGTACCATTCTCGTCCATTTCAGAATCTTTGAAAGTAAATTGGACCCCGACACTCTTCCTCACAAAATCGCCATCATCCCCATTGTATGTAAATGAACCTGTCAACTTAACAGACACAGTGTAGTAATGGTTCGCTTCCATCACGACGCCGGACGGGAACGTCACTTTATTAGGTACATCAGAGCCATCGGATTCCATGGTAACAGTACCAGTGTCAGCTTGTACCACCCCGGCGTCATCAATAAGCCTGACACTCACATCATGGAGACTGCCTGAATACCCCCCATAAAGTCCAACCCCTAGTATTTCCACTTTGCGGTCTACTTTGACACAGATGACATCAAGATCCCCATCGCATCTCCAATTAAGTGGACCAGTGTCATCGAACCGCTCAACAGATCGGACGTCACTGGGGAGCCCCTTCTGATGGACGGCTTCCGCTTTACTCAGACGTTTGTTGACGTTGAAACCCTTCGGGGGATCACATTGCCCTCCACCACCGATGAATTCAAACCACTCTGCTCGTTCCACATGCGTCAATAGTTTAGATCTTGCCACAAGTTGTACGAATTCATCCATTGACATGGAGGAAAATCTCACTTGGAACAGGACATCTCCAAGTACATTTCTCCTATTGGCATCTGTTAATTCTTTTCCGTCTTGGGTGAGATTCGCTTCACTCCATCGTAGGCAGGCATCATAGACTTCCACTTCCGTTAGTCCTCCTAAATTGTCACACTGCAGAATCCTGCTCAATGAATCCCTAGACAGCGAATTGAACTCTTCAGTCAAGAACACTTCCTCAGCTTGGCTAGATACGAACTCCAGACATTCATCAACAACGTCATTTTCTCTGTACGTCACACCCTGGTCTAGTATTGTACAGACGGAGGTAATGTTGATGTTGTCGCGTAGGTACTCGGTACAGAGCCTCACCAGACGTTTGATGGCGAACCTCTTGGCCACGTCGAGAACAGCAATGACGTTCTCGCTTCCAATGTCCGCTTCTTCACAGTACAGGTATCTGTGAATGCATTGCCATGATTATCATTATTGCTAATACAGAAGTATTTAAAAGATTCAGTTCAATTATTACAAACCAACATAATGACAGAAGACTTGGTGCAAAATGTGCGGAATGGTAACGGCTGAACTGAACAGCATTGCTGAGGCAAGTTGAGTTTTATTACCTGATATATTATATAGATATCCCAAATATGAACCCATATAATAAAAGACAAACGTTATTCAATACTTAATTATGACAGTTTTAAAAACGCGAATAATACACTCAGTGAAAATGACACAACCCAGGGAACTTCTTAACAACATATCTGAGAGTGTAATGTCCGTATCAAATATTTATCTTGATAGAGGCCTTGTAAGCTTCTTATTGGAGAATAAAACTGGTCATTCACCTTAACATCTCACGGAAGGCACTGAGTTCGACATCTTCTATGACAATTGATGGTTTGTCTGGGCCATTAGAGCGCGGTAACATGGACTCGAGCACCACAGAGCCACACACGATGACAAACTGGTGCGCACGAACTTCAGTCTTGGTAGTACCGACGATGAAGGTGACGTCAGACGCATACATGCCTTCAAACATGTATCGCTGCCTCTCTTTTAACGTCATATCTCCCCTCCAATCGCTGGCTTCCTCTGACGCCATTACTGACGTGTACTCAAGATCTGTAAAGTAATCAGGTATCCGCTGTTCATTCTGTTGATATAACAGGTGATCATAGACTGGACTACAAATTAAACGCTTATGACCCGATTAACAACGAGAGACAAATCGCAACCTTAAAAAAACCAGTTGGTCATAGGGTAGAGTTGGTTGTAGCGGAACTTTTGAGTAAATTTTAATAAATGTGATCACAAAACAGGCAGTTGTACTTTGTAACCTGATAACCTAGTTGTCGAGTGCTTGTTTGTTTACATTCCACCCAGTAAATCAGCTGTGTTTGGAGTTTGAATGCGTTCAAATAGCATAGGTGTTTTGTGGTTCAATTTTACTCAAACAGATAATTGGATGTAGGTAGGATGTGTCGCACTCTGCAGAGAATATTTCAGACATAAGCAGTTGAGAACTGTTGTTGTTGGCAGGCATCGTATCGTACCTGATTCCACAAGCCCATAGGGCTCTGCATGATAAAAAAATCGTTTTCTGCTTAAATACAACTCGCCAAACTTACCTTGACACTCAGATGCAATGGAGATTTAAATGATGACTGTCTGAAGTTTGTCAAAACGATAGTGGAGCGAGTGAATCCGGCTGGGGTGGTTATTCAATCGTGGTTATTGGCTGTCTGAGTTTCTCATTTATCCGTGTGGTGGCGCTGTGGTCAAGTGGGTCAACGCTAGTTTGGCGCGCTATTATTGCGAAACTCCATTGGCATTATAAAGTACATTGACAATGCAATCTCTTTACATATGTCAAGCGAACCTCGTCTAAATGACGGTGTTAGTTACCACGTGGTGACGTCATTGATATGGGGGAAACACGAGAAGGTCAACGATTGAAATCAATAAGGATAACGTTTTCAGCGCGAGGTGAAAGTGGTGGGTAGGGGGCTGTATGGATGAGTGACACCAAAGGCTGCTGTGTGGATGGATGACGCCGTGGCTGCTGTGTGGATGGATGACGTCGTGGCTGCTGTGTGGGTGAGTGACGCCGTTGCTGCAGTGTTGATGGATGACGTCACGGCTGCAGTGTGAATGCGTGACGCTGTGGGTGTGATGTCGGATTGGCAAGACGGGTTGGGTGCGAATCATATTGGGTAATTCTTTTCTACTTCGAACAGTCATTATTGCATAGATATCTCCTCTGCGCACCCTTCCCACTCATGTGACTTAATTAAACACCAACAATCTCCCGTAGCAAGTCCTTATCTGGTACCCCCTGTTGTTGGAGCCTGTCTGACTGTTTTCGCAACCTTTTGCGGGCGTAACGTGGGGTCCAATGTGTATGTATTGAACATGAGGAAGCTCCTCGGCCAACTTTCCATGGAAGTAACTGTCAAAATAGTGTGCATATTTATTTCTAATTAAGAGATTTGTTTTACAAATCAGGTGTTATTTCTTGCATGACAAGTGAGGATTAATATTATGACTAATTATTATAATTAATCAATAATTAACTTGACAATTAAAACGGTCTCATATACGAGATGATATTGTAACGGTTATGCCTCGCTAGTTTGCGATGTTGCCAAAAAGGAAATCACATTCCAGGAGAAATGGAGGAAGCAAGAGACTTACTCCTGGCAGAAGCACCTGTCGACCATGAAGGCACACACAGGGTGACTCTTATGAGACTCTCTGATGATGGGCCAGACGTTATAGCGAGTTATACTGAATGCCCCAGACGCCGAGAGTATTATCGTCTGCACCAGCGCCAATATGAATGTGATCACGGCCCAGAACCAAACCTGAATAAAACGATTACGGAGAGATACGATACGAAACGGCAACGTGGACAACTCCAGAAATAAGACGGCTCCAAATAGGAAGAAGACGGCGTTAAGCAGTTTCATACTGATTCAAGAAGCTAGGATTATCAAGACCAATAAAATCTTATCATAAGACGAACGTATTATATAACGTCATGTGAAGCGTTACGTGAATGGGGTGGCGTTTCTTGATAATGTAGGTTCCTACGTTGCCGTTTCGTATCGTATCTCTCCTCTCTCCGTAATCGTTTTATTCAGGTTTGGTTCTGGGCCGTGATCACATTCATGTTGGCGCTGGTGCAGACGATAATACTCTCCGCGTCTGGGGCATTCAGTATAACTCGCTATAACGTCTGGCCCATCATTAGCGAGTCTCATAAGAGTCACCCTGTGTGTGCCTTCATGGTCGACAGGTGCTTCTGCCAGGAGTAAGTCTCTTGCTTCCTCCATTTCCCCTGGAATGTGATTTTCCTTTTTGGCAACATCGCAAACTAGCCAGGCATAACCGTTACAATATCATCTCGTATATGAGACCGTTTTAATTGTCAAGTTAATTATTGATTAATTATAATAATTAGTCATAATATTATTCCTCACTTGCCATTCAATAAATAACATCTGATTTGTAAAACAAATCTCTTGATTAGAAATAAATATGCACACTATTTTGACAGTTACTTCCATGGAAAGTTGGCCGAGGAGCTTCCTCATGTTCAATACATACACGAAGACGTCCGGTGGAAGGACACGGGTTTCATCAACTGCAATGACGTCACATTACTCAGCTGGATGTACTACTCCGCGATGGCCTGTATCGCACTATATCTGCTTGCTGTGGCTATATCCATTGGAAGTATACCTTTCGTCCTCAGGTTTCTATCCACTTCGAAGGTACGTACAAAATTTGAATCACATCTGCAGATGTCAGTTAACGTCTGAGGCATCTGCCTGTTTTGGTTGGAATCTTCAGAACAGTTAGAGTTAATAAAATGTGCCCTTTATATGAAGATGTCCGTCAAACACAGGTGTCTGGTAATCACAGCAGATTGTCAAACACACAAAGCAAATATTCAACCTTAAAAAACAAAGATTCATTTGTCTTTTGTTTCAGAAAAAAGATCTTATGTATTTGTGGCGGGAGGATTCTGAAGAGGAGGACATTCTTTACCCTTAGCTCCACCTCGTCCATGAATCTCTCCAGTACACTTAGTCATCCGAATGAATTTTCAATGTGAGAAATATTGAGTTAGTTATGTGCGCATCAAAATATAATATAAGATAGAAATCAATTAATCATTATTCTAAATATGACAGAGATTGTACGAAATTGCTTTGAAATGAACAGACAAATATGATGTTTATTTATATTAATGTATATTAAGTCTATTATCTGGGGAATAAAGAGACAAAACCATTCGTTTTGTATTGTGGATAACTATTCGTATAAAACACGATAACCAATCCTCGAGTCGTATACTATGTGTCGAGTCGTTTATTATTCTCATGGAGTCGTCTATTATTATCACTTCAACTATCAAAGAGCAGTTTATTATCAACACTTCATCATCTCGTTGTATTTTATTATCAACTCTTCATTATCTTACGAATTCCTTTATTATATACACTTCATCTTCTCACGAATTCCTTTATTATTAACACTTCCATCCTCCCACGGATTCCTTTATTATTAACACGTCATCTTCCTATGGAGTCGTTTATTATTAACATTTCATCTTCTCACAGAGTCGGTTACTACAACTATTTCAGCCGCAACACAGCCGAAAGTGCGATTCAGAGCGGTCATCCTATGTTCAGCTCGGCATGTATGGTTCGAAATGATTCATAGGCGAGCAACAAGTCAGTGGTATGTTCGTTATCCGAAACAAACACAGTGTACGTGATTCGGGTATGACGTGACGTAAAACAAGATATCTCCGTGGAGATGTCTTACATGTATACAAATGATTCCATTATTGCGTCGGCGGTAGAGTGCTTGGAAGCCATATTGGGCTCTCATACAGTACATTATTAACCAGTCAAAGGATTTCCATACCCATTGGAAATTACTGGTATATTGATCGCCTCACGGGTTGTGTGATTATTTCCAAGGTTTACAATGAGGATAACGAATAGAGCGGGAAATCAATTTTAGGTGTTTCGAACTAAAAATACCTTTGTCATCATTGGATCATTTCATAGAAGCAATTCGTCGTGTTTCATGTTCATTCGGATCGTGTTTTAACCTCGTGAATCAATTCCGATAAAAATAAGTTTTAGCGATTTTTAGCTTGGCGGCTTTTCATTTACCAGCGTGAAACATTAACGTAGATCACTGATCCATCTGCCATAAGATGCGGTTGCTAAAAAGACGGCCATTTTCTCGTGATATTTGTCTGCTTAAAAACAGTAAATTTCCACGAACTGCCACAAGGACCTCAGGAAATATGCAACACCCCAAATCAACAAAAAGACCGTCCCCTGTGGCCGGCAAATCAGTCTCTAAACCTTCCGAGGCATTGTATGGGTAGTACAGTAGCCACCATCTCTCGACATAGTCCATATACAACAGCTGTTCAACATTAGCCAACAAGGATAATGCATAAATTGATTTAAAATATAACCAGATGTATTAAATTTTATATTTTACAATTTATTGACATCAATTTTGTGATATTAAAATGATGTATTGGCCCCAGCCAACACCTGTGTACAGAAACACAGGTATGATTTTTTTCAGCAATTAAAAAGTGCATCGCAGGAACATTAGTACGTAACATTGGATAGGAGAGGTGTCATGGCGATGATGTGAGGCCGGATGTGACATGCAAGGATATGAGAGGTGTCATGGCGATGATGTGAGGCCGGATGTGACATGCAAGGATATGAGAGGTGTCATGGCGATGATGTGAGGCCGGATGTGACATGCGAGGATAGGAGAGGTGTCATGGCGATGATGTGAGGCCGGATGTGACATGCAATAACAGATGATAAGGACCAATAAGATATGATACGAATAGATGACAGATCATATAACTAGATGCATGACCACTTCCAATGAACCTGCTTCACAGAACATAAACATTTGAGCCTTATCACAAATGCACTCACAGCGATGCCATTTAAATAAGAACAAAAAAAAAACTTGTTATAACCTAATTATAGAATACGATCGACTAGTCGCTCTAATGTTCCTGTGTTGAAACTGAAATACACTTAGTCACGGCATTCAATGTAGACATTTCAGTGAATATTCCCAAAAATACAGGTGATGCTTTATCAATACTTGACAGTATGAACTATTTAAGTCCATCAAAAAAGTCTTTGAAGTATGCAAACAATCCGTTTAACTTGTTAACCCATATAAAAGACCTAAATGCTTCCATGATCATCCCCACCCTACAAATTAGTCATCCAGATCATCACAACATAATGAGAGGTTTAAATATACACCTGGTTGTTGAACTGGCATTGGAAAATAATCTTTGTACTCGTTTAGCCAGGTATAAACATCATGTTGACTCAAATAGAGGCAAGACACTTTACTCTTAAGTCTGTATTTACAATGTCTCTATGTACCTGCACAATTGAAAATGACCCATAAGTCAATGAAATGAAGGCTTGGGATGTTGCATCATCAACAAAGTGATGTTGCCATGGTGATGGATGAGGGTGATTGTGATGCTTACACGCGACCCTTTAGTGCAATTGCCCACTTGGCAAAAAAAAAACGTTCCATAAACTCTTGAGTAGAAGATGCATTTTTGTATGGGACACCCCCCCTTTTCAGCAATGGTCTTGGACTCAAACTTTACAGTAGGTCTAATGGTGTTGTGAATTCTAATGTAATACAATTAAGCCATTAGGTCAAGGCCATGACCTCAAGTTACAAACCCATATTGACCCAACAATTCAATATAAATTAACTTAGCATTATAGCATTTGGTGTGGTCCGATCAGGATATCTGCATAGCCACGGAGACCTACCAGGATTGACCTGCACCCACTGAGACTTACCAGGATTGACCTACACCCACAAAGACTTATCAGGATTGACCTGCACCCACAGAGACATACCAGAATCAAACTGCACCCATCACACTTGGCTACCCAGTTTAACTCAGCTACAGTCCAAACAATACATTGAATCACTCCCCCAAATTAGGGATCTGGTAATATAACAATTGCAAAACAGGAATGGACCTGGTAATGCTCCCTGAACCAGGGGTATGACAAGGTCAATCAGTCACTGAGGAAACGTGCATCAATAATTCCTTTGACATAACAGGAGTCATGCACAACCTACTGATAAACGAGTAGTTAATACCACAACCAAAATATTGTTTGAAGTGGAAGGAGGTGAATCAATCAGCTTTGTCGTATTTGATGAGCCCTGCATCCACCTTTTTTTCAACTGGAAGACTGCTTCCCTCGAGTGAACAATGATCAGGCAAGGTAATGGGTGGATCCGTTATGATGTTTCAGGACGTTATGACAACCAGGTCAAAACATTGTGATTGTTAAGATATTTGATATGAGAGCCCAGAGAGTGTGTGGAAAAAAAACCTGATACACAAAACAGAGAGAGTGATTGTTGGTGTGACTATAATTCATCTTTGTGTGTTCTTGTATGGTGACTAGCTGTGTCTTCAAGTCCCTGGTTGCTAGATTCCTGTCCATCAACAGCAGCAGCATGTGATGCAGAGGCTGGGGCATCAACATGACGTGACGAGCTGGCCAAGTGTGCTTCGTCACGATGAAGCGCTTTACTTTCCTGATGACCACTCAATGAGTTTCTCTTGTCTGTGTCACCATAATGCCCAGATACACTGTCCGCCGTGTCACCGGATACGGATTCCTGTGAACTTGTGACTTCAAGCAAGTTCACCATATAATATATTTTCCCTGAACTGTCAGTCTTCTTATGGGTTTTGTCCAAGAACTCTTCCGGAGCCAGATTAGCATAAACCACACCTTCTTTATCCACAAACACCTCCCCTTCACCCAGTGTCATCCAATCAGGAGCCTGCTTTACATCGGGTGGTAAGTACTTGCCGACCAGTCCTTGGTTGGATCTACCTTCCTGTTGCCTCTTCTGGTCTTCGCGCATATTCTCGATCATCTCTGCCAGACTCTGCCGCGGCGGGCTGGCAGCTTCCTCGTGTGTCGCCGATGTTGCCTCCTCTTTGAGGCTGCCATCCTGAACCTCAAGGTCCACCTCATTCACCACCTTAGTCAACTGCTCCACGATGTAATGATCCAGCACATCATTGATCTGCTGCGAGAGGGAATCATCATCATCTTCCCCAGAATCAGGCTTCGACTCGGACGTGGTTTCTGGGCTCTGGTCGGCTTCATCCACAGCTTTGGGCCACGGTGACGTTTCCAGCAGCTTGAGCTGAGAGGTTATCAGATGAACCGCCTCCCGCGATTCGCGAGGGACTTCATCAAGTCTATTATCCAGCATTAACTTGACAATTTGCCTGACAGCGTTGACATAGTCGTCTCTGCCGGACAGCTCATTGATGTTGGTCACGCGGCCTACGACGTCCAGTAGGGTATCAGCCACCTGGCGACTGCCCTCAGGTAGCCTCTGCTCCCTGTTAGTCTCACCATCAATATAACTCACATGGGTATTCCCAGCGGATGCTATGTTGCCAATGATGGCTTTTTCTCTCATTTCAGCGTCCCACACGGCATCTGGAGAGAAGCCAAGCGT
The DNA here is from genome assembly GCA_034190875.2 of Urechis unicinctus. NCBI lineage: Eukaryota > Metazoa > Annelida > Polychaeta > Xenopneusta > Urechidae > Urechis > Urechis unicinctus. Next base: position 25,739,289 of record CM067352.1, on the reverse strand, counting down.
GTTGAGTTGGAGTGTGTGTAGGATGGCCACAAGGTGAGCTGATGTCGGGGCGTACTGGGGCGTTGTCTCGGTAGGGGTTGGGGGTGCGGATGATAAACCAGTGTCTCTCTCCAGAAGTAATGTCTTCATCACATCCTCTGTCAACATCAGATAATCAGCTTATTCATGGTACAAATCACAGAGATCAATGGTCATATTGGCACAGTATGAATTGCTTCAATGGTTGGAAGGATAGAGAAATAGATGGACAGAGGAGTGGATGTACAGAGGTGGATGGGGAGAGGAATGGATGGAGAGCTGGGTGGATGGAGAGAGGAATGGCTGGAGAGATGGGTTGGTGGAAAGGGGAATGGATGGAGAGATGGGTGGGACAGGAGTGGATGGAGAGATGAGTGGGACATAGGAGTGGATGGAGAGATGGGTGGATGGAGAGAGTAATGAATGGAGAGATGGGTGGGACAGAGGAGTGGATGGAGAGATGGGTGGATGGAGAGATGGGTGGGTGAAGAGAGGAATGGATGGAGAGATGGGTGGATGGAGAGAGTAAGGAATGGAGAGATGGGTGGGACAGAGGAGTGGATGGAGAGATGGGTGGGACATAGGAGTGGATGGAGAGATGGGTTGGTGGAAAGGGGAATGGATGGAGAGATGGGTGGGACAGGAGTGGATGGAGAGATTGGTGGATGGAGAGATGAGTGGGACATAGGAGTGGATGGAGAGATGGGTGGATGGAGAGAGTAATGAATGGAGAGATGGGTGGGACAGAGGAGTGGATGGAGAGATGGGTGGGTGAAGAGAGGAATGGATGGAGAGATGGGTGGATGGAGAGATGAACGGATGGAGAGATGGGTGGGTGAAGAGAGGAATGGATGGAGAGATGGGTGGATGGAGAGAGGAATGGATGGAGAGAGGAATGGATGGAGAGATGGGTGGATGGACAGAGGGATTGACAGAGGGATGAAAGAAGGATGGACTGAGGAATAGATTGACAGAGAAATGGATAGTGAAGTATAGTTTCTGCCCATCCCCATCAGAGAATACTTCTCAGTTGCCCCACCAGCAGAGGCCACCTCACCAGTGCTACGGGCGCGGTAGGTCAGAAGGACTTTGAGTTGACTTGAGCCCTCGATGGCCTTCAGGAGGGCCTGGCCCTCTTTGTGGAAGAGGAAGACTACAGGGATGGTAACGTCGTCTTTCCCGTCTCCCGACATGGCGAACAATGGGGCAGACTCCACCGTTGATTCCATAGCATTGTCTGACAGGAAACACAATGCAAGTGACTGTCTGTGTCAAATGGCTAAGTACATTAGACGGAACATCAGTAACATTATATGGTGTGTAGTCACCAAAGCAATCATAGAACCGAGTCCAATGAATTATAGAAAATATACTCATATATTTAATTACCAATGTATAAATAGAATTCAAATTATCAATCGAATCTAGTTACCTATAACAATGCCTCCAATTGCTCCTACCGCCATGGCATGCCTCGCCTGAAATTTTAGAAAACCACAGAGATTGACTTAATTTAATTCAAAGGTTTGCATCATCAATTAAGGATAAACAGAGAGTCCTGATAGGTCAATGTGAGACTACACACTGATCCTAGAATGTTTATAAGTTGATTACAAAACAGAGACTCCAATCTGCTGGGCAGTAAAATCAACAGTACACCAAGCTTATCATTGGCCAAGTCACCTTGTCAACAAACATACAGTCTCCCCTCTCCATGACAACAATGTTTCCTCTCATACGCTCCTCATTCTCCAGGGGGGTGCAGGCTCGGTATGGATCAGCCACGGCTAGCTTCCCTTCCACCTGCCGAAACAACCCAAGCACCCTTAAGCAACCCCACCTCATATACTGCAACATGATCTTATAAGGGTGAGAAATCTTCGAGACATGATATCCACAAAAACAAATATAAAAATGCATCATCAAAGGAATTAAAATGCATCATTAAAGGAATTAAAATGCATCATTAAAGGAATTAAAATGCATCATCAAAGGAATTAAAATGCATCATTAGGACTTCCTGTAGTATAAGAAAATATAACGTAAAGTGATGAAATGCGTGCTGGACGGAGCACCCCATGTCTTTACCTCTCCAGTCTTGAGGTCCATGCCAAACTGAGCAGGGCCCGCATTGAGGACCAGGTTACCCAGGTAGGGATGACTCAGTAACTGGACCACTCGTGGCTCTTGTTGGGCTGTGCAGAGTCAGGATAATCGATTATTTCATACAAATTTTTAAAAGGAGCGACACAAAATGCAGTTTCTAGAATAAAAATTTATATCCACTTGTCTGAGGCAATCTTCATTGCTGGGTTATTGATTGGCACATGAGGACAAATCTGTGTTGGTTACCGCTGGTGACATACAAGGGACCAGTGGGTTGATCTACACTGAGGGGTGCGGTATATAACGGACACTCTACGCCGACAGATTTTCAAAGAGCCAGTGGTAAGAGAGATAAAGTAAAGAAGATATCGTACATGCCATTTGGCTGTCATAACTAATAAAGGTTGTCTTCACATCTATTCGGCTGGAATAGCATGTTTTAACGCTAAACCTGATTCTCCACCACATGGCAACACAGGCTATGCTGTTCTAACTTCAACATCTACTTTTGTGCAACAAAATTCAGACGGTATATTAGAAGGGGGGAGGGTCACTTGAAAAACATGAAGAATAATATTATTGAAGTTATAGGAGGATCCAAACCAAATTGAAACAGGGGACTGGTGGGGTTACTCTGGTAGAAAATGATGAGCTATATATGGGATAATTACCTTCCTGTGACTGTGCTTTTGAGAGCTCTATCATCTCCTGCATGAACACCATGCCATCCTCCGCATCCTGTGCTCCGCCAGCCTAACACGCATCACAACCACTCTCATCACAACACACCTACAAATGTTTTCTTTACAGATGTGTTTAACAGGTGGAATTTTACTTTTCATTTTCTGATATTTTAATACATGCAAAACGTTAATAGTTGGTTGATACCATGAGGATGTACCAAGAAACTCTCTGTTTCACAATGAGGTTTCATTTCATATATTGGTTGTGTTTCGGTATGAATCTTAGACCCATCAGTTAACACAGTAAACTTGCATTTATCAAACAATGGATCCATTGATCTATTTCTCTTATTGCCCACGAGTGAGTGTACCTCTGAGGATGTATGCAGCAGCTGTATCCTGCCATCACTCATGGTGATGATGCGGATTCCCATCCGCTGCAGCTGGTCCAGCTGTTCCCTGTTACCTGTCATGAACTCAGTTGCCCTCAGCCTCGGCTTCCTCCTGCGTCTGTAACCAATAACTAACCATATTCTTATGTACATAAAAGCTCATGTATAACCATAAGGTGAAAACAACACTGCATGATTCCACCTGTATCCCCCACTACATAAACTATTGCAGTTTGTTAAAAATCGATCACAAGATGCCATCCTTAGGGAGCCATCACACAGTGACTCACTCGGCTGGGGAAGTGGAGGTGGACTTAGGACATAGGTTGTTAACCATGTCCTTCAATGGCTGTCTCAGATCCTGGGCGTAGTTCATCGAGTTTCTGTACATGTGGTGGTTGTTGGGGCAGGTTCTCTCGTGTTGAGTCGAGTCACTGTAACGCACCCCAACCGTCTCCCCAGACTGGTGGACAAACATGCAATGAAATTCATAGTTACTATGTTATACTGAAAATTCTTTTTTTTCTTTGTTTGATGAAACTGGTGTTATTTCATGCATTCATTTTGTTCTAAACAGCAGTAAGAGATACCTGGGCGGTGCTGTTCAGGGGAGTCTGCATGCTGATGGAGAGAGGCAACAGGTGAGCCTCTGTTGTGAAGACAAACTCATCCACGTTCAAAATCAACTCGTCTCTCTCAGAGAATAACAGGTAGAGGTATTTGAAAGTCTCCGCCAACACGTACGAGTCTAACCTACAACCAGGATTAGACGTATTAACTACTATTCAACAAATGCTTTGAGAACTTACCGAGGCAGACACAGTCACATCACATAATGTGAATACGTTATGAGTAACATGTGACTCACTGGTCTTCGTGGGCACCTGTTGTTACATCTTTAATGGCAGCGAACCCACATGGCACCCGAGCATGTTTCTCGAGATTCTCCAGGACAGCTTTACCAACATCCAGGTAATGGGGGTCTCCCGTTGCCTGCAAACAGACATGGCATTAAACCACAACAATGACAGCAAAATGGTGAAATGTATGGAATACTTGTGTAGTGAAATAAGAGAATCAGTAATTTGATGTCTGTGACAGGACATAATAACAAAATACAGGTGAATAAATCTGCTTAGTGGAAGATTTGTACCTGGTAGATAAAGTATGTGGATTCTAGGAACTCTGGCCTGAGGGGATGTTGACCCCAGTGAACTCTGAAGTCGGATGTGAATGCCTGGTACAAACCATACAATGGGTCTGATATTCTTCCCAACATTCACAGCATATCGGATATATATAAAAGAGACAGACTTGAAGACCCCAATAAACCAAGATGAAACAACAGGAAAGAAAAAATTGGAACAGGGTAATTGACATTGTTATTATGGAGTTAAACCTTACTTAACTACATGTCCTATTGGCAAAATGGATATGATTTTCTGACACTACTAAACTAGTTACAATCTCAGATCCCAAAACAGCCCCGTAATGCCGCATTGAGAGATCAACATGATAATCGTTTTATAATTGTCCCCCAATCTCTCTGACTCAAACAGTGAGTGGTTACCTCCGGCAGGAAGTTGTGGCGCTGCACGACCTGGTAGAGCATCTCGTGAATCTCAATGGCTGGTTTGATGTCACCCTTCAGCACCTGCAGTCCCGGCCAGAAGGCCAGCAGGGCATCCATGAAGTTGCGCGTGTTTGTCATGGGGCGATGCATGTGTACATCCATGAGCAGGGGACCCTGGTTGATGTAGCGCATGATGGCGGCATAGTGCTGAAGGAAGGTCAAGGTCACATAGGGAGGTCAAAAATGGAGGACTTTTGTCACATCATACATACATTGTAGAAAATCTAACATGTCATCATATATATCTAAGAAATGGAGCCAAACATCTCATTGATATAAGTTCATATTCATGAGGACTTTATATATCACAATGCTGTAGCAGCTGCCTCCGTTAAATAAACAACACCATGGCCAACATCAGAGGCAACTTGTCCAACATCAGAATGTGGACATGAGCGACCGGCAGCATACCTTATTGAACCGCTCGAGGTAGGTCTCATCACCCAGAAGGATGTACGCCTTCAGGAGATACTCATAGTAGGAGTCAATGCCTGCACCAACCCCACTCTCTGTGGAAGGTGATCAAAGAGGTGGAATATAAACTAAATACAGGGTGTCAAGGTCAAGTAAAACATCAAGTCCACATCATGAAAGGTGAGACAAATCATGTAAAAGCAATTGTAAACAGTAAATAGGACAGGAAACCTCAAGATTAATCAAAGGTCCAAAGCACATCATCCAAATTGAAGAAGGTACCTGACCCACGTAAGGAGCACCAGAAGACTGACATGATACAGAGTTGGATAACATCTCACCTCGGCGTACCCAGTCCCCGTTGTGTATGTTGATGACAGTGCCTACCAGGTCACTGGTACGGTGGCGAGATCGCCACAGGTATTCCATAGCCTTATGGGCTTTATCCTGTAAAAATACACCTTAATGGATAAAGATTTAAATAATCAACGATATGAATGATGAAACATTGTGTGCTTTGTCAACAGGCATATGATATAGTTGAAAGTAAAAACATGATTTGAAATGCAAAACAAAAGATTGGCGTATATATTAAGAGACTGGTATGATATTGTGTCACCTCGAATATGGGGTCGCCAGTGTAGCGACTGAGAGCCGAGAACTCTAGGATCATGGTGCCAGCGCAGGCTGTACATGTGTCCTTCTCCTCGCCAGTACGAGACATCTCATGCTTCACTCCGTAGCGCAGGTTCACCTGGAGGTAATGAAATGTTATCAACATAAGCTTGATGAATGGCATGGTGTCAAGGTGGTAGTTAGTGACATCAATGTCGAGGTGGAAGTTAGTGACATCAATGTCAAGGTGGTAGTTAGCGACATCAATGTCAAGATGGTAGTGACATCAACGTCAAGATGGTAGTTAGTGACATCAATGTTGAGGTGGTAGTTAGTGACATCAATGTCAAGGTAGTTAGTGACATCAATGTCAAGGTGGTAGTTAGTGACATCAATGTCAAGGTGGTAGTTAGTGACATCAATGTCTAGGTGGTAGTTAGTGACATCAATGTCTAGGTGGTAGTTAGTGACATCAATGTCAAGGTGGTAATTAGTGACATCAATGTCGAGGTGGTAGTTAGTGACATCAATGTCAAGGTGGTAGTTAGTGACATCAATGTCAAGGTGGTGGTAGTTAGTGTGGTAGTTAGCGACATCATGTCAAGGTGGTGTCAAGATGTCAAGATGGTAGTTAGTAACATCAACGTCAAGATGGTAGTTAGTGACATCAATGTTGAGGTGGTAGTAAGTGACATCAATGTCAAGGTGGTAGTTAGTGACATCAATGTCGAGGTGGTAGTTAGTGACATCAATGTTGAGGTGGTAGTAAGTGACATCAATGTCGAGGAGGTAGTTAGTGACATCAATGTCGAGGTGGTAGTTAGTGACATCAATGTCGAGGTGGTAGTAAGTGACATCAATGTCGAGGAGGTAGTTAGTGACATCAATGTCTAGGTGGTAGTTAGTGACATCAATGTCGAGGTGGTAGTTAGTGACATCAATGTCGAGGTGGTAGTAAGTGACATCAATGTTGAGGTGGTAGTTAGTGACATCAATGTCGAGGTGGTAGTAAGTGACATCAATGTTGAGGTGGTAGTTAGTGACATCAATGTCAAGGTGGTAGTAAGTGACATCAATGTCGAGGTGGTAGTAAGTGACAACAGTGCTACCAATGGTCAGTTACAACCTTAGGCTGGTGATTAACCAGGACTCAATACGGGATCACACAGAGTTGGTGCAGTTGGCTCAATCACGACCCATATCAATACAGCTGTAACTATAGGTTGACATGAAATTTACACAAATGATGATAGGGGAGTTTACTGAATACTTTACACAATGGAGCACAACAAGAACAGATCAAGTGTCTGTACTTACTCTGGGGTATGGAATGCCTGTGGTGGTGTTGAATGCAGGAAGCAGTCTGTAGCCTATGTCTGCAGCCATACTCAGCAACTCCCCTTCATACCAAGCCATGCCCAGCCGTTTGTCTCGGATATACTCCGCCATGGTGTGTGCTCCTAGCAAGCCACTGAGATACAACAACACGACACCATGCAGGTCAATTATGCGGCTAAACCTTAGCTACTGAATATTATGTAAGATGGTAGCAATCACTAGTACAGAACAACAGCTCACAGTAGGTCAGGATCCAAGATATGAAGGAATACAGACTAACATTGTGAAAGAAAATTGAATGAAAGACTCCGGTTTGACACCCGTAACACAAAACTGTTGCCTACACTGGGTTGTACACTATTGCTGCTAAGTACAGCACTGTATCATCGAGTCACTACGTGCTCATACCGTACCACAGTGGCACCTCAATGCCTGTTGCAAACCAGATGCTTAATAAGACCTCCTCCTCCCACCTCTACTGAAATACAACCTATAATGTTCAACTCAATGTGAACCCCCTCCATTTATTTAACTTCCCACTCACCCAAGAACTCTGATATTGGTTTCAAACACAGAAACAACAAGGTCGCTGTCAAACTGCACATCGTTCAGGACCAGACCCACAGCTCTCTCAAACTCCTCCACCTCTCCCAATACCTAGGAAACGAAAACAGAACTCGAGAATTTAATAAAGCTGATGTAGTACTTAAAACAATTAATCTGTCCTCATCAAAACTTTTCTCTTTTACTCTGTAAATGTCTATATCAATGAAATGGTATCATATGTAAAATCAAGCATTCAAAATATATATGTATTTAATTGTTCTAACAGCAAGAGTGTCCAATGTGTCGATGAGTGTCAATGAAAAACTGCAAAAAGACAATAACAATAATATAAGCCATTTGCCTTAACACCTTCAAACGCACTGCAAATCAGTCACGAACACAAATAAGAAATAATGGAAATTTTTAGCAACATGTGATTCTCATAACGGGATACTTGCTTTCCTAGAGCATCGTCTATATCTCCTCGGCTGCGCTGTCTGCCTCGTACACGACCCTTGCAGCTCAATGGCATCAACTCGTCAGCAGGGTAAGCATGTTTCTGTGATGAGCATCATGAGGAAAATAGTTATTCAAGATAACACACTCACAAATCTGTTTCCATATGTGTATACAGGCACATATAAACCGGCAGAGATTTTCATAATGGCAATAATTTACAAATTGATGGTCCGGAATGAAACGAGACCAGGTTATTACCATATAGTTATCATATCCATGGTGGAACATTTCTTTTACTTTCTCCCTGGAAGAAAAAAAATCACAAATTACGTGATGCAATGGCCAAGGACATGGATTCCACTATTTAGGACCATATAAATGTGTTGTCAGGGTATAGATCGCACATGTAACTCTCTTGCACTTCCCTTCCCATGACCTGGCCTCCTTGCTTATCAGGTCAATCTCCTCTTTTTCAAGGTTGAAACCTTTTCTTTTACCCCACCACCCGACCAACTCATACTCTTCCCATTCTCGAAGTTAGTGGGCTGACCAACCAGTAAAGATGGCAAAAGCTGACCTAAAATGACCAATAAGACAGGGCACTGATTGAAAACTGATTTCTTCTAGCAGTAACTTTCAATTTAATTAAGCCTGTCAGCAGAGCTGGCTGATCATGCATAAGCCTGGCGCTGTGCTCAAAACACGGTGATAGACAACTCCCCAAGGCCTCTCACTTGCCAACCAACCACTTTGTACTTTAATAGAAGCTACCCCAAACCATAGTCACTGTGACCACGTAATGTTCAGATTCTGAGGCACATTTTCAAAATTTTCATGCAATCGAGTATTGACATTATACAGAGGCCAATATGTTTCTCAAATACATCTTGCACAAGGAACCTCGGTGGATGAAAATACAATCTAATCTTACAGTGAAACATAAATAAATATAAAATTTTGGTCCACAAGGCTTATTCAAAAACCTTACCTCGGCCACACCATGATTGGACATCATTTGTTCAATGGCTGACCTTCAACCCAGGCTCATTCATGCAGACAAAACATTTGTCAGTTTTAGTTCTCTGTTCCAATACAATTATCATGAATCATAAAGTGGCACTTTCGTTCGGGAAAAGATGTTATTTCTCAAACCAAAACTTTCTTGTCGATTTCCGCCATGACATTTTAAATAAATACTGCGTGATGGGAATTGGAATATATCCAAAAATAGAGACATGCTGAAAGTTACAAGCAAGAATCAACTTGATTTTGGTGAAAGTATTCTAATGAAAGAGTCATTACGAGGCATAGGGTTGGACTACAGGATGTCTGAGAAGACATAGTATATATGTATATAACCATCCGACAGGGGCTATGCTGGACTCCAACTATATGTCAGCCACACTTACAGACTGAAGACCCCAGCCTAAGGCTTTCACTTGGGCACACCCTTCCAGCTGCCACTTCATTTCTAGCAATTAGTGTAACCTGTTTTCAACTCCCAACACAAGTTCACCCTTCATTATATCTCCACAGTGTGACTGTCTTTACCACAGGCCACGTTGTGCTGAGAACACAACGCCCTCACCCGCAGCTCACCTCAGCTCCTTTCTTTCCAAGTGGCTCATTCCAACACAGTTCTTCTTCTCCAATGTAAGCATCAAGACGAATACACAAAGCCATAATGCAACATATTCTTGAGTATTCATAGTACAACTTAAGCACTTGTACTAAAACTAAATTGGCAAAACACCGAAATAAACCGTGATTGTTTTTAAGGGGCCAAGGAATATGTCAACATATATTCGCCATGTTGTCACCGCCGTCTACGTCATAAGATAGGGGAACTATCATGGTATAGCATAATTGTCGGTAATCTACAAGCAGACTGATTTCAGATCGAAAAGAAGATTTCGCAAGATAAGGTCAGGCCTATAGGATATGAAAAATACCACGAAATCGTATGAGAAATTATTCGGTGATAAAATAAGATTACATAATGGATGAATAAAGAGATAGTTGTAGGATGACGCTGTAAGGCAATATAAAAGACTTCGTCTGCAAGAACGTATCTTTTGCACGATGGTATGGGATAGCTGAGATAAAATTTAATGCAGCATGATATAATTAAAGAAGATGAGATGCGTAATCATAGATGAATTGGGTATAAATGATTTTCCAACGCAGAGTGAATGATAGTAGTAACCTTAACATTGAATTTGATCTATATCAAGATCATATTCATGATCGGTTGTGAACAAAACTGAAAGTGAAACTTGAATTTTTCAATGCTTTGTGGCCTTTAAGCTCTATTTCCAGAAGTTATATGTAACTTACTCTCATTACTTTTATGCTCTCATGAAACTGTGTGATACTTTCTCATCTAATTCAACACCATGAACTTAAAAATTGTTGGATGAGCGATAATATATGCAGACTTAGCATTCATTGGACCTCCACTGTCGATCCACTGGTTCGACTGAAGGGGTGCCAGACGGGCGTGCCAAATACGTCCGGCGCTTGTGCCGCAATGGTATTTGTAATTTTTCAACTCGATAAAAATTATATTCACAGTTAACTCCCATTCATATATGGTACATCAATTGAAAGTGGCAGTTTGACAATAAAAATATGGAAGATGCTATGTGCATGGTCTGGCGCACCAAATTCCACTGCGTGCACGGTCATCGTGTATGTTATGAGTATTCAAAAGTGTCTACCTCGTGTTCAGATCAAGAGCATGAGGCACCTTTACTTTCACAGCATGCATATGGCTGGTCCCTTGGATGTGATAAAAAAAGGCAGCCCAGCGCATCCCTGTCAAGATAGCTGTTGACAGTTTTGGCACAAACACACTCCACTTTCCTAAATTCAAATCTTCAGAACTTTTGAACTCTTTGAGATTGAACAATGCAATTTGCTTTGTTCTTTAGTAAAAATTGAACCATTTATCAATTGGTAAAGTTTCATTACCATACTAAAAATTTGAAACATTCATTGACTGTTCCCAATGTTACTATCTCTCTCCAGTGCATAAGCCACTATGGCAAACCTGGATGTCGATTTTTCATTTCAGAGTATCTCCATTATATGGATAGCTAGGCATTGTCATTTGACTGCATCTTGTGCAATGAACCTCGTGGAGTTCGCCCATGAGAATACTTTTCTGCTGAATAAACATAAACATTTATAACATTACCGTGGCCACAACATCATGGGACATGATTCTTTCAGTGACTGACCTTTGACCCTGCCTCTTCATGCTGTCGAAACGTTTGTTATTGTTTTAGCTCACTATCCCTATGCACACATACTGTGTAAATCATAGTGTTGCACAATCTTTGGGGTCAACTGAATTGTCCTCTAAGCTAATGTCGTCCTGCCCACTTCTGCCATGACATCATAAGCATCGAGTTGGCCCTAGAAGATTATGCATAACCCATGCACTTGAATCAGATTATACCTAGACCATATTTATTGCATTGCTTCACAACAAAAATTCAATGGTTCCCTTGTATGTTTTTAATGTTTGAGGGATTGATTTCACCATGGCTAGTTGCATATCCGTTTATTGTTATTTCCCACTATATGAACTCCATGATCTGAAATGGAAGGTCGATGTTCATGATAGCAGTAAATGTTGTAATTCCCAAAGATTTTTTACAGAATCTGTAGCACAAAAAACCTAAACAGCATTGTGTAGTTTGGATGTTACAAAAATTGTGGGATAAAGGGGTAACCCCTAATTGAATAATCAAACACATGTTTCATGCATAATTGCACAGCTCAGATAGCATTGTCCTGTTAGTTACATTTTCATTCCACTATGAAATCTGTAATGGCTGACATACAGTATTCTCGCAGAAGACACTATGCCCAGGAAGAAGAAAAAGAATAAAGGAGAGAAGGACGTTGATGTAAAGGAGAAAACGGGAACAGAACATGTCCCACAGCTACCACCAGGCTGGGTGAAGTCATGGTCACCTAGGAGGAATATATTCTATTACTTCAACAATGAAACTGGGGCTAGGCAGTGGAACCCGCCTAAATTAAAGGTATATTACGGTTTGTGTGTATACTATCAAAAATTTAATTTTCTACTAAACATGGATTAGATTATACCTCATATTCCATATAAAGGTTATAGTGAATTGGATTGATATGACTCAGATTTTCATCTGAAAGCTATCCTTCATTCTGAGGTGCCAAACAATTGTTAGAATGTTTTTTTATAGCTGTTGATCACATAAACTATTATATTGGATTACTTCAGGATGAAGTTTTCACCTCCCCCAAGGGTCAGTCTTCACGCACAAGCTCCCTTAAATTCCATTCACCCCCCATGGCATCACCGACAACTTCCAAAAAGAGTGCCTCAAACACCCAACCGACAACGCCTCAAAGACCTCAGCCATACCAGAAAACCAAAGCAAAATCAGGTGACTCAAAAAAAAGCAGTTCTTCCAAATCTCGGAGCGGTGATTCTACGCCTGTGTCCGACAAATCCTTCCCAGAGAAACACGTAAAAGTGAAATTATCGTCACCCCTTTCTGTGTTATCCGATATTGACCAGCCTGGTTGTTCTGGAGTCAATAAAAAGACAACAGCAAACCCATCCTCCAAGAGTCAATCTGTTCTCGACAAAATCAACAAGCTCTCCAACAAATTGTTCAAAAAGTCCAGGAGTAAAAACGTGAAGCCTGGAACTGATAGCGTGAAGCTCAGTGAGTGTGTCCAAGCTACGAAACCATCACAAGATAGCACTCATCATCTGCCAACCACTGAGTCTTATCATGAAGGCAAACTCAAAGCTAAAAATAAAACACATTGTACAACCCCATATCAGCGCACTTCTTCTAGAAAAATATCTCAATGCTCAGTAAGACTCCAGAAGTCCAATCAGACCACTGCAGAAGGTGAATGCATCCCCTCATCAATAGGATCTACCTCAAGCGGTGCCATCAACCTAGATTATCCTGGCATTTTCAAGTCTCCAAAAGGTAGCAGCCCAGTAACACATTATGAACCACTGTGTGAGAATAACTTCACAAGTGGTACTATGGCAACAGAAGAAGTTGACATGGATACTACAGAATATGAAATGAGCTCAATGGTGGGTAGTCTTAATTAGCTCAATGGTGGGTAGTCTTAATTAGCTTAATGGTGGGTAGTCTTAATTAGCTCAATGGTGGGTAGTCTTAATTAGCTCAATGGTGGGTAGTCTTAATTAGCTCAATGGTGGGTAGTATTAATTAGCTCAAGTTATTTTGCTGTTCTCCTATTCTGTGTGAATTTCTTGGTTTAAGGCTGCATGTTAGAATGTGTGATCTGTTGCAGATCCAGGAAGTACGCAATGAACAGGGTACGTCAACTCCCATGCAGGTAAAATTTATTTGAGGACTGTTTTATGTCTTTTGTGTGTGTCTGAATCGTCAATATGTTACACAGCTTTATTGTCCTCATAGTCTTGTTATCACCTCCAGATTGGTTACATGATGCAGATACTGTACGCTGATATGATATAGCTTTGATAGGGAAAGTCCCTTGACCTAATATTATATGTCCAAATTTATTTGAGCACGGGGATATCAGTCAGGTAACTGGATACCAGTCTGTATTTACCAGCTCCAATGACTATAATCTTTGTCATGAATTGATTGATTTGCATTGTAGTATGGTCCTATTGTTTCAGAGTGAAGGAGACTTAACCAAGACATTTCTGGACAGCCCTAAGACACACCAACACGAGCCTGAGGTCAGAATCCATGGTGTTGCATTCCAAAACCCACTTTCCGTGGATTTGATAGTTGTCCCCACCGCTGTTACAACTTCTGCAAAACCATATGGAGGAATTTCTTTGCAAAATTATTTTCTGTGGTTGGAAAAAGTTTATTACCATGGACTGTTGTATATTTCACTCTCCTGATGATACCACATGGTGTTGTGTCCAGACTGTATTCATTGTAGTGGATACTAATATCCTCCTCTCCGACCTGGACCAAGTCAAACGACTGGTGAACCTGCGTGATGAGAACAGTCAGTCACATTAACTACATCTCTTTTCATTTGTTCTTTATTTGGTTGCCAAATTATTTTATGGGTCGCCATCATGAAAGCTGTCATTTATCATGTCATAATTTCTGTATCAGTGAAGAAGCGGGCTTTGGTCGTGTTGCCATGGGTTGTCATGCAAGAACTCGATGCTCTGAAGCAAGATCGCCAAGGTCGCTCAGAGGTCAGTGAGATAATGAATCATGTGATGGAATTGAGTTGTTGGATTGTAGCCGATGAGGGTATAAACCTTCTGATTTTTGTCCCCCGGATATTTTATTTATCATGGCTCATTTGTCCTTATTAGAACTAATCTTGCCTGTTTTACATTTATTTACTACAATATCCACAACGCTTGATGTTATTCACACCTATTACAGACACTGAGACCATCAAACCACCCAGTGACTGTGATCTTTAAACTAGTGATATTCAGGTATTAGTCTACCAGTTGGAATCATTTGACGGAACTGACTGCGTTTTGGTTAATCAGGTGTGTTGTGCCAAGGCACGGCAGGCAGTGCGCTTCCTCAATGATAGGCTGGAATCAGGCTGCTCAACACTGCGTGGCCAGTCCCCTAAGGAGGTTAGGCCTTCTCTCTCTCAGTCACTGATTTGAGAATGTGTCATTACTTAATGTTCTTGAACAATATGCATGGAAATGAACTTATTGCCTTAATTAAACTTGAGGGCCCATTCATTATCATGATCTAATTAGGAAAGGGACATTTGCTTCTGTGTACCTTTTGCCTTTTTATTACTTGGTGACAAGTACAGGTTTAGCTGCACTTGATGAGTTGTACTTGGTAACCTATTGTTGATGAATCGTACTTGGTGAACTGTACTTGGTACTTGTTGAACTGTACTTGTTGAACTGTACTTGTTGAGCTGTACTGAGCTGTACTTGTTGACCTGTAGGCCAAACAGCAGCTGGATGACTTGGTGATAGAATGCAATGATGACAAAGTTCTTCAGTGTTGTCTGCAGTTCAAAAGTATCAGTGAGTCCTCGTCGTCTTTGCCATTCTGCTTGAACAGTTTTCTACTTTGCACAACCCATTGAATAATGAAGTTGCTTTCAGACACGGACGGTCTTGTCTTGCTCCTTACTCTAGACACACAGCTGCGGTCCAAGGCAGTTGTGTTAGGACTCAAAGTACTACCTCGAAAAACCGTATGTTCATTCTACTCCATGTCAGTCTATTTGTTTGTTAGCTCCTCTTTTGATCAACCCGGTAGATGGCACAAATCAGGCTTTCGATCATCCTCTGCTTGGGGTGTGACCACCCAGCTGCATTAAGGAGGTTATTCTAGCCCGTGTTCATATAGTTCACTCCTATATAACTCATATTTTTCTGCTGCGGGTTGATCCAACCAAGATCCCTGGTTTTATCAGAGAAATTGGAATGAATTACAGATATTAAATGAGACAATTTTATGAATTTCATCTAAATCAATTCAATAAATGAATAGCATCTGGTATAAAGTTATTATCTTTTACAACTTGTCTACTTGTTATTTTTTTGTATTTGTATTTCCCCCCACCTTTGTTGGCACCATATAACGCACTAGTGTTGGTGTGCTGTTAAACCCTGTAGTCACGGTACTTATTTACTTACTGCATGTCAAAAGGTGAAGTATCTCAACATGGCTGCTTTATGAGTCATACTACTCTGGCAACCATTAACAATATCCAGTATTTAATGATGTATGATGGGGTCAATTATGTTTCATGGTATTTCTAGTTCAAGTAATTCACATTACAGCCCCAAGGAAAGAATTCATTCGTGACCAGTTTAATGGTTACACATAGTATTTGAGAATTGAAGGTTTTTTTATCAAGCGATTTAAATCAAGGTCAATTATATGCAAAATGTTCAAACTGTTTATAAAAATACACCTCTTTGTCCTCTCAGGATATAGTGGCCTGGTTGAAGGGGTCATCTGCTACTAAAGACAGTGCTGCTAGTGCCATCTCGTGTAAAGCTGCTGCCAGTGACACATCCAACTCACCAGCACCTGATGAGCTGAGTGAGGAAGCATGGAAGGAAGAGAGTACGAGATGTCGCGACGAGATTCTGGCCAGAGAGAATGAAGCTGAGACTCAACTGGTGAGCAATAGTTCTGTATGCTGCTGTAGTGCTCAGAGGATGGAGGATGGGCTGTGGGAGAGTGGGTATAATAACTACATCTTAGGTTGTACTGTAGTGCTCAGAGGATGGAGGACGGTGGTATAATAGTTACATGTTAGGTTGTACTGTAGTGCTCAGAGGATGGCGGACGGTGGTATAATAGTTACATGTTAGGTTGTACAGTGGTGCTCAGAGGATGGTGGATGGTGGTATAATAGTTACATGTTAGGTTGTACTGTAGTGCTCAGAGGATGGTGGGCGGTGTTATAATAGTTACATGTTAGGTTGTACTGTAGTGCTCAGAGGATGGTGGACGGTGGTATAATAGTTACATGTTAGGTTGTACTGTAGTGCTCAGAGGATGGTGGACGGTGGTATAATAGTTACATGTTAGGTTGTACTGTAGTGCTCAGAGGATGGTAGACAGCGGTATAATAGTTACATGTTAGGTTGTACTGTAGTGCTCAGAGGATGGTGGGCGGTGTTATAATAGTTACATGTTAGGTTGTACTGTAGTGCTCAGAGGATGGTGGACGGTGGTATAATAGTTACATGTTAGGTTGTACTGTAGTGCTCAGTGGATGGTGGACGGTGGTATAATAGTTACATGTTAGGTTGTACTGTAGTGCTCAGTGGATGGTGGACGGTGGTATAATAGTTACATGTTAGGTTGTACTGTAGTGCTCAGAGGATGGTAGACAGCGGTATAATAGTTACATGTTAGGTTGTACTGTAGTGCTCAGAGGATGGTGGGCGGTGGTATAATAGTTACATGTTAGGTTGTACTGTAGTGCTCAGAGGATGGTGGACGGTGGTATAATAGTTACATGTTAGGTTGTACTGTAGTGCTCAGTGGATGGAGGACGGTGGTGTAATAGTTACATGTTAGGTTGTACTGTAGTGCTCAGAGGATGGTGGGCGGTGGTATAATAGTTACATGTTAGGTTGTACTGTAGTGCTCAGAGGATGGTGGGCGGTGGTATAATAGTTACATGTTAGGTTGTACTGTAGTGCTCAGAGGATGGTGGACGGTGGTATAATAGTTACATGTTAGGTTGTACTGTAGTGCTCAGAGGATGGTGGACAGCGGTATAATAGTTACATGTTAGGTTGTACTGTAGTGCTCAGAGGATGGTGGACGGTGGTATAATAGTTACATGTTAGGTTGTACTGTAGTGCTCAGAGGATGGTAGACAGCGGTATAATAGTTACATGTTAGGTTGTACTGTAGTGCTCAGAGGATGGTAGACAGCGGTATAATAGTTACATGTTAGGTTGTACTGTAGTGCTCAGAGGATGGTGGGACGGTGGTATAATAGTTACATGTTAGGTTGTACTGTAGTGCTCAGTGGATGGTGGACGGTGGTATAATAGTTACATGTTAGGTTGTACTGTAGTGCTCAGAGGATGGTGGAAGGTGGTATAATAGTTACATGTTAGGTTGTACTGTAGTGCTCAGTGGATGGTGGACGGTGGTATAATAGTTACATGTTAGGTTGTACTGTAGTGCTCAGAGGATGGTAGACAGCGGTATAATAGTTACATGTTAGGTTGTACTGTAGTGCTCAGAGGATGGTGGGCAGTGGTATAATAGTTACATGTTAGGTTGTACTGTAGTGCTCAGAGGATGGTGGACGGTGGTATAGTTACATGTTAGTTGTACTGTAGTGCTAGGATGGTGTACTGGTAATAGTTACATGTTAGGTTGTACTGTAGTGCTCAGTGGATGGTGGTATAATAGTTACATGTTAGGTTGTACTGTAGTGCTCAGTGGATGGTGGACGGTGGTATAATAGTTACATGTTAGGTTGTACTGTAGTGCTCAGAGGATGGTGGGCAGTGGTATAATAGTTACATGTTAGGTTGTACTGTAGTGCTCAGTGGATGGTGGACGGTGGTATAATAGTTACATGTTAGGTTGTACTGTAGTGCTCAGTGGATGGTGGACGGTGGTATAATAGTTACATGTTAGGTTGTACTGTACATGTTAGGTTGTACTGTCGTGCTCAAGGATGGTGGGCAGTGGTATAATAGTTACATGTTAGGTTGTACTGTAGTGCTCAAAGGATGGTGGGCAGTGGTATAATAGTTACATGTTAGGTTGTACTGTAGTGCTCAGTGGATGGTGGACGGTGGTATAATAGTTACATGTTAGGTTGTACTGTGGTGCTCAGTGGATGGTGGACGGTGGTATAATAGTTACATGTTAGGTTGTACTGTAGTGCTCAGTGGATGGTGGACGGTGGTATATTAGTTACATGTTAGGTTGTACTGTAGTGCTCAGAGGATGGTGGGCGGTGTTATAATAGCTACATGTTAGGTTGTACTGTAGTGCTCAGAGGATGGAGGACGGGGTGGGGGAGGGTGGGTATAATAGTTGCATGTTAGGCAATACTGTAGTGCTCAGTGGATGGTGGAAGGGGTGGGGAACTGTGTGTATAATGTTTGGCTCTGTACCAGGTCTGCATATGACTCTCTGCTGCCATTTGACCACGTGATACCGGTCACTTTAATGTGATGAGCTGTTCATTCTTGAATTCATGTCTGACATTTATTTAAGATAAGGGGTTACTATGTGACTTGGATATCTATGGAACTGGTATAAATTTGTGGCTTGGGGTATTTGTGTGACTGGGGTTGGATATTTATGGTACTGGGATTTCGATAAACCTGGAATATCTATGTAATTGGAATACATGTGGGACTGGAATATTTAGCTGCGGCTGTGGCCGGGGTTACATTTGTGCCTGTTTGGTGCCAGTGTGATGGTGGATTGTAACCATGAATTATGTGTGTTCTCTGGCAGTGTCAACGCATGCGGCAAATTTGTGATGAAGTTATAGAGTCCTGCCTCGGCCTCTGTTTGAGAACAGAAATGATAGCTGTGTATGAGGAACTATGGTGAGCCTCCCAACCCATATGACCTCATGGGTCTGATTGGATTGTTCTCTGGGTATTACGACCCCTTTCCATTTATGAATAAATCTGATTTGAGAGAAAGAAATGTGACCGTAACCAATAATTTTTTTCCTTCCTGACCACCATGACCACTGCAATATGCATATCAATAGTGAATTATCTTTGATATTTGTATTTCCACTTATATCTGGGGAATTAGCTGGAGAGCTGTTATTGGTTCTATCTGGCAATGATTCATTTATTTATTTTTGCATATAGATTCATTTTGCATCTTTCAGGGAGCAGGT
Source organism: Urechis unicinctus (assembly GCA_034190875.2). Taxonomy (NCBI): domain Eukaryota; kingdom Metazoa; phylum Annelida; class Polychaeta; order Xenopneusta; family Urechidae; genus Urechis; species Urechis unicinctus. Next base: position 25,719,697 of record CM067352.1, on the reverse strand, counting down.
TGTATTTAAGAAACCTCCCTGGACTCCACAATGCATTCTGCTTTCAATGAACAAGTGAGTGTTTGTTCCAAAAAAAACTTATATTTCAAAACATAAGATCTCATATATGATTTAATCTATAACCATTATGCATAAACCATGTTGTTGGGTTGATCATGATGCTGGATATTCCATGTTTGATCATTATTCCTAGTACTGAACATACATTTGATGTGGCAGGCACTGGATGGCGGTGTTCGGCTTTGTTTTGGATCGTTCTCTTGAGAAAACTTGCAAATCTCTTGTAAACAGCTACCAACAATACAAAAGTAAGTGGAGATATTTTATTATTTACATGTAGTTGAAGAGCTAACTATTGGATCTTGTCTGAAAATCAGTTGAATTAGTAAATTCAATGAAATGGCTTGAAGTCCCTAGAATGTAACCATTGGTAAATTATCATACATTTCAGTGCATGGTTTGTGGATGTTGTAAGATAATGGCTTGGAGGGGTCATTGCACTAAGATGATGTATGGAAGGAGTCATGGCACTAAGATGATGAAAGGAGTCATGGCATGATGATGTATGGAAGGAGTCATGGCACTAAGATGATGTATGGAAGGAGTCATGGCACTAAGATGATACAAAAGGAGTCATGGAAGTCATGGCATCTACACTAAGATGATGTATGGAAGGAGTCATGGCACTAAGATGATGTATGGAAGGAGTCATGGCACTAAGATGATGTATGGAAGGAGTCATGGCACTAAGATGATGAATGGAGGGAGTCATGGCACTAAGATGATGAATGGAAGGAGTCATGGCACTAAGATGATGTATGGAAGGAGTCATGGCACTAAGATGATGTATGGAAGGAGTCATGGCACTAAGATGATGTATGGAAGGAGTCATGGCACTAAGATGATGTATGGAAGGAGTCATGGCACTAAGATGATGTATGAAAGGAGTCATGACACTAAGATGATGTACGAAAGGAGTCATGGCACTAAGATGATGTATGGAAGGAGTCATGGCACTAAGATGATGTATGGAAGGAGTCATGGCACTAAGATGATGATGGAAAGTCATGGCACTAAGATGATGTATGTCATGGCACTAAGATGATGTATGGAAGGAGTCATGGCACTAAGATGATGTATGGAAGGAGTCATGGCACTAATGATGATGAGTCATGTAGATGGAATGGAAGAGTCATGGCACTAAGATGATGTACGAAAGGAGTCATGGCACTAAGATGATGTATGGAAGGAGTCATGGCACTAAGATGATGTATGGAAGGAGTCATGGCACTAAGATGATGTACGAAAGGAGTCATGGCACTAAGATGATGTATGAAAGGAGTTGTGGCACTAAGATGATGTACGAAAGGAGTGGCACTGGATGTAAGATCATGGATGTATGAAAGGAGTCATGGCACTAAGATGATGTATGAAAGGAGTCATGGCACTAAGATGATGTATGAAAGGAGTCATGGCACTAAGATGATGTATCATGGTCATGGCACTAAGATGATGTATGGAAGGAGTCATGGCACTAAGATGATGTACAAAAGGAGTCATGGCACTAAGATGATGTATGAAAGGAGTCATGGCACTAAGATGATGTATGAAAGGAGTCATGGCACTAAGATGATGTATGGAAGGAGAATTGATGTGAATGGGAACCTGTGTAAAATAATTTTTTTCTTCGTTTACCATTTGTGACCCTTTGTTTTCTCACTCTTGGGTATCAAAAAATTAGAACTATAGCAAACATATATGTGTATTTGAATAATGCGATCCTTGCTATAATAGTTACAACCTCAACCATGTTCTCTACAAACAGATACAAACTGCTTGAAGAAGCAGGAAGCCATCGTGAATGGCACCAAGAAGCTGTGTCAGGGTCTCTACAAGAAACCCAGGTTGGTGTGTTCATTCAACAACAGATTGATATAGACTGCTTTCAGTACCAGAATGATGCGTTTCTATGGGAAATGATATTGTTAAAAGAATCCCCTGCTATGTATATTTACTATGTAAAAACTGATGCTCATCATTGAACCAATTATTGATTATTGTGTTGGTGCTAGGAACGATATTGACCCTGTAGGAGACCTTAATAAATTATGTCATAAATACCGTATATAGTATGAATCCACTCCTACAGGCAAGCACTGGGTAGGGTGCTGGTGGACTTGATTAAATGAAAAAATCTAGCCGAGGGAAAATACCACTATATATTGAGTCATATGCGTTAGCTGAAGGTGCAAAGATGTTCCATTCCTAACCAAGATGGACACTGTCTGGCAAGAGATAGATGAGTCCAGACTCGGCTGCCAGAGTCGACCCACCGCAGCCCAATTGGGCTGCTTATTCGAAAAAAACTTTGACAGTCCTCCACCTGCATGTGGGAGATTGAATCATTTGTGGAGAATGAAGCGCGTGATCTCCCCGATGGTATTGTTCATTTGTGTGAGCTCATGGAGTGTGGGTTCTGTGTGGTTATGTGGGTCAGCCACATACCTGATCACATGGTTCGTTTGCCAATCATACTTCTTCTTTGAAGTCCACAAGTTCATGCGTGTTCTGACGTCAAGTCGAGGTTCCAATCGCAGGTTGTCCTTATCCATTTTGGCCACTACATTGTTAAATTTAGTAGCGGCATCCTGCAGCCATTGCTGAGGGTTTGTATCGTAGGACAGGTGGCTATCCCAAGCATGAAGGAAGGGGGAATCACGACAACACACTACCACCGCTCGGTTAGCCTTACCGAAGCTAGACTTGCTCACAGTGCAGGGGAATCGCCGGAACTGGTCCAGGTTTTTGAGGACGAGGATGTCAGCGTGGATGTAGATCCCCCCGTTGTTAATGAGATGCGGGAGGCCGCCTTGGATGACCAGATCCAGGTGATGAGAATGAAGCACACCTGGTCTTTTCTTTCCTGACGTGGCTCGCACTTTCACCACCTTCACCAGCTTTAATTTGGTTGCCATGTGCCAGTAGTGGTCTTGGGGGTCTATTGTAATGTTTGTGTGTATTCGTATGGCCTTTGGCTTGACAATATTGGCTACACTCAGAATGGAGAGATAATTCTGTAGCCCCATGTGCACTCCCGGTTTCTTGTACCAAGAATAATGGACGATATTTGGCACGTAATAATTGCCGGTGCCATTGAGCAAACTGCACTTGTCCGTCCGGGGTTGCAGTCGGGTTTGACTCGCCGAATGGGGCACAAGGTTGAAATTCTGTGATGATTTTGCGATGTTTGTCCGAGCATCACTGAGGAGATAGCAGAAGAGAGTGGTAGCCAGTAATATGGTGGTCAGGTTGACCAGGATCTTCAGAGCGAACTGAACCCATGCCTGCAAATCATGTGACTTAAACATTTCCCAACTCATCATCAAACTATCAGGTCTGAAACAAATTTTGGTTAAGTAATTTAACGATTTCACACAACTTGTTCTAAATAATTACATGGAAATTGCTAGAAGATCACTTTGCATTGTATAGTATGAAATCAATAGGATAGCTTTTTAGTACAATGGTAAACCCAATCAATACTGGATCAATATACAACGCACTCTGACTGGTTTATACAGGTAAGCTATTCACACACCTGGTGCTCCCTCTCACCCCCATCGTCCACATATTCCACACTCTGAGCAGTTGTCCTGTAGAATTTACCTCTCGAGTACTTAAGATACATGGTGTTCTATCCACCTCATCTACACCTCTGCTGAATGGCCCTCTCGTGTGTGGGTACAGGAGCTTGTCATCACAGGGCACATCTACTGCCCCACCACATGGTGCAACGCCCTGATCAATATCACTTCAATATCGCCACAACTAGAATATTGTGTGCTTAGTCCACAGCTGTGACTAAAGTTAGTGGGGGAGGGGGGAGGAGGAAAAAAGGTACAAAACAGGACATGTGCGAGCAGTCGCCAGTGAAATCCATTTGTATACGTGCGTTGGGTGGTGCTGTGAAGCAACCAAGGGGCTGACTGCTTTTAACATTTCTGTTTAATATGCAAAGGAATGGTATTGCTTAGCCAACAACCACCTCCTGGTTTTGGACCTCCCCACCCCCAATAACATGACAACCACCTCCTGATTTTGGACCGACCACCCCCCCCCGCCCCCCCCCCCCCCCAACAACCTCTCCTCCCTCTCCCTTCACGTTGACGCTATATTCTGTTTATTTTTTAATTCAACTTCACACAAGCGCGTAATCCATGTATGTGCGATGTTTTGGCCTCCCCAAAGCCCTAGATGAACGCACCTGTTTGTAGTTCTTATGTATCCCAGATGTCCCCATCAAAATCGTCCTTTTACAGCAACATCACTTGTCACTACACTTGACAGTATCTCACAACAGGACCTGAACATAATGTCCATGGTGATGATGAAAGGGAACCTGTCTGACATGGCTGTGTGTTTACATATCAGATACAGGGATGAAGTGAAGAGCGGTGTGGCCAGACTGGATGCTGTGTATCAGGATGTCATTGAGTTCCCCTACTCCCTCCACAGCAGCATCGTTATGGCTGTATTCCAATGCACGTGGGACGCCATTCTCTTCTACGGGTGAGTGGGACGCCATTCTCTTCTACGGGTGAGTGGGATGCCATTCTCTTCTATGGGTGAGTGGGATGCCATTCTCTTCTACGGGTGAGTGGGATGCCATTCTCTTCTACGGGTGAGTGGGACACCATTCTCTTCTACGGGTGAGTGGGACGCCATTCTCTTCTACGGGTGAGTGGGACGCCATTCTCTTCTACGGGTGAGTAGGACGCCATTCTCTTCTACAGGTGAGTGGGACGCCATTCTCTTCTTGTACGGGTGAGTGGGACGCCATTCTCTTCTACGGGTGAGTAGGACGCCATTCTCTTCTACGGGTGAGTGGGACGCCATTCTCTTCTACGGGTGAGTGGGATGCCATTCTCTTCTACCGGTGAGTGGGATGCCATTCTCTTCTAACGGTGAGTGGGATGCCATTCTCTTCTACCGGTGAGTGGGATGCCATTCTCTTCTACGGGTGAGTGGGATGCCATTCTCTTCTACGGGTGAGTGGGACGCCATTCTCTTCTACGGGTGAGTGGGACGCCATTCTCTTCTACGGGTGAGTGGGACGCCATTCTCTTCTACGGGTGAGTGGGACGCCATTCTCTTCTACCGGTGAGTGGGATGCCGTTCTCTTCTACCGGTGAGTGGGACGCCATTCTCTTCTACCGGTGAGTGGGATGCCATTCTCTTCTACGGGTGAGTGGGATGCCATTCTCTTCTACCGGTGAGTGGGATGCCATTCTCTTCTACGGGTGAGTGGGACGCCATTCTCTTCTACCGGTGAGTGGGATGCCATTCTCTTCTATGGGTGAGTCGGCGGAATCTTATCTATGGGTAAGACACCAAACCGTGCTGACCAGAGTATATGACAACTCAAGTTGATTAAAGAGACTGTTCAGCCCCATATAAGGAAAGGGTGCCTAGAGCTTGGGACCTTGCCATGTTACATTTTCTTCTACTACGGTGAGTGGGATCAGAAAAAAGATCCTTCTTCTACGGGTTATGTTGTGGGACATTATCCTTCCTGCTTGTCGGTCTAATGTGTGGACGCCACTTGAATGAGTGAAGATTTAATGAAATCTACATTATGTAACCAAATTCAGAGCGCGTTATGATTTACAGCTAACATTCGTGTAGTTCATGGTTTTAGGGAGGCACTGTTATCGATGGAACGACATAACTGAATAAAACAGATCTCCACAGTATATCATGAATATTTCCAGTCAAATAATAAGACACACAACCATGCTGACCAGAGTATATCACTACTCAAGTTGATTCACTGAACAGTCTCTTTAACTTAGGGAAATAACAAGGGGACATTGATAACAATGGCCAATAGAGTTAACTATAATGGTTGGACATGGCCCTCAAAGCTCATCATGAAACTGATAGCTAGCATTGATACTGAGGCTACTCCGTTGGTACGAATGGTTTACATCAAACCCAATACATCAGGGGGTCAGAACTTGGTGACACTATATTCCGAAGCTAAGCTATGATGACCATCCAAGCATGCTGCTGATATATCATGTCATAGCCATTTCCCAACTAAGCCAGTTGCTTCCTAAATTCTTAAATGCCAATATACTTACACATTATTCCTTGCTGTGTTATAGCATGATGCATGTGAAGTGTTGGTGGGTGGGTGGGGGGGGGGAAGGGGGCCAGGGATTATTCTACTTGTTGTTGCTTTTGTTGATGTTGTTCATTGCTAATTTCGTGGATGCCTTGATCAGCCAAATATAGCAGCTTATGTGTGATATGTTGTTGTGATGAGGGAGGAGTTTGGGCGGAGTCTGACTCAGGAGCCGCCCACTTCACTCGACACCTTCCACTTGTTTGTGGCCTTCCTCCTCTCAGTCAATCACATTCACATCCACTTTGCCAGGTACCAACTTCATTATTTGTCCTTAGTGTTACTGATCAATTGAATTACTTAACATAGCTTGATGAGGAGGCTAACGAGCATGGTAGAACGGAACATTTTTGCTAGGATGTGCTGCTCTGGTTAACGTCAAATCTGTACTTTTTAAAAATGAGCTATGCATTTACAGACTCATGGAAAACCAACCTGGCAAAAGTGCTGATGAAGAGCGTTTCCTGGACAACCTCTGTCATTCTCTCTGGCTCTTTGCCAAAAAAAGCAAACATAAAGTAAGTATCAAGAACACCTGATAGGTGGCAATAAAAGAAATACCCACTAGCTTTAGCAACTGCCATGCAAGATTACCTTTAGGACCTGTCATACTACCCTATTTTAGGTACCTGTCAGTCCCATTGAAATATTTTCCTTCACTTGACAGAATCTGCCTTGGTATGCCATTGCATTATTGGAGATAATATGTGTGTCACTCCGATTTGTGTTAGGAGTTGGCCACAGTGCCTACTCATTGTCTCAAGGCTGTCTATTACAACCAGGAGGATGTGTAAGTTATGGCTTTGATTACTCATATATCTGATGAATCCATTATGACTCCCTGTTGTGACAATTGAAGGAATCTTATTATTCAGTTTATTCAGTGATACTGTTGTTTCTTCTCTTGATTCCAGTGGCTTGTTGAAGAATGGTTTAGCCCAGCTCGAGTCGATGATGGTGTCAATTTCACAACTCAAATCCTTCCTCTCACAAGATCAACTGGTCTTCATTCAAAACGCGCTCAACCAACAAGCTCACGGATAGACATCACATCATAACGTCAGATTATTATCATAACGCCAACGCCCCCCGTGGGCGGGCATGTCATATACACTTTTTGGTACTTGATTTTGTTTTGCTTTTGATGATTTCTTACCATGGTGCTAAGACTCATTATACAAAGGTTTGAGTGTATGTTGAACCTGGTACCTATTACATATCAAACTTCATCAAACTATACCTTCATTTGGTACAGACAGGTGTTCGGAGTGTCTCTTTGTGTATTGCTCATGTTCCTTACTGCTCAAATGTACCTCTTCTGTTCAAAGTCTTGGTTAGCTTGATGTCATCATTAAGTGTATTGTAATACGGGGATAACTAACAGAAAGACTGCTTTTTGAATGATAATAAGTTAGAAGTGAGTGGTAGGGGGGGGGTGAGGGGGATAGGTTGACACTGAACTCAGATGCAAACACAAGAGGGACTTATTGATCAGAAAATGATACTGAAGCTTTCAGGTAAGATGGCGTGAATTTCAGCTGTGTTTTCAAAATGAAAGGTTTTTTCTGTTTGCAATTGCTGATTGGTTTACCTGGGAAATTTGATTAAACATTAATTCTGTTCTTCTACCAGACATTAAAAAGGAATGATCTTTGACTTGGTTTTAACATCCTTTACACAATCTCTCTAGCAAATGTTGCAAAACAATATGTATCAGTGGTCTTCTGTAATTATGGCAGTCTAGGCTATAGTGATACGGCTCCAGATATGGATGCCACAATCCATTTTTTTGGTCATATTTCCCTGGCTTAGTGTGTATGGAGATTCTGAAAGGCGAGTTAATTCACTGCACCATCATTTGGGTATCTTTGCGGATATTACCGGTCACTTGCTCTGCACAATAATTACTTCGTATTAAACATGTTCACAACATAATCATATATTTAATTCAAGCCTGTTTGGTTCAATCAATATCCACAAATGCTTTCATGGAACGAATTGCCCATGATTTCTTGATGTCCAAGCTGCAAACAATGTGATAATACTACAACTATAAATACCACAAAGTAATTAATCACAAAACGTGGCCTCAAAAGCTGTCCCAAGTCATGTTTAAGAGATGTCTGTAAACAGTAAAAATGTGGATTTATTCAATTCAAACCAGTTTTTGAACTGCATTTACTGATTTTTGCCACAATATATGGTTTTTGGTCTACCTTACCTACCCTAGTAAGCATTTGGGTTATGTAAACTTATGTGAAGCAGATTTATTGAATTGATGTTTGTATGTCGTTGGATTTGTTAATTTTCCATCATTTTCATTATAAATGCTGTTTAATTAATGTCGGTTACACAAACAAGCACTTTTTATGCAATTTCTTGTGCAAAGTAACCTTGTTATAAGAAATAAAGTTTGTTCTTTTTTAAAAGAATACAATTTGTTTCCAGTTTGTAAATAATATTTTCTTGTTTCTGATGCAGTTTCAATTTGTGTCACAAAGCAATGATTTATGATTATTGCAAAAATACACATGATTGATGTAATACCATTTATTGCAGTAAATAGGCCCAATCACATGTTAACATTAACAATACTATGACTAGAGTTAGTTTTTAACAAGAAATAAATTGAATTTAGGATAAAATATTTAAATTACACGGCTATGCAATCAACAACCTCTGTCGATTTACACAAGGAATGATTGAAAGTCTCAACAACACTTCATGCAAACTTCAATATAAACAAGGAATGATTGTTGAGGTACTTTCTACAAGTCTTGTATCAGCCAAAACCTTACAAGTCTTCAACATGTCCTAAACAATAACACATGCTCATCGATTCTGGGATGTATCAGCAGAGTCTTTGTCTGTGCCTTCCACTGATGACCCTTTCTCCTCGATCTGTATCCTGGCTTCACGACTATCTGCTAACAGGTCTTGTAGTCTGCTGTAGAGTGAGTCATTCTTCTCTTCCAAAGCATCCATGTAGGATCCAACCTGATCCAATGCTGTATTCAGATTGTCATATTCTGAAAATCAAGAAAATAAATCACTTAGGTAATTTGGTAGAATGTATCAACTGGTCTAAGGTAAGGTAATTAATAGGCTTTAACGGCACACCAACACTCGTGTGTTTTATGGTGCCAAGAAAGGTTAATAGATAAGATTGACCCAATTAAGCAGCCGCCTTCTACGATAAATGAAAATGGATATGGAAAAGGTAAAAATGGAAACGGTTATCCTAGGACAAGTCACCACCAGCCGGTTGACTGGACCATTCCATTCCAAGGAGGATACAGTGGGCCTATTCTTCCCCCGCCACCCACAGGGGGTCCAACCAGTATAAGGAACCCACAAAGCATGACTTGGTGGTGTAGTGATTAATAGCATCTCTTTGACCCACAATGTTGGGTGTGTAGGTATAATCCCTCATCCTGCCTAATTTTGGGCAATGCTTCGAACGTGTATTGCAAGTGGACAATACATGAAATATCCCAAGGGTTACTGACAAGATAGCTGCTGCATCAAATGGGTTAAACCATTATTAAACAGACAAATTTAAAATCTGGTATCCTCCTGAGAGAAGATAGGTGAGGATGATGGACTCCACCCCATGATAGCCTCTGGGCCAGGGTTTAGAACATATATGACTTTGTATTAGTTGTACAGAATATTTCAACGTTTGAAGTGTCCCTTGACTAAATGATCCAGTTGACTGGTGCATGGCACAGACGTAGACAATAGGAGGACGAGAGGGTTGTACCACACAGTGAGTGAGTGAGTGTAGGGTTTAATGGCACACTAATTTGTTATATGGCGCCCAGAAAGGTTAATAGATAAGTTTGACCTGATTAAACAGCCGCTTCTAGGATACCGTAAATTGGAAAAAGACGGAAAACACATGGATAACGACGACAAAGATGAAAATGCAAATCATTATTCTAGGGCATGTCACCGACAGCCGGTTGACTGAACCAGGCGATCCCAGTCTAGGCTTTATCCGGGCCCAAGAAGATATGACCCCAAAGGGCCTCCCTGTTCAACCACATGGATCCCATTATTCACTGACATGAGTCACAACCCACAGCCAACAGGCTGCCCCCTATTAATTGCCTTTTACGACATGCAGGAGGATACAGTGTGCCTATTCTACCCCTGGAGCCACAGGGGGGGAAGGAGGATAAGAGGGTTGTACCACACAGTTTGGAACTCAGGAACTCCCAGCTCCACCTCAGCCACTGATACTTAACCAGTGAGTTAGTATAGGGTTTAACGGCACACCAACACGTGTTATATGAGGCCTAGATACTGAACAAACCTACCTCTTTGAAGAAAACAACGCATCTACGCATCTTATATAGCACCAACTCAGGCACTACTTCATCAAGATGACAGTTTGGCTTTGGATTTTACACCGAAGATATAAAAAAAAGATTATGGAGGGGAAAGATCACGTCTCCTATACAGAAGAAAACACATCAAGTGTAGACGAGAAGCCATAAAGGTATCAAACAGAGAGCAAAAATAAGCCCCAAGCATGATGGAGAACAGAGGATACATCATGTAGTGTTGCAAAATATTTCTACTTGCCAAAGTTAGGTAACCTTCAGTAATAGAGATGTACAGCAGTGTTAGTCATGCAGAGCCGATTTTTTAGTATGCAAAGACCCATTATCATACAAAGTCTTATTTCAAGCAGTGGGCTTGGTTTACAAGAAAAATCGTCACGAAAAACTTTGAGAAAGAAAGCCTGACTAAACTGACAAACAGATGGAGTGAGATTTTCTGAACAGCTAAAACATGCCATCAATAATTCTCTATTGGGTATACATTGTTTTTTAGTAACTTTTGCCCCAATAACTCAGAGGTTAAAGGTCGTGCAGGGCTGATTTGCAAAGAGCCACGAACATCTGCTGGGTCCATGCATAATTTCTTGCTAGAAAAGAAAATGTGCTGACAAAATTTACTCACCAGTGGGTTTACATGGTGCAAGAGATTATTCCCTAATAACTACTTATGTCAAGTCTCATTTAAGGATGATCCCTTCCACTTTGAGACTCACTCAACATTACCCATATGCTACCGGGCAACAAAATAGTTTTGAAGGTAGTTTGATCACAGTTGGTATAGGATATGTCAGACTAATTGCTCACAAATAATTCATTCAAATACTTCAGGTTTGAAAGTTGTGTAATACATCTATTAACATTGACTTACAAAACAAATTGATAATCCTTAAATCTAGTGCAGACAGGTAATATCAAGGATAGATATCTATTATCCAGGGCTGAAAGAAAATGGCTCTGTACTCTTAACTATGTATCTTTCTTCCGTACAAATAATCCTCACTGCAATACTGCTATGCTATTAATCAAGTATTTTCAACTTTTCAGATAAGCCAAGGAATATTTGTGCTGTGCAGGAGTATTCATATGGCCTATAAGTATGGCAAAAATATAGACAGATTTTTTGTTCATTTGGCAGAAATATAGAGCAAGGCTTTTTCATATGGCAGAAATATTCCTGTGTATTTCAGCCTATAAATAAGCCCAGAATTCTTTCTACAATATGAAAAAGCCCTATGTACATATATTTCTGTTGTGCGTATAAGTCCTGCTCCATTTTTGCACTACGAATAGGCTCAGGAGAATCATTCGTTCATGATTGGACAAAAATCAATGTACGCCATGTGGGCCCAAATGACTATTTGTATGGCTGCCGTATTTCAAACAGATCTATGTTAAATGGCATTTATCAAAGAACTGCATGAATACGGGATAAGCTTTTGACCCGTTGGTTGTTACCACATATTTTCTCACAGGCTCTTGATATATGTTGTTTTCTAGATACTAAATCCCCTGTGACATTCACAACACATTAACCGTTAGCGCTAAAATGAAGATAATATAAGTATATTACCGTCCGACCGGGGCTAGGCTATAGCTCAACAGTCGATCGGGTACTCCCTTGTTGGTCTAACAGGAAAACCCACTTTGACAAACATGCTTAACTTATCATCACTTCTCACGTTAGAAATAAGTACTGAGAAAGTTTTTTTTTAACCAATCTCCAAGCGAGCACTTGATATTCGATTAATTTCCAACTTTTCGGTAAAATTCCCCTCCAATTTCTGGTAGTTGCCAACAACAGTCTATTGCATGATGTCTTAAATGACCACACGGAATATGCTCAGTTTTTATCATACCGTTATTGTCATCATCTGCCTGATAATACAGTTCACAGGAGTGTCAATTTATACTAGATTTATAACCTATAACTTTGCAACCCAGTTACCTTTTCCTCTTGTTTATTCAGCATCATAACAAGTCCGTTTCCAACCGTTTCAAGCCGCCGTATTGGAAATTAGATGGAAAAGTTAATCGCCTCCAGCATTTACATTATGCATATTTAGAAGTTATTGCGCTTGCTGGGACTCATTCACCATACTTAATACTGATTACTTATTAGATTGGACTAGTTACAACAAGTGGACATCGTGAACAGGTGAAGGTAAGGTCTTATGATCGAATTTTCTACATTGGCGAGGCCATCTTCAAAAACCAAGAGGGAGCGCAAGCTCTACTTGGTTCAAAAGAGCTAGTCTACAACTTATAGTCATACAAGCCTAGGGCTATAGGCTATATAATTTTATTTTTAAACTGGATTAGATGCACGATTGCAGTGACAGTGGTGGCATCGTCAATGAGCACAATGATATATGCTGGTTATAGCGTATTTTTTTCACCTTGACTTATTTCCTCTACATCGACAGGACTTTCAGACGAAGAAGCTCCTTCTGTGAGATCAGGGTCAGGTGACATATCTCCGTTCCGCAAGTCTAATCGATCAGCCATCACACCTACCAGCCTACAGCGCACGAATCCAGAGGAACAGGTAGTCACATGATCGATCATGTGATTTTTTTTAAACAAATAATTTATATAATATTATTAATTTGGCTTCATTTTATTTCCATAATTCATCAAAATTTCATGTTTCAAAGACATGTAGCGAGTTCGTGATCTACTGTTGCTGTCCTAAATAAAACTAGAAAAAAACACAATATATAAGAAGTCGACGTTTGACCTCATTAACTTGACCCACTTCACTCCCTCTGCGCCATCTTGCGTCGTACCATTGGTGAGTTAAATTCGTTGCTGCCTTCAATCTCTTTCCATCGTCCGTTTCGGGATATCTTTGTAAGCCATCACTATTATATTAGTATTGTTTGATTATCACAGTTCATATTTATTGGTTTATTTTTTACATTTACTTCACTTATACCGCCTGGAGTTCAGTTTAGTTTGTGTGTATTTGTATTTGGTCCTTTGTTCGTTCGTTGGTATATTGAAGAAGCTCGATGTCGACTTCTTGGTCAAATCTTAAATCCCCTGGAGAAAGAAAGTGTATTTATGTCATAGATTGTGCATAATACGTTGATCGAATAAGTCTACATGCGATAAAAGAATTATGTTGATGAAAATATTTGCCGACGCCATCTATATTTTTGCTTGCTTGGACGATTTTTGAGTTTGACCCGTCAGCATTTTAAATCACGGTATATTCACATGTTTTCAGCTCTTTCCGAGTCAAGAAGCTTAAACATTCTTAACCATGACCGAGGTTGATGATACTGAACTTCTCGATTACGAAGAGCCTGATGAGCAAGACGAAGTAGCTGTAGCCGATGGGGCGGGAGGAGACGCGGCCGTTCCCAAGAAGGATGTCAAAGGAACTTATGTATCCATTCACAGTTCTGGCTTTCGTGATTTCTTACTCAAGCCAGAATTGCTGAGATCCATTGTAGACTGTGGGTTTGAGCATCCCTCCGAAGGTAATTATGACCGTCTTTTATAATAGATAAATGAGTGTCCTTGAACCAAAGCCATGAATGAAAATCATACTCGCTTAAGTTTAAGCATGGCTCTCAATTTGTTACAGTTCAACACGAATGCATTCCTCAAGGGATCCTAGGAATGGATGTAGTTTGCCAAGCCAAGTCTGGTATGGGTAAAACTGCTGTGTTTGTGCTGGCCACTCTACAGCAGCTGGAACCAGTTGATGGACAGGTACTTGTCTAATTAATTGGCAATGAATATTCCCCATGCAGACGTGGTTAGTTTTCGCTTTTGTTGCAATTTGTATTTTGACTTGCAATTAAATTTTTCTTTTTTCAGGTCTCTGTGCTTGTTCTCTGCCACACTCGTGAGCTGGCATTCCAGATCTCGAAAGAGTATGAGCGTTTCTCCAAATACACAAATGGAGTCAAGATTGCTGTTTTCTTTGGCGGTATGAATATCAAGAAAGATGAAACCGTATTGAAGACCAACTGCCCCAACATTGTTGTTGGCACTCCGGGAAGAGTTCTTGCTTTGGTGCGAAACAAGTCTCTGAATCTGAAGAATATCAAGCATTTTATCCTTGATGAGTGTGACAAGATGCTCGAAGAGCTTGGTGAGTTTGATGCGGTCATCAAGCTAATATGTTGCTTCTTTTGTTTGGGTATATTTACATGAAAAATAACTTTCAGTGGTTTAAGAATGAATTGAATGTTGTGCTGCAGATATGCGCCGTGATGTTCAAGACATATTCCGCGCCACACCACACGAGAAGCAAGTCATGATGTTCTCTGCTACCCTCTCCAAAGAAATCCGTCCTATCTGCAAAAAGTTTATGCAAGATGTAAATATCATCACCACACCTTCAAACGCTTCCGCTGGTCTCAACCGACGTGGACCACTGCAATCATTATGTCCTCTCCATTACTGTCCCTTGGAACTGTTGTTGTGTGCTCTCTGGTGTCAAATAAGGTGTATCATTCTACAATCTATCGGAGTAGCAAGTCTGGCAAATGCTGCGGGATGATGTGTTTCGTGGATTCCTGATGTGTCCAGTTGCAACCTCATCTGATAAAGTACAAGTCAATCCTGAGCTTCATGGCATGATGTTTTCATCTAGAGGTGTTGGATGTTCACTATTGCTGACCAATCTAGCTTCGACTGGTCGTCATGAGCTTCCAAAATATATTTAATAAAGTGAAAATTGGTCGGGGTAATCCTGGTGGCTGCTATTCAAAATTTATTGATCAGTGCAGTGATTCACTTAAAGAGGGTGGCAAAAAATATGGTCTATTGAGTGTTGGTGGTATTAAAGCATTGTGCTTGTTGATTCATGCAGCCTGGGTTGTATGGTTGGTTTAGGTTTTGTCCATATATGTTGGAAGTGGATACTATCTAAAAGTCACCAGGAACAAAGGTTGGAAGAATGTGGGTTGGCTTTCCAAGTCCTCTTTATTGTGGCTGGTTAGTGGTGATGCAACATGCGTAGGGATCTGTCCATTGCTTGGATGTATGGAGGAAGTCGCTTGGATGATGCGTCAGGTGTTGCCAGTCACCCGGGTGGTTTAGGGGCGCTGAACTAAGTAGGTGTCCCAACACTACCCAGTGACTGGCGAGCCTCAGAAGAGAGAAGAAAAGTGACCAGATCTGGTAGAAGGCAGAAGACTTACTGTTGCTTTTGGTCCCCTTTCCCCCCTGATTCAAGGTTTGTATAGGTCAAGGTGTTCTCTTATCAGTTAATTAATAGGAATTTTGGCTTTCTGCTCTATCCATCCTTTCTATTTGTCCTGTCTTGGAGTTGGAACTGAAATCCTGCCGGCTGTTTCAAGCCTTGGTTATTGGTTCCCATGGTTTTTTTCATTGCTGGATCCTGTTGGAGGGGTCGCAATATGATTGGTCTACTGAGGGATCTACGCGGAGTGGCGTCGTCCGTCTGCACGGGTCAGAGTCTGCTACGATTTGGAGAGCAGGGACGTGTTCAAGTGATGCCTGGCAGTGAGCACCTGCTGACGAGGAGGGGTCCACAACTGTGTCTGGCATCACCATCCTATCCCAACAGAGCTTCTCCCATCTTGCCAAGACCAAAAAAAAAAAAATACGTATCCTGTCCTCGAGTGTTAAGTCAATCATTTGGTGGCAATGGGAGCAGCTCTGGTCTGTTGTGTGGAACAGTGCATGCAAGAAAGGTGCTTTGCTGAGAGTGATCCTGAAATCTTGTTTCATTATTTTTGAATGTTTTGTCCTTGGCAAAATTCTCATTATTTATTGCAGCTGTTGTACAAAATCAATGCTGGCACCTTTCTTGTTATTTTTATTCGTTTAGTTACTGTTATGTCAACTCTAGTCAATGGTCAACATCTTAAAAGAATTCAAACTGCGTCAGTTTCTCATTGTCAGTGTGGAATTCAATATCAATATGTTGCATCTTGTTGTATGTGGCCTTGCTAGTGTGGTACCTGGCATCTCTCTATGAACGTGACTTGTTTCTCTACAGCCGATGGAGGTCTATGTTGACGATGACTCCAAGCTCACACTTCACGGTCTACAGCAACATTACATCAAGTTGAAGGATAATGAAAAGAACAGGAAACTCTTTGAACTTCTTGATGCTCTGGAGTTCAATCAGGTATATGGTGTGCCTTCATTTGCTGTGCTGTAAAATAAGAATTAATATGCCATGACTGTTAGCGCCTACCTAAAAAAATTATTTTGTATTGTCCAGGTGATCATTTTTGTGAAGAGCGTACAGCGTTGCATGGCTTTGGCCCAGTTGCTTGTGGAGCAGAATTTCCCTGCTATTGCCATGCACAGAGCCATGACACAGGAGGAAAGGTAATGTTATAGTGTTGTTTATGTATAGCTTTAACTGTTAGCGCCCTATTGTTGATATATCGGTTATCATTGGGTTGTTTTTTGTGTAGATTGAGCCGTTATCAACAGTTCAAGGATTTCCAGAAGAGAATCTTGGTGGCTACCAACTTGTTTGGTCGCGGCATGGACATCGAACGTGTTAACATTGTTTTCAATTACGACATGCCTGAAGACTCTGACACCTACCTTCATAGAGTAAGTCTATCCTCTCTGACATTGTGTATTTATGACACCTATCTTCATAGAGTGAGATAGTTGTGTATTTCTCTACATCTGTTTTACCGGTTCAGAAAGATAGTGATTTTATTGTTGCTATGTAGGTGGCCCGCGCTGGACGTTTTGGTACCAAGGGTCTGGCTATAACATTTGTCTCCGATGAGAAAGATGCTCGTGTTCTCAACGATGTCCAGGATCGATTTGAAGTCAACATCACAGAACTGCCTGAGGAGATTGACATTTCCTCATACAGTGAGATATCCTCCTGTTTTATTCTGATTATTTTATGGTCCATCGTCCATTTCAAGTTAGTTTCATGATTGTCATGTTTTCGATTTACCTCTTTCAGTCGAGGGCCGATAGAGAAATGAAGCTTGCATTCAACATGGGCAGCAGCATCAAGTTATCAGTGTCATGGACATAGGTCCCAACAGCCTCTGTTAACAACTTGAATAAGAGTTGGAGAACTGTCCATTGTCACATTACTAGTGATGAGTAGTGGATTGGCAATTGGTGAAAAGTTCTCCTTAGTGTGAAAAGACAGTATGCATATAAGCCAGTGATCCTTTGTACAAGATCATGTTCGTCATAACTTTGTATATTTTATGTTTTTATGTTTGAAATAGTGTGAATTTCATGGAATAAAATGTTTTGAATCTGGTATTAAAGAGTGGTCTCATCAGATATGTGGTTAGCTAGTAAAATGCGATTTATTCACTGGGGTGCATGGAGGTAGTAAACGTGCAATGTGATGGCTCGTATGATTGGGTATTTTCGTGGCTTTGTGCTGTACAATGGGGTATAATGTTCTTCTCTTCCCATGTGTACAACGGGTTAAACAATATGTCAGTATGTCAAGATTTGCTCCCAGGATTTCCCACTGATATTTAACAATGCAATGAATGGGTCCCTATATGACACACCAAAAACAAATGACATTTGTGTCACAGGTGTAAACGTATCAGATAGTGATGATTTAGTATCCAAGCCACATACCCCATTTTCACATACTACGACGGGTTATTCATTTACATAATACCGTGTACATATGGGTACTTACTGGTATGACAGGTATAGGTTTTTGAGGTCGCACGTACCCGTACCCCCAAGTGTGCCCCACCCCTGCTGGGATTAACCACAAGTTAAATGGATTGGTCAATACCACGAAAATAAAAAGAAGACTGCCAATACGTATTTTTTTATACAAGTTTTCTAACATTTTGTGCTGAGCATATTTTAGTATGAATATAACTTTTTGCATGCACCCTAATTGACAAACAAAGCTTACAATATATACTGTTATGTTCGAAAATTAAAAATGACATGCAACAGTAGGACAGGTTGGGGGTGTTTTACAACATGTATGATGGCAAGCTCAACTACAATGCACTATGTTATACAATCAAAGCAAACATGATCAATTAAACTAGGTCATTTATGTATGCATTTTCACAGGATGTGATCCTGCATGGCTGGTAACTGCAGCTTTAGTCCGTTCATACCATGGCTCAATGTTTGTGTTTTCAATCGTGTCTTTAAAGGCCTGACATCCTTCAATAGAGCTCAGTGTGCCAAAAACAGCCTAATGACACGGATAAAAAACGTTCAGGAATAAACCGGAGAGAATTATCTTTTAATAATGTAACATTGACAAGCTGTAATTATTTAGAGTAAGCATAATTTTTCAGCTCAGAGACTAGCAAACTACAATTGTTTTAGCTGCATAACTCACCAAATCTGCTAAATTTGGCTGGTCCCCTCCCATAAATTTCCTATTTTTACCCACAGCTTTGGTCCATTCACGACAACTGTCATACAGAGACTCCCTCACATCTGGCTTCAAGTTGTATCTGAAAAAATACAAACGCCTCCATTCATCTTATTCGTTCTTTTGATTTGCCCATAATCTCAAGATTAAATCAGTTTAAGAACCAACTTTTTCTTCAGGAGTTTTCCCACCAAAAGCATTGCAGCTGCCCCTAGATAGATAACGGTATAGCGCTCAGGTGTTGAAAACACCTTTTCCCAGTCGCCTACTTCAGAGAAATAATGAAATGCTGCCAGTGCTTCACTGGAACTACGGTAGATGTTAGGTGACAGCATATGAACTAAATTGCTATCAGTCCAAGATCTCCATTTTCTCTCCTCCCTATGAGCAAAGGCAAGCAACAGACAAGTATTACATTAAAATACACTAATAGAAATTCATGTATGTTACTACAATGAGTTGAAAATTTTTCAACTTACTTTCGAGCTTCAGGAGTTGTTTCCAAGGCTTGTTCACCATACATAATGAAATACTTGTTTGGGTGCTCATACACTGTCTTCCCCTTCTCTTTGGACTCAAGAGTTGGGTAATACGTGACGATTTGGTCCATTGATAGTGACCTGTCCCTTTGGAAAGTCTCCAGGCAGCTTATTATCACAGAAGAGTCATTGAGTTGCTGAGAGCAAATAATAGAAAAAAATTCTTTAAGTACAGGTTTTGCTGAACAAAGGTAATGCATTGGTTTAATATCTTAGTTAAAGGAGTTTCACACTGATTTACAACAGGAAATAATAATAAATACTTTGGAAACAATACAAATATTAGTTGTTGACTCACCACAAAACCATCAGGGCCACAGCCATCACACACCAGAATAGGCACTTTCTTGTACTTGGACCACTTGGTCTGTGTACGCCAAACAGAGTTGACCTCAACAACATCATATGAAAGGCCATGGTAATCCAAGAAAGCTCGCACTTTGCAGCAAAATGGACATGTCTGATACTGATAAAGTGTGAGCTTCAATCCAGTGTTATCAGACTCGTGACGCATCTGAAACAAAAAACACCAAATTGATATCATTTTCACTTTGTTTGTTTGGAACCAAGTCAAACTACATACATTGATTTCTGGTTGGAATGGCTGCCCAAAAATTTCAAATGGAAATATATTACTCATGATTTGTAGCAGGGGAACACTTTCATGCCTATACTTGCCGAGTGTCACATGACAGCTGATAACTCACTCACATAAACAATGCACGCTTATAGTATCAACATCATGAATAACACCGTCACTGAGCAGAGCATCATATCAATTGTCCATGGCGCTGGCAAGCAGTCAAACAGGGTAGTTGGGGAGGGTAGGGAGAGATATGAGCCAGAGATATTGCACGCCAACGTGAGGTAAATAGGGGAAGGGACGAATTTTACCACTACAATTGGCTGTAAAGTGAGTAGCAACAGGTAGAGGATAGCTGTGTTTGAACCAGGTCTTAGATTGAAAGATTGTATGCAATTTGAATAGATTTTTATGGCAGCTGACATGTCTTCAATCCATTACTTCTTGCTACTCTATTTGCCCAACTCAGCAACATGTTGTTGTAAAATTCTTTACTTCACCTTGGCATCGGGTGGATACCTGTCTGACCGGGGCTAGTAAATAGCTCTTTCAAACTAAGTACAGGAGTGCTGCACTCCCTCTCACAACATGATAAAACCTGATGTTGGTCTATTGTAGCTCTTTTGAACCAAGTGGAGCTTGTGCTCCCTCTTGGTTCTTGAGGATGGCCCCGCCAATGTAGAAAATTAGATGATAAGACCTTACCTTCACTAGGTCGGAAAGTTATAAGGTATTAATATAGTATAAATTGACACACCTGTGAAATGTATTATCAGGCAGATGATGACAATAACGGAATGATATAAACCACGCAAATTCTGTGCGGTCTTTTACGAAAACACCATGCAAGAGACCAGTTGTTGGCAACCACCTGAGTGGAATTTCGCCGAAAAGTTAGAAATTAATCAAATATCAAGTGTTCGCTTGGAGATTTGTTTAAAAAAAACATATCAATTAAATTCAGTCAATACTCTCACCGTTGGTGGCTTTAAATTCTTCTCAGTACATATTTTTAACGTGATAAGTGAAGATAAGTTAAGCATGTTTTAGCCGTGCACGACGTCTTATTGGTATAAATTTATATATTACCGTCGTGCGCGGCTAAGCATGTTTGTCAATCTAACGATAAATGTGGGTTTTCCTGTTAGACCAACAAGGGAGTACCCGATCGACTGTTGCCGTGTTCAGGGTGTTGGTTAGCCCTACACGACGTCTGACTCTTGAGTAGACATTCATATTACCGTTCGACCGGAGCTAGGTGTTGGTCTGTTGCCAGTGTTGGGCTAGTCTATTGGGCTACTACTACAAGTAAATGACATGTTTTGATAGAGGTTTTAGCCATCAAGAACTGAAACGGCATGAACAATTTTTTTTTTTAAAAACTCACCGATCGTATAGGTGGATGGTGCGGTCTTCCAGTTGCACTGGCATGTAATACGGGTTTAGCTCTTTGCCATAGGTTCGATACGTAAGCCGTTAACCCCGCGGCCGCTGTCAATCCTAGCAATGGTTTAATGGGCATACTTCGATTAGTGTTTCCTATGCCGTATTTGGCATAGTTTGAAATGTTACATTTTATTATATGTTCTCCGTTTCCCCGCCTAGTACACAACAAACTGTGAGGTTTACAAACATGAGCACGATATTGCACATAGCTCTTTACGGCGACCTGTCTCATGGGCGCGGCCATGTTTGTTATGAAAGCTATTGAGAAAAAAATTATTGAAGCTATTTCTGATAGCTAATTATTGGACAAATTGACATATATATATGTATTTTTAAATATTCGAAAAGAACTAAAACATTGATGTTAAGCAATATTGAGAGTACAGGAAGAATTAAAGTATTATAGTGGCCCGAGATCAGCAAATAATCGTATCCGGGGTCTGGGGTTATGTCAGACGTCACAGTCTCATGCAACAACATTTGGTGTTTTGAAAGTTTATTTTTGTCTACGAAAGTGGTTATTTCTAGCGATTTCGTCGTTTCATCCGATCTTTTGCGTTGATAAATAAGCCGTTAAGTTTCATTTACCGGGCGAGAAGTTGTTCTCAATGGCAGAGTCCAGCACCAAGGATATGTCAAACTCGCCGGCAGGCGATAATGCAGGGGAGGAAAAGGGGCACATACTTCGAAAAAAGTGTTTCCTATGCCAAAAAGGTAACAGCAAGCAAAGAAAGAAAGCACAAACGACAACAATGTAAGGTCAATTATTACCCAATAACCTCTTCTGCTACAACATTAATGATCCCATGGCATGGGCATTGCTGTACGCCTGTAGTTAGGTATGTGGCAATCCCAAGCGGTAGGCGTGGGCCGATGTCCGCAGACCGCCTAGCGATCAATGATATCCTGGCTACGGATTGGCTGTTGTAGAGATTTCCACAGGGAATTCTTCTATTACGTAGATGGACAAATTTTTTCCCTCGTTTTCGAATTTTTTGATTTACAATTTACAAATTGTCGTTTCGACGCTTGAGCATAGACATCATCCTAAAGTTATTAGACGATATAATAACTGCCATTAACATTGGTGGCAGGCAACTTGAGTTATACTTAGCGGAATGTCCCCATGTACATCAAGCAATGCGTCATTTCGGAGATCGCGCGATTATAAAAGTTCATTAAGTTCCATCGCGCAAAACCTTCTTTCTCACGCATAGACATCATCCTAAAGTTAATAGACGTTTTAAACTACATATCATCTAATAACTGGCCATGTTTCATTAATATTGGTGGCAGGAAACTTGAGTTATACATATAGGAATGTCCCCATGTGCATCCAGCAATGCGTCATTACGGAGTTTGCGCGATTTATAAATTTTTTGTTAAGTTCCATCGCATCAAAACCTTCTTTCTCATGCATAGACATACATCATCCTAAAGTTAATAGACGTTTTTAAACTACATCTCATCTAATAACTGGCCATATAAATGAGAAATAAATTATAGGAATGTCCCCATGTACATCCAGCAATGCGTCATTACGGAGATCGCGCGATTATAAAAGTTCATTAAGTTCCATCGCATCAAAACCTACTTTCTCACGCATAGACATCATCCTAAAGAGTTTGAAATCATGGGAGAGTAAAAGGAAGGGAAAATTGTACAAAATTGCATATTGGACTGAAGACCAAGAATACAATGAAGCACAGGATACTGAAGTTTCTGTTTATTCTGCAGCCACTGATTTGTTACTGGGAGAACTAGTTATTTCTGATTGAAAAATGTTGTATAGACTACTCACCTGACTGTATATTGCTGAAATATTTTTCTGGGATAATGTTGCTGTACATAGCTGATCATACATATGCCAACTCTAGGATATATTAATTATGTGTTTCTTTACTTTTCAATAAACCTTTCTTGAATTTCTTGATTGCAAGGCACTTGATATATTCTCACATCTCTGGCCATCAGACTGGTGTTGATAAAATGTCTGCCCCTATATTAGCTAATAATTTTTTAACTAATAAAGATATGTAAACTGATGTTATGTTGAATAAGATCATGCATATCATAGCAGAGACCCTATTCTCAATGTCCTGAAATTTCATTGAATTATCTTGAAAAACTAGAAAGTTATGGCTAATTCATTTCCTGGATCACACTATTTTGGCCTAGTCAATGCAAAACAGAGGGACAAATTAATTAGTTTTCATTGGACTAAAATCGACATAACTTTCTTATTTCTTAACATATTTTTACAATCTTGGTGTCATTTTGTTTCTTTTATTAAGCTCTATCAGAATAAAAAAATTCAATTCTAAAATAGTTATTTTTTTTGTCACATACCTACTGTAGTCCCACCGCCCGTTTATGGTGATCTCGTCCTTAAATTAATAGATCTCGCCCGCGGTCAGTCTGGCGATTCCTTTGTTAAAGGTATTAGAGTAACGCATCATATGTAACTAGTCTGGGCGAGTGCTAGGATAGGGATACCATACTTACAGCAGCATAAATAATTAACTAAATTGGTCAAGCAGGTTGGCATAGAGATTGATGTTTAATGAATATGTGTTATCAAATAGTTCTTGACCAATATGGACCAGCTCATCTTAAAACAATTATGGTTGCATCACCTAGACAGCGAAACTTTGCCTCTGAAAGCATCTGGGTCATTGACTGATTTTGATCTCTCATGTCTGCCTTTATAGAGATAACACCATCAGGGGTATCCCCATAAAGGCAGACAGGATAGGTGTCAGGGATGGCAGAGATCAGCCAAAAAATGCACACAGAGAAAAGAAAAGTGTACTTATTCTATATTTATGTGTTGCAAATTTGTAGATGTCTCAATTGAATCATCTGGAGAGCTCTAATTTAATCTATTCTGTATGTTTGATAGAGGTGATTTTATCTGCTTTACTAACTTGCAGTCTTAAAATCATATTAACTTTTTTATTGAACCAATGGTCAGACCATTTGAATGCATATAGATAATATGTTTTAGAAAAAGAAGGAGAAGAAAGAAAAGACAGTTGCTACATATGACATTGAAACCCCAGATGGAGCTAAGAAATGTATGACGCTGCTTTGTTATCAGATTATCACACCCTTCAGAATTTTGTCTACAAAAAATTACAATCTTTCACAACTGTTAGGGAAAGATATGCAGTTTCAAATTCCAAATTCTGTTTGTTTTCAGTTACCAATTGTGCAATGCCTGATTCATACAATCCACCCTATGTGGAGGCAGCCTGGTATTCCTGGTGGGAAAAGTCAGGTTTTTTCAAACCAGAATATGGCGTATGTTACTTTCTGACATGTCTTCGTCGAAAATTCCTTTAGATTGGTTGTAATTTGTTGATTTTTTTACAAATTTGTTGTGTTTTTATTGTTGCTCACAGAGAGCCAGTGCTACTGAACCTAACCCAAAAGGTACATTTATGATGGTAATTCCGCCTCCTAATGTGACCGGGTCATTGCATCTTGGTCACGCCCTCACTAATGCTGTTGAGGATGCAATAACAAGATGGTAGGAGGCTTATTTTGAAAGAATTGTGCATTTTAGTCTCATACATACAGTTTATGTTAGTTGACCACATATCTATCTCATATATGTGTTGTACTTAATAGGCATCGTATGCTCGGAAAGACAGTATTGTGGAACCCTGGATGCGATCATGCTGGCATTGCCACTCAGGTGGTAGTCGAAAAAAAGCTAATGAGAGATCAGAACCTCTCGCGTCATGATTTAGGCCGGGAAAAGTTCATTGACGAGGTGTGGAAGTGGAAGAATCAGTGAGACAATTTCATATATTCAATCTTAATATTCTGATTCACACAAGAATTCTTGATTGATTCTGGAATATTGAATAGGAGGAACATTTATTTGCAGTTGACCTATTTCATGATATTTTTTTGCTTTCCGAACTGAGATATGATTTGTGTTTGCAGGAAAGGAGATACGATCTACGGCCAGCTCCGTGCTATGGGTAGTTCATATGACTGGGATAGAGCCTGCTTCACCATGGAACCTGTTAGTATTCTCGCTACTATAAATGATTGGTTGAGAATATGTTAAATTCTATAATAATGTTGATGGATGACAGTGTCAAAATCGTTTGAGGAGCAATTGCTAATTTAACTAAGGTTATGTAGGATTTTTAAAGAGTCCTAGTTTTTGTTCCTTTTAGAAACTCTGCCAAGCAGTGACAGAAGCGTTTGTGCGGATGCACGAGAAGGGAGTGATCTACCGGAGTAACCGGCTGGTCAACTGGTCGTGTGCCCTCAACTCTGCCATCTCTGATATTGAGGTACAGTACACTAAGTGGGTCATTTGTAACAGAATGAGTGGTATAGTTCAAATGGGAGGGAATGTCAGTGACATGGTCTTTTGATTTTGTGATCGAATCATCATCATCCATCACTGTTGCAATATCTCTTTGTTGAATGCAACGTAAAACCCTGCTAATTCTTTTTTCATTTTCCTTCTTTGCGTCAGGTGGATAAACGTGAGCTGCCGGGCAGGACACTGTTAGCAGTGCCAGGATATGAGGAGAAAGTAGAATTTGGTGTGCTTGTCTCATTTGCCTACAAAATCAAAGATTCCGGTGAGGTTTGACGAATTACTATCAGCCAACTGTATAATGGGGTAATCAAAAAATTATGTTATGCTTTTTGGGCCAATTTTGTTCACCATCCATCCCCATTAGGCTTGTTTATACCAGCCTATTAACCTCCTATGATGCACCAAAGCGCTAGCTCACATACCCTCCACAACCTCACCCCACACCCCTTCTAGCATTGCATAATTTCTTAGTTTTTCACCTAATGTGCATTTGTAAAAGGTCTTTAAGACACTCCTGTATCTGTCAAATTCTGTTGTCTTCGTAGAGATGTAAGCTCACCTCTGATTGGACCACGAGGCAGGCCTAAAATGCTATTTCTGCTACTTTCTTTTGTGCTTGCAAAACTATTTTGCTGTTCCTGTTGTCCCCATCTGCATTCCATGGCCACACCAAATGTATCTGGGAGGTCCAACCTGTTGAGTGTCTATGGCATGGGAAACATTCAGACAAAGTGCTAAGGAGAGGGATTGCGATTTATTTGATCATGCATTGAAGATGATCACATTTGTGCATCAGCTCTGAATTTCCTATTCCCACAAAGAGGTTAACATGAGATTTATATTAGGGCACAATATTTCCTAAGCTTGTGAATAAGGCACAGCCTTGTTGTTTTTGTTGAATTTGGTGGAGGCAAATGGAGGCAACTATCTGGCTGTGAAGTTCTTTTAGCCAGATTCAGTGCTTAATTGTCTCCCAGAGAACTATTAATCCCAGTTGCATTTCGCCATCCAACCAACCTACCTGAAGCTTATTACCTGTTACCTTTGGTTTTAATGCAAGAAAAATGCCCTTGAAGTACCATACATTTGTTTTGTTTTAGCTGTCTTTATCACATGGCCTAACATCCCTTTGTTCATAAAGTTTGGATGGCACATCAGGCACCCTGTTTTAAAGCAACATGCATGGACCCTACCTTAAGTCAATATCTTCTTGTCAGTTTTATCTGACCTTTGACTCCTGAGTTGTAAATGACAATCTCTTAAGCATGGTAACCAAGAAGAAAAGTATAGTAAACTATTTTAGCTTTGATATATACACAAGGTCACCCCGCCATCTCATTCTCACAATTATATCGCTGTTTGCGGGAGAATTGTTTAGGGCTTGAGGTTAGCTTTTGGCGATTGTAAAATTAGATGATATTTTTAGTAAAGCTATATATATATATATATATATATTGTGGTGCTGATGTGTTCAGTAAGTTTCTACTTGTTGTGTAGTTGTATTGAATGGGGCAGCTCTGTGAATGAGAGTGGTTTCATCACTAGCGCTGCATCCCTCTGTGCGTGTAGATGGTGAGCTGGTTGTTGCCACCACTCGTATCGAGACCATGCTCGGAGACAGCGGTGTAGCTGTACATCCAGAAGACCCTCGCTACAAACATCTCCACGGTAAAATGGCCATCCACCCCTTCTGCCCTGACAGAGCCGTACCCATTGTCACTGATGACTTTGTTGAGAAAGACTTTGGAACAGGTATGTCAATCCTTGCCTTCTCACAACTTGATTAATATATTTTTTGTAATGGTTTTGGTTGAAGTTTTTGTTTCTGCCATAACCCAGGGGCTGTTAAGATTACCCCCGCCCATGATCATAATGACTACGAGTGCGGGAAGAGACACAATCTTGCTGAGATTAATATCATCGATGACAATGGAAGCATGACGCAGGACTGTGGTCCATTTGCTGTGAGATAGTACCTAATCATATTTTCCTTGGGCAATTTCTAGCATAAAAAAGTTGCAAACCAAATTATTTATTATAGTCAAACATAATTGGTGACTTCTGTTTTTATATCTGCAATGAAGCATTTGTGAAGGATGTGTTTTCTCGCCGACTCTTAGGGTATGAAGCGTTTTGATGCCAGGAAGGCTGTACTGGACGCCCTCACAGAGAAAGGCCTCTACAGGGGTACTGAGGAGAACCCTATGGTTGTCCCCATCTGCAGGTACAACCATCATTAAGACTTAAACCATCAAAGTTAAACCGCCATGAATGCTATAGCTCCTATAAAAAGTATGTTATCACAAGTTTTTCAATACTAAGCTTGCATGTTTTGGTGAAATGTTTTGCATGGTGGCAGCCGGTCCAAGGATGTGATCGAGCCTCTACTCAAGCCACAGTGGTATGTCAACTGTACGGACATGGCCGCCAAGTCTGTCAAGGTAAGTCAACCAATATCAGTCATCATGCAGGTATGCTTTGTATATGATATTCACAAACTGTCCTTTTTTTGACATTTGTGGGTGTTCTTGTTGCAGGCTGTGAAGACAGGTGAGCTGCAGATCATCCCAAGCATGTTTGAGAAGACTTGGTACCAGTGGCTCGATAACTGCAGGTGTGTTATAAGGACATATCTGCAATGCTCTCCATGTGATAGACCTATCGAGACCAATAAGCACATGATAATCTGCCTTGTTGGACTACCTTTTTCCATTGGTCTGGGTTTCAGAGATTGGTGCATTTCTCGGCAGCTGTGGTGGGGCCACAGAATCCCAGCTTATTTTGTCTCTTCGACAGACGACAGTCTTCCCAAAGGAGATGTAATCCTTCATTTCTTATCACGTCACATATCTCATTCATTGCCTGACATTGTGTATCAGCAGATCTAGCTATATGATGGTGTTTGTCTCCAGCCCGTGGACAACACCTACTGGGTGAGTGGGCGCACCGAGGCCGAAGCTCGCTCGAAGGCAGCAGAGAGGTTCAGCATCCCTGCCGATAAGCTGATTCTAACACAAGGTGAGATCAGGAAACGATGCGACGTGGCATTTTGGCGTCATTTGTGGAATATGAATGTGTTATTCCAGAAACAAGAGTGTCATTTGATGAGTTCTGAGTGTGCCACTGTGACCAGCAGAGGGGGTTTGTCTCGGCCCTGATTATGTTGTGTGCGCTAGATGAGGACGTCCTTGACACATGGTTCTCCTCGGGAATCTTCCCTTTCTCCATATTCGGTTGGCCAGAAAAGGTAGGCAGCCTCACTTAACTCATCCTTCCTGCACATGTCACATAGCACCACTCCCATGTCACATTGCAACACTCTTATGTCACATTGCACCACTCACATGTCACATTGCACCACTCCCATGGCACATGTTGGACTACATCACTTTCATGTCACATTGCACCATTCTTATGTCACATTACACTCTTATTCACATTACACACTCACATGTCACATTGCACCACTCAGATGTCACATTGCGCCTATACCATGTAGTATTATAACATCCTTTTTCCCTATGTAACAGACGGCGGATTTGGAGTTTTTCTACCCCGGTGCCCTGCTAGAGACTGGCCATGATATCCTCTTCTTCTGGGTGGCTCGTATGGTTATGATGGGCCTGGAACTCATGGGAGAGCTCCCCTTCAAGGAGGTACACACCTCAGTAGACAGTCATTCAATGTCAATGATAAATACCTACTTCACCATGAGATTAATTTCACCTGTACTGTTAATGTTGAGTTTCTAAAATATACAATGATATTGAGATTTATAGTATGTTTTGAAGTTACTGTGAATGTGAAAGAGATACTTGATGACTTAACGATGACCTGTTTGAGTGGTGGGGTACACTATGAAGCCTATGTATCTTGCAGGTCTTCCTCCACGCCATGATCAGAGACAAGTACGGGAGGAAGATGAGCAAATCACTGGGTAACGTCATCGATCCTCTCGATGTGATTCACGGCATCTCGCTCGAGGTGAGAATTCCGCCTTAGCAATGATTCACGGCATTGGTGAACTGGCAATGAAAGTTTTTCTTAAATGCACTTGAACCAACCGTCCATCGGTTGTCGTAATTAAGCCGTGGCCCCCATTGTGTTCTGGAAATTTTGTCTCTTATTCAGGGACTGATTTAAGCATGTTGATATTTGATGTATGTGATGCATTTCCTTCATCTGCAGAAACTTCAAGAGCTGTTGCATAACAGTAACCTTGACCCTAAGGAGATACAGAGAGCCAAGGATGGTCAGGTAAGAGGCGCTACCTGTCCACATCCAAAACTAACCAACACATTGCATAACTTGAGACTTCGGGTCTCTCTGTAGGTTACCTTGTTACTTTCAGACCTATTCACTGTGCATTCTGACCACGATGAATTTGATTGGCTGGCTGTAAATAGTTACAGGCAAGATTCCATGATAGCAATCATACAAAGTTATAATCTTTCTATTAATTCTTGTGCAACAGAAAGTGGACTACCCCAATGGTATACCCGAGTGTGGCACAGATGCACTGCGATTTGCACTGTGTGCATACACATCTCAGGGTAAGTGTGACTTTACTAGACTTGCCTGCCATACTCACTTGATACCCAGACTATGACATAATGGCAACAATTAAAGACGGACATTATTCATGTTGAGAACTGTTTTCTTCTTGTATCATACATTCGGTCAGCTATGTTCACTCATGCACGGATTTTGCGTTCTAGGACGAGACATCAACCTGGATGTGTTACGCGTGCAGGGCTACCGCTTCTTCTGCAACAAGCTCTGGAACGCTACACGCTTTGCTCTCATTGGCTTAGGGGATGGGTACACCCCACCTGCCTCTATGCAAGTGTGTAAAACATAAGTATATCTCTCAAAAGAAAGTGACATACTAGCCCGACATTCAGCAGCATAGTGAAGATCTACAAATGTTTTGATATTTTTCCATCAACGCAACAGTTGTTTTTTTCTCTGACCAGCTGTGCGGAACCGAGAAACTGATGGACTTATGGATCCTGAGTCGCCTTGCAGAAACTGTGTCCCTCTGTAACCAGGGCTTTGAGAGTTATGACTTCCCCATGGCAACCACAGCTCTGTACAATTTCTGGCTCTATGACCTCTGTGATATATATCTGGTAAGGCCAAGTTCTCCGCCCAATTCTTCAAATATTTTACTGTATTTCTTTGGCATCTCTATTTTCCCTGGATCAGCATTGGTAGGAATGTCATCATCATTGTCATCATCCATTATTATCGTCCATCATCATTATCATCCATTATCGTTCATCATCATCCATCATTATCATCTATCATCATCCATCATAATCATCTATCATTATCATCCATCATTATCATCATCTATCATTATCATCATTTCAAAGGGGATTACAATTCTATTTTCACCATTGCCTCCCATGTTTCATCATAATCTTACCATTACACTATTACACAGCCCATGGACTCCCAATTCCTATGACCTGCAGGTTAATATCATGACTCGTAGAGTCTGTGTCAATTCATCTCAGTCATTCTCACCCATCATGGTCATTTCATTACCCGCAATGTAAATACCTTGAATTCCCCATGTTGTATTTCACTAAGTGGTTACCTCTATCTGTGAGAACAGGAATACCTCAAGCCTATCCTCTATGGCAATGATGAGGGTGCCAAGTCAGCCTCCCGAGGGGTCCTCTACACATGCCTTGACATGGCCCTACGCCTCATTTCCCCCTTCATGCCCTTCATCTCTGAGGAGTTATTCCAGCGGTTGCCACGACGCACAGACAATGAGCCTCCCAGCATCTGTATCTCCCCCTATCCAGTTGCAGCTGATGTGAGTAGAACTAAGATCATAGCATACTTTGTTCGCCAACAGCTCTGTGCCAAATCTCACAGTATTTAGTTACACACTGAAGCACTCACTCTA
Organism: Urechis unicinctus; assembly: GCA_034190875.2. Classification (NCBI taxonomy): domain Eukaryota; kingdom Metazoa; phylum Annelida; class Polychaeta; order Xenopneusta; family Urechidae; genus Urechis; species Urechis unicinctus. The sequence goes on along the minus strand of CM067352.1, from coordinate 25,687,978 downwards.
ATGATCACAATCAAACAGACACACAACCACAACAGCACGCACAAACACGGTCTACTACACCCCAGCACTACCTATACTGTTTCATCCTGATATACCTTTCATAATTATGCACGTAGACATTGACAGACTATCCCACCAGAATACTTAACATAGAATACTCGATTTTGGTATGTATAGCAGGAAAATTTATTGTGCTTGCTATTTTCTTTGATTTTATATATTGGAATGATTATGAGCTTTCTGTTTATAACACTATATGTTATGGAAATCTGTTCAGCAAATGACCCATGACGATTTCACCACTGCTGCTAATTACCACAGACACGGGTGTTTCAGGTGGAGGGTATGAGGAAAACAGAGCTGGAGGGCCAGGTTGAGTTCACCATGACGGTGGTACGAGCAGTACGGTCCATGAGGGCAGACTACCAGCTCACTCCCAAAACCAAGACAGATCGTGAGCATTTTGAATGACGAGACATTAGCCACACAGATTGCCCCAATAACCTCTGTTCCTGGCTGTACTCGTAATACCATATTGGCCCTCTGAACATATAATGTTGTGTTAAGATCTGTGATAGCTGGTTGTTAGGTCATATATCCATCTTGTATACTGGGCATTCACATGCGGCTGTTTTTGATACAACCATGTGGTGTGTTTATGTTGTCAGTGTATCTGCGTTGTCTTGACAACGCTTCAGCTGAAACACTTACCAGCTTCACTGACCTTGTGATCATCCTCGGCTCAGGGTCAAAGGTCAATGTCATCACTGCGGACACCCCCCCTGAGGGATGTGCCATTGCCACAGTGTCAGACAAGTGTGAAGTGCACATGATGCTGAGGGTAAGTTTGACCTTTCTAGGTCAAGGTCAGGTCAGATCATACTTATGAGTCATGAGTATACTGCAAACAACACTATCTCTATGACTTATGCATTGGCTGTGGATGGATGTTAAGGAATGGCCAAGATGAATCCATCATATTGTACTTTTTCTGGTGGATATAGATGGATGGCTGCTTTCAAACAAGCAGTCTGGATACAGCTGATTAGCGTTATGATTGCCATCAGTTATGATGGGCAGTCTAATTCAGTCCAGAGCAGCTCTGGTGCGGGTGGTGTAATGTTAGTATATATATCTAAGTGATGAAATGCCTATGGACTGCAATACCATGCATCAACATTTTATGGCCTGTCGCGATATCACCTCATTGTTGAAAGTGACGTTAAACCCCAATATTACAATTACCTATCAACTCTTAATGGATGTATGTCACGTCAACATTGGTGATTGAAACTATCCAGTTACTCCGCACCATACCTGTTGTGTTAAATTGATGCGTAAATTAGCGTTAAACTTCGCTTTATGATGGCGTTTGCAGGGGCTGATTGATATAGGCAAGGAGGTGTCTAAACTAGAAGACAAAAAAGGCAGACTGAGTGCTCAGCTGACGAAGCTCCAGCAGACATCAGCTAAGCCTGACTACGAGAAGGTTCCTGAGAATGTTCGCTCACAGAACGCAGAAAAGGTCAGGCTGGTTTTGCTCAGGCTGATAAAGAGTGCTGATTTATATTAGATATATAAAGTCATGTTGATGTCATAAAGGTCTCTGTAAAATACTGAACTATTATATGGAACCACTTGATGTGGCCATTTGACAGCACGTTTCGCTCAGACACAAATGTTGTGCAGGATTCTAGCATTGATTACTCTTCGTGGCAATAATATTTCTTACCTAGATATATTTTAACACTGGTAATTTGTTCTGTGTGATAAGATGGGTCAACTTGGTGTGGAGATGGAACAGCTGGCCACAGCCATTTCTACCTTGATGAAGCTGAAATGATCTGAATTCAACACCTTATGGAATTAAATATAAATAATTACTTCTAGGGAAAACTTACAATATATGCATGGTTGTGTAACTTCCTAATCAAAATTTGCTTTTTCAATATTCCTCTGAATATACCTGTTTTACTTTAATTTATTTTAAGTGTCAACGACAATAGGAAATATGATGCTCTGTGTATAACAAGTATGGATTTGGCCTTCATCTAAAGGAAAATTGACGTCTTTAACCAACTTTTCACCGTAATGTTAGCAGCTGATGTTTCATGGTATCATGTAAAAAATTACTAACATCTGTGGTTACCTGGTGAATAAAATTGTACTTAAAGATCTGTGTTAAGCTCATGTTGTGTATCATTGCCACTGATATTAAAATGATACAGTAAGTGAGTGTAGCCCTGGATTTTTAGTATTATGTGCAGCCCATTTGCACCTAGCTGTTTTGTTTAGTATTGGATTCACAGATGATAGTGGTTATGTTCAGAAAGCCATCATGAGAGTGGAGGTCAGGTTTTAAAAAGACAATTTAGCAGACTGTAATGTACAATAAAACCAGCTATCATTTCACACTGTAGCCCCAGCCGGCAATAGACGTCCTGTAGGGCTATTCACACTGTAGATTACTCAGTGGTCAAAACTTAGTTCTTTTGTAAACGATAGGACTTCCATTCACCCAAGTAGGGAAGTTAGAGCAGTTCGGTTTCCGGTTATCTTTGCACGGCACCCCATGCAGCCATAGATGATGCAGCCTACCATGCTTGACCATTGCACATCATAGCGGGCGATGACACTACCGTGATAACGTCCAGAAGGTGAGAAATCGTCTGCATGCCTCACGTGGTTTAATGTATAACTGATTGCGTATGAACAAAGCAAGTGTACAAATAATATAGGTACTGAGATTTTTATTAATTTCACTTCGATCATCTGTGGTTGATAATCGATTACCTTAGATGTTCGATCCTTGTAGTTGGAGAATGAAATGTTTACACAATGGGCGATAATTAACGCACCAACTAGGGTCAACATGACGGTAACTGGCGTTATCAGTCGCGCTCTCGGGTGTTATTTACAATAGACAATTCATGATGTATCGTTTAATAAACGTATCAGTCTTACAATACGTCGGGAGGTCTGTATTGGAATAGCAACATCGCTCGCTGTTAAGACGTCTATGCGGAGGTTAGCCGCGCACGACGGTCAAAAAGACGTCTTGTACGGCTAAGTAGAGGCTATGATGAGGTAAGGATTCTAGGGGTGAGGGCGTGTTGAGGCTTAAAGAATTGTACTGAAAAACGAATGGTATTAAGAGATTTACTCCATCTTGAATTGAGGCCACATGCTTCTTTCTCAGTATTTTCTTCCAACAGTTAGCTTTCTTACATCACAAGTTAATGTCATGTTGATAAAACAGTTGATCGTTTGATTGCAGAAGAACATACGCATGTGACATCATGGACACCTCATTGGAGTATGTGGCAGAGTTGTGTAGCGAGCAAATGACATCCTATATGGCCTGCGTTGAGAAGTATCCTGGCACATGGAACTCATCATGTGATGCTCTGAGGCAGCAAGTGGCCAAATGCACCCAGCAAAAGTCAGTGATTCCAACTACTGAAATAGCCCTAGTACCCTTAGCCTATTATTATAACGTCACATTGTAATTGATCACTTTGTGTTTGAATATTAACTAACCCTACTACATTAAGCATATTATTATAGTTCAATAATTTAATGATCAATTTATGTTAAAGGTTGTTTTTTTTATGATCGAGTGATGATTAAAATTATTATCTGGTGTCAGGAATGTAATGGTTCACATTAAAAGGCCTGTTTTAAGTGCAAATGGATGCTGAATGCCTCTTGTTACTCAAGTAGTTGGGTGGTCCTTTCAGTCCTGTCATCGAGAATATTCGCGTTAACTGTGCTGCCTCGTATGAGAAGTATGAAAAATGCCTTGACAAAAATCCATCTGCGGTTGAACGATGCATGCAACAATTAGAGGATTTTGCTGACTGCGCAGATAGATATAAAGACTTACCAAGTATGTTGTCTTGCAGCAAGCATACAATTATGCGTTCAAAATCTCATTCATTTGCAATCGATTGATCATTTGATCTTACTTAATTGATAACTTGGGTTTATGTTTTTCAAAATTTCCAATCATGATTGGTTCCAGCTAAGAAAAGTTAACTGAGGCAGTGTTTATAGGACAGCCCCACCCCATCGAGGCCTATGGCTTATCTGGAACATGTGGTTCATGACAGTAGATAGAAAATCTGCATTGGATGGAGTCAATATTAGCATCTGTTTGATTTTCTTGTTATAACATCTTATTGTTGTCACACTGAGAACAACCACAGCATGTGATCTAAGGTAACCATCCAGGGGTTTGGAGCTTTAAGAGACAGGTATGTCGCTATAGCAACACTGAGCAATGCAACATTCAATTGCAGTAGGAAACTGACAACCTTCCCAATGATTCCTTTAACAATGTATGATATATATATGTATACATTCTACTATTTTTTTTAACATAATTCATGTGCTATTTGATCAATCACAGGAATGTGAAGCTTAATATTTTAGTATTGTCCTTTATGGGGGAAGATGACATCACCTTGTCAACTCTCAGTTGTGCAATGGCAATATTTCTAGACAACAAATGAACAGCAATATTTAAAGTAAATTATAAGCATCAATTGTGCATTATATTGAAAATGAATTGCATCACCGAAGAGTTGAAATCTTTAAGCCTCCAGACATTCTCCCCAGGACTTCCAGGTTTGCGTCACAATATATGCCTGTTGGATAGCATGTGCATGACACTCAACTAGGGAGGAGAGAGAGAGAGAGAGGTTGGGAGGTTAAAAACAACAAAATGGGTTTCACCTCTCAGGGATAAGAAAACATATTTCTATTGTACATTTATGGTATTTCCAGTCAAATAATAATGTTGAAAATTTATCAGCCTGATTTTCAAAACTTTGTGGCATAGATTAAAAGATGCGTTATTAATGTGTTAAACGTAGTGATGTATTATCAAAATGATCCCCTAGTGAGGGAGGAGAGAGGAGCTGGGGAGGTCAACAAAAAATAGATGTCACCTCTCTGGGATGAGAAAACTTATTTGTACTGTACCTCAGGAGTATTTCCAGTCAAATGATGTTGAAAATTTATCAGCATGATTTTCGATAAAGTAAACTGCGGCACAGGTTAAAAGTTGCATTATTAATGTATGTGTTATAAGTAGTTATGTATAAAAAAACTATTATCAAAATGATAAGTGCCAGATATGGGGCTGAACCGCCTCTTCAACTTTGCATTGAAATGATCCCCTCAATACATGGCAAAACTTGGTGGCAACCTTATTTATCATGGTATGCAGCAAGGACATGAAGTGTGTGTTATGAACTTACAATAAACACCGACTTTTTTTCACTACGCTTTATTTACATATTGTAAAATCAGTCCACTGAGATGACGAGACGAGACTTCTACAGGTTGTCTCGACCAAATACTAATACAATATGAGAATTCATTACAAGATGGATGGACATGACATTTGTGGGTCGCTTACACTTTACAATAGATATACTCTGACAGCAATTGAACAACATTTTTTGGATAGAAAGGAACATGATAGATTTCATCCGTAGAGCAACCAGAAAAAACTTCTTATTTGGCCTTTTCAGTCTGTGCAACAATATTTGCAACAAAATACTGCTGATCCTGATTTTGTTAGTTAAATATGACATTGCATGACAGGAAGATTATGAATGGAATCCTGGCCCCAGTTTGCTGGCACCAGGGTAGATATGGCACATCGCTACTGAAACTAGTTCGCAGGTTGTGACCCGCATCCTAATTTCTTGTTATTGACTGCACAGAAACATGGTTAAAATCACTGCAGTTTAGCACTACACAACATAAATTTCAACATCAACGCCCAATTCCCCTAGGAATCCTCCGAATTCAGTAATATCTGAAAATGTCATGTGAAACCACACATCACCAGAACATCACTTTCACACTCACGATATTTATGTACATTTTCTCAATGCCTATGAATATTTTACCCTTTTGTCATTTATATCCTTATTAACTGGTACACACAACTCATAAGTGGTTATATATAAATACCTATCTTTTAAGGGACATTTCAGCTATTTAAAAAAAAAAGAACTTCCATCTCTCCACGGCAACAGACCCACCGCTGATCGAGCCTGGATCCTTCAACAACACGCACCACATATGATTGTCTGTATGATTGCACCAGTAGAAAAAAAACACTTCACATTTTGCCCAATAGAATTTCATTCCAACATCTGTTTGTTCAGAAAGCTCGACTATCATCTTGCATGGGCTAGTCTCCTTCAAGTTGAATTGAGTTTTTGCACAGAAAACAATGGTTGACTGACTACCACATTAAGTGATGAACAGATCCACAAACCGGTTTGGCTGCAACTAAAACATGCAATGCCTTATGTAGATCACCATGACAATAAAATCAACAACACCGTTAAAAAAAGAACCGACAATTAACGTGTTTGCACAGGACACACCCAGAGAAACCATCGACAGTACAGTTAAGTATACAGAAATGCAAATGTTTAATGTAAGCACATAAAAGTGTTAATCATTGGGACTTGGTCCCAGTTTAAGCACTGAAGATCGTGGACAGACACAGCACGTAACTGAAACGCAACTTCTTTAACCACTTCAGAAGGTAGTTTTAGAGATGGGACTCGTTCCCTCTCAAATATGGTTACAAAAATAGGATTTCCTTACTGCACTGACATCTGACTCTACCCTGTGAAAACCAGAGCAAGTCCAATGACGTGAAGGTGATTCACAATGATGTCCACTCGACTCTGACGACAACCGCCCGACAAACCATTACTGTCATGTGTCTGTTATCACCTAGAGCAAATGCATGCGCAAATCAAGGATCTCCTTGTTACATCTTGAACAAAAAAAGACAAAACACAGAAGATTACATCTTGATAGCCTGACAGTACAAGTCTGGAGAATCAATATTTGCACTGGTACACTGGGATTGAGTCAAAGTGATCTAGGCATAATGTACTGCGTTTGTGGCGCGTTATTAACATCATGTCCAGCTTATCTGACAGACTGAGCTTCTTAACATTAGTGGGAGAGCAAGATGAAGGTCGGAACCATGAAACAGGTGCAATCTTAACATAATCCCGTCACAAAGCAGCAGACACACAAAACATACATACAATGACTGACCATTTGAAAGTTGAGTTGCAATTAAAACATACAGCATGGGGTTTCATGTTGAATATCACTGCCAGAGTCAAAGCTAAGGCTTGATTTAGACCCATAGATTCACTGATCTAGAAACCATTGCAACTATGAACACAAGCCTAAATTCATCTTGATTTTAATCATAAGTAAAACCTATAACAAAAATACACTTTCTTAGAAGAAGAGTGTCCGACAAAACAAATAAGTAATTCATTGTAGATAATTCTGTCGGGCATCTCCGGCCAAACAGTAGTCCATTTCATGCAGCTGCAGAAAACTCGCAACACATATCCTGTAGTGCGCTTCACCACAGCGTTGCTACAGAGACGCCATAGAGACTATATTTGTCCTGTGTTGCCATGGAGATGCCAGTCATGTGGATGGGGATAAGCTGTGCTTGAGACAGAGTTGTGTCCAAGGGGGGAAGTGCTTCTAGGAAGGGAGCTTTATACTTGGGGCTGCATGCGCGAATCGTACATGGCTGAGGTGGAGCTAGGCATCCCATCCCCGCTGTAACCCCCGCTCTGTAACACCAACAGCAATCATTACACAACTGGAGAAACCAACAATGAATATCTCTTGCATTCTGGATTTAAAAACAAAGATTGCCACACAGGACCAGGTACACGGATGGGGGAAGAAATTTCACATTTTCAGATACTATGTAATTTTTTTTCGTAACACCACTTTCATACCTATTATCAAAACGCTATTTGGTCCCATTTATAAGTAAATTACTGGAAACTGGCAATTTTCAAAACAATTTAGATCACAATTGCCCATTCAATTCAAATCCAAATTGCTGGAGCAAATTGCACTGCAACAGTTGAGTGTGAATTGGAGAGCAGCGATGATTCACTTGAGAAAAAGACTTACGGGGCCAGTGTCGACTGAGGAGGCCGTAGGGTAGGGGTTGTCACCGTTGAGATTCATGTACATACCCTGACCAGACATCTGACTCTGGGAGCGACCCATTGGATTGTAGGTCGACGCTCCTGCAACCAAACTCACCATGCAATTATCATGATCCTTGTATAGAGAACAAACAACTCAAAAAATCAGAAATGGTAGCATGCACAATTGAACAACCGGTAACAATTAAGATAATAAGAGCAGAATGTTTTAGCCTTGGATACTTTGTCTATCATTCATTTCACGAACAAGCAATCTTAACAATAGAAAAGATTAAATCTCCATCTCATTAACTTCACTGGTAACACCCATCATCATAATTACTGATAAAGATACACGTCAGAACATAGAGACCCAGGATAGCTGAGCATTTCTAACATACACAATAGCAATCAAGTTGCAAAATGTGTCTTAAGTTACATAAGAAAGATTATTGAGAAGACATTAATATTGATGAGCAGAGGTCATAGGTTACAAAGGGAGACAGATAGAGACACCTGCTTACTGAGTCTACATCGATTACAGATTGCAGTGACACCTAGTGAGAACATCGATCAGTACTGAACAAAGAAGAAGAAACTCGTGTCACGTCTACCAAACCCCAGTCAAATGTGCCCCAGTCAGACCTGGGTCGGGCTCCTGTTTGGGCGTGGTGGGTGATGTCGGAGACTGGGGCATGCCCGCACTGGATGCAGCGCCCGTCTTGGTATACATGTGTGCCTCCTCCTGACCCTTGCCAATGTTCTTCTTAAAACGGATGCGTTTGTTGCCGAACCAGTTGGACACCTACGTCAACCAACCAGCAACACACACCAACTATGAGACTGCAGGTTGCCACAGCAACAAGAGAATGGGCGGAGTTAGGCTGGAGATGGGAAAGAGGAGGTGGAGACTATGTAATGAGATGCAAGGCATGCAAGCGGCAAGAAGATCGGCAAGGCATTAGTGTAGAGGGTGAGGTGTTTGGAGACGGGGCTGGCACTGGCTGGCGTCCCTCACGGCCGGAGAAGTCTGCAAGTTGAAATGAGGGGACTACACAACTGGGTGAAGCATGCTGCTTACTCACCTGATCTCACATCACCCTGGCAACAGATGATCACACTACCACCTACCTGACCACCGAGTCATCAACCTCCTTGGATCAACCTTCGACACCAGCCAACAAACCTCTCACCAGACCACCAGTGAACACAACGAGGGACCAGGCAGAACAGACACGGGATGGAGGACACAACCTGCGACCATCATGGAACAAGCGCCGGCGTGGGGTTTGTCACGCCGCCAGCGTCACAACGTGGGGGTGGAGTTGGTGCAGCAGCGCCTCACCTGTTCCGCCCATCTCGGGCATCTCTTCTTTGGTGATGGTTGACGAAGGCATGTCAAGGCCACTGCCATGAGTGTGGATCTTGGCAGCATAGAGGTTCGCCTCCTCTTGCCCTTTCTGGATATTTTTCTTGAAGCGAATACGCTTGTTGCCAAACCAGTTACTGACCTGGAGCAGGAAAGAGGAGACAAGGATTGGACGGCACCACAGCATATAGCATCATCTGTGCTTTGTGCAGGAGCAGGGTGGGAGAACTGAAAGACCGACACGGGGGGCAACAAGAAGGAAAGAAAAAGCCAGAGGACTTAGACAGCAACAAATAGCCACAAAAAGGCAGGTACATAAAGCAACTGTGGTGGTGGGTTGCAACCATGACAACAGATTTAAATACCCTGTTGCCATGCAACTTAAGTCCTTAACAATGGAACAATTGATCGAAGGTCATAGCATATGACCTTGACATTGCTCTCTTGCGTGCAGATGCTAACAAGTACGTGAAGGGGAGGTTATCTGCCGGATGATACACAGCGACTTGCAACAAGACAGCCAGCCACAGTAGATAATTCTAACAAGCAGCCCCTCACTGGTCTCCCATATGGGTGCCCTCGGCTTACCTGACACATTCCCCTCATCACCACAGACTTAAGTCAACACCAGCTCACTTACCTGATACACTCAAAGTCAACTTACACTACACAAAACAGAGGAACACCAGCCACCAGTAAACATTGTAACCAAAAAAAAACAATAACAAGAAAATCAAAATAATACCCACTACAGAAAAAACAAGAGAACAAAAAGCTACCACCGTCACTACACTTACAAATTGGGTTGCCATGGTAACACATCCCCCAAAGCATTGCCACAGCCAGCAGGTTAGGAGACACTAGAACTATGACAACAACCATGACCTTTGATCCCGGTGGACTGACCTTGACCTGGTGGTTCAGACGGCAGGTTGGGACTGAGGTCGGCCGTGGCTGCAGCAGCCGCCGTTTTAGCTGCGTACAGATTAGCCTCCTCCTGCGCTTTACTGATATTCTTCTTATACCTGATACGCTTGTTACCAAACCAGTTGGAAACCTAGAGGCGTGACACAACAACAGAGAAACAAGCGGGGTGAGTTACTCGGTTACCAGCGGGAAGACATTGGAGAACTGGTTGGCCCCAAGGCAGATGGTGCATGTTGGGTTTTTGGCATCTTAAAGACAAGCTGCCCCAGCGAGTGTGGATTATCAACCAGGAAAGAGAAGCCACAACACACAGCCAAGGAAGAGGGTTTGGACGGGGCTATAAATAGCCCAACTTGGAATAGAACATGACAGAAATCAACATAAACTATTAAAAAAAAGTTAAAGGAGAAGAAAAAAGCACCTGGAGATAATTGGATTGTCACCTGGAGGTAGAAAGACGGCAAACCAGAGTTAAGTGACAAGAGAGCAGCGTCAACAAAGATGGAGAGAGAAAAGGCGGAGGAGGCCTCCACATCAACCAGGTAGAAACGGCCATCACACCAACCACAAGGAGAATAACAGCCGGGTGGGAACCACACCAAAACGACCAGCCCACCACAAGCCTCACAAACATCCCCTAGTCAGCTTCAGAGCTGAGCCTGGAAATAAAATCGGTACCTACCTGAGAGGAGTTGATTCGATGATGAGATGATTAGAAAAAAAAACACACGAGAGAGACCTTCATTTGTATAAGATTAGTGCAAGACCACCCTCACCCTCTCCAAGCCGCATACAAAGTTAGCATCCTAGCCAAACCTAGTTGCAGCAGCAGCAGCAGCAGCAGCGATGACGGGAAACTAAGACATTCACATGCAGCCAGCAGCATGCACTCATACACCAGCTCATATCTCAACAGCAGCTGTTGTTAAACATTATAAAAGCCAAAAAACATCATCTCACTAGAAACTGTCCGTAAATTAATAAAATATGTACAGAGACAGAAGAGGAGCAAGAAGGTGGCAAGCAATTAAACACAGGTAGGGATGAGCAGAGAATGCGTTTCTGTTGCAATTACTCGACCGGAGTTATACGATAGATGCAACGTAAACGCAGTCTCTGCTGGTCCCGTAACATCAGTCATCATTATCATCAATGTCAGAACTTAACATTCCTGTGTATGATAACCCACACTGCATTCTTCATGTGAACTTTACCAATTATACAAACATTACAGTGAAAGTTCAAGACCATGAAGAGTAATGCAATGTGGATAATCACCAAGTTAGTGGTTATGACAAAAATTTACTGGCAACTGACAGAGTAATATATCCACCAATGTATGACAACATTAAAGATTTATGGGCAATGAGTACCCTGTCAAGGCTATTCTTTATGACCTTAAATGAGGTGTTCAAGAAGAGGCTGTCTATTTGAATGTACTGGCATTGACGAACCAAAGAGCTTGGTGGCAGGGGGTGTGTCTGCAGTGTTGTTACCGTGGCATATCTAATCTAGCATCAGTAAAGGTCGTGACACTGAAGGTGAAGGTCATTTGACATCATCCAGCAGCACAAGATGAACGTGAAGGAAATGCACCTAGTGACCTTGAGTATACGTGGATGAGGTGTTGCGTGCATGAGTGCGATGGGGTCACTGACCTGCGATACTGTGATGCCACATTTCCTCGCCAGTTCTTCCTTGGCCTCCTCACTGGGGTAGGGATTACTCAGGTGTGAGTAGAAATACTCATTCAACACCTCCGTGGCTTGCTTCGAGAAGTTCCTTCTCTTTCGCCTGAATACAAAACATCGCCGTGCGTTTTCAGAAACTCCAAACGGGCACGGTGGAAAAGCCGATGGCATTCGGCAGCCAAATATGACATCCAAAATGATTGCTCCTTACCTGGCATCGAGGAAGCGGGAACGGAGGATCATGACGGCCTCACACGTGCTCTGCTTCAGTTGTAGTTCTATGGCGGTGAATTTGCGGCGTATGATGCTGACCATGCGGTCGATCTCCTTGGGAGCGACTGGCCGCGTACGAGACTGTTCTCGTAGCAAGTTGACTACATGTGTGGTGAACTCCGAGCACGCCTGCAACACAACGAAAAAGGGCAGCTTTCAGAGGTGGATTTCAGAGGCGGAGAAGGCGGGCATTTATTGTTACATACCAAACAAAGCTCCTCATTCACTACGGGGTACAGAACATGGGGTAGTCGTCCGTCATGAGGCGATTCCTCCACATTTAGAAATATGATTTAGACAGATAGACGGTGTAAATACAATATGAATGAGGGGATTGATGGAATAATAGATAACTTCATCCTTTCAAGGAGAAGGACAAAGAGCCAAAGCTAGTGTTATAAATAATCACATCCCCACTAGTCACATCCCCATCATCTGCTTTCCTCCAGCCTCTTAACTCTAATCACCCGAGAACGTTGTTGGTTAGTTCAAAATTGCTTCCAGGATTTCCCTCAGTCCAAGGCTACCATCAATACTTCAGGCTTAAATCATTCAGCCATACACAACTCCCCATAAAGTATATGATTATTCTAAACCTAGTAATAACTTCTAACCAGCTGCTATCTTCACGGCTAGTTCACAAGCTTGTAGGGAGGGGGGAGGGGGTTTAGGTAAGGGTGGGTGCCTCATCAATATAAGCTATAATTATTTGGGCTAACAACACTGGAGTCCTGACAAATTGGCTTCCTATCACAGGGGGCATTTTAAAATATCCTGACTAATGAGCAGGGCAAACTCAGGGTACATGCCTAGACGATTTGTAAAACTGAACAGGGCGGCTGGATGACTGGCTCAGTCATCAAGACACGTTCATACTTCAACATCGATTAGTTCACAGGTGGTCCCGGCTCACATCTTGCCGTTTTCGTGTTTTGCTTGTGACAGCTGTCCACTTGTCTTCGACATTTACTCTACCCTCCAGTGACACATGGTTAAGTCGGATGAGTACCCCCGCCACCTCACCCGCAAACCCCCAGCTAACCAATGAAAAGTCGATGCCACGCCAGTGTATTAGGAGAGCCAGGGGGCACTAACAAACGCCTTGTAAATCAATACACAGCTTCTTGCTCACACACCATCCGCGGATTAAAGCGATGAGAGTTAGGTGTGTGTTGGGCGATAATAGCAGCAGTATAGCGTGAGTAGTGGAGGTGAGCTGAACGGAGCCCCGGGGAGACCTCGTTAGACCTTAATGAACACCACGACCAGCGCCATTTGTCCACTTTCTAGTGCCCGTCAAGACGCGCTAACAGCGTTATGATTCTCGTGAAGAGCCATTCTCAAATGCGCATTAGCAAAATAAGATTTGAAAAGAAACTGGAAATTGCACTGTCATAGCACTGTTCTGTCTCTCAGCACACATCCTCGTTGAATCAACTGTTATTAACCCATGTCCCGCCCCGCCCTCAGCTTATACATTCACTGATTACTACTGGTTTTATAACATCATGACATGCCCAGTTAAATTAATATGGCGACCTGGTCTTACGACGTGATTTTCTAATATTGATCTGCGTTTCGTGTCTCGGGGCATAATTACCCCGTGAGGTACCCCAGTAGATACTCATCATGTCGCACCTCGAGTTCAGCACGGAATCTTGCAATATTCTCATTGATGAATGAGAAAGCGAGCAAGAATGGACTCTTCTACCCATTCTTCTCGTCCCAATTCCCTCTACCCCCCCCCCCCCCCCCCCCCCCACACACACACACACACCATGTGCACCAAAGACAACAACCACACCCGGTCAAAACCCATGTCAATCGTTCTTTCTAGCTCCGTGATGAGTCGGATGGGGAGGGCGGACGGGGGGGGGGGGGGGGGGGAGAGGAGCGGGGGTTACCAGACGTGACATCTGAACCATTAGCATTGACATAACATCAATGATGTGGTAGTTTGCTCCAATAAACAACCAGCCGATGACGGATGATATGACATAAGCAGTAACGCCTTCTATCGCCTTACTGTTTGTTGCTAGAGTTCCTCATCTGATCAACTAAACCTACTTCGTCCCCCGTCAACTGTTTTGTTGTAAATAAGAGTTAAACAACCAAGAGACTATTCCTTTCATTTGCCAAAACGCGGTTTCCTCCTAAATCACATGGAATGTAAAAATTACTAACGTCCCTTTTTTGCACATGACCTAAAACCCAGTGCAAATTAAAACCAAGCGAATGATATGGGCACTGAGTATTGTCTTAGAGGTTCAAATACCAAATGAAGGATCGCATAGGGAACACATTGTGAAGAGGGTGGGTAGGTGAGAGTGTGTGTGTGGGGGGGGGGTGGCGGCGTTAGGTTAATTTTCGATACGCCGACCGATTCTGTAAGCAGCAGGCGGTCTGAGCATACTAACACTAATTGACCACGTAAACCCCCCCACCCCTTACCCCAGCCCCACGACACGGTGAGAAGCCTTCTTTTTTTTTGGCAGATATCATATCAAACAACATATCCCCTGAGGACCGCAACTCCAATGCACCGGAATGAGAACCCTACCCCCCACTCCAGCCGTCATCCCCGCATCCCACCGCCTTCTCATCCCGCCAAATACAACCTCACAGCTAACAATCCACTCTTAACTGCCAGGGGCCATTTTTTCAAGATAACCAGTTGCCCCCCACCCCGTGAATCTGCTCGTTGCGTTCATGCCAGACCCCTTTTCAGTTGCTTCTCAAGCTCGACAGCGAGGTGCGTACGGGATCTGACGAGCAGCCTGGTCGACTCGGGGTGGGGAAGGGGTGCAGTGGTTGCGGTGATATGGAGGGGGGGAGGGGGGGGGGGGGGGAGATGGGAAAGAGGTTGGATTTGCAGAGCCCATTTATCACTGTCAACCTTTTTCCAAACACAGCATCTACAGGCTCCCTTACTACCCCATCCCCTTTGCAATCAGCGCCGCGGCTGCTGCTGCTGCTGACGCTGACGCTGGCTCTATCAGGGCGAAGAGGAGGCATGTCGAAGCCTACAGAACGAAGTAAAGCAAGCAAGCATAAATAGCAAAGACGGGGGAGGGGGCGAGGTATGGCTAGAAAATAAGAAGAAATATGTGAAGTTGCTATGAAACAGGGCTTTTTCTGGCGTTCTGACGGCCTCAACATGACCAGGCTTTATGAAGGAGGGGGAAGCGGCGCGAGACGCCTGCTTGTCGGACGGGGAAATGTAATGTCAATGGGGTATTGTGTGGAAAGAGGAGAGGTGATTTCGATTTCGCCTTTGTGTGAAAAGGGCAACGGGAAATGATATGGTTGCGTACGAAGACGACTTGTAAGACAGGGGAGGTGAGGAATGACTCGGGAGGGGTGGTGTCACCGAGCATAAGCGCACGCGTTTGCCTCATTGTAAGCCGGGAATGATCCCGTCCGCTCTCGATGTGCCAGCCTAAGTCGCCGTCAATGGCATACCGTCTGCTCTTTTCACAAATAAACGAAAACTCTTTGACAGATGAACAAAAACACTATTACCCCCTCTTTAAAGAAGGTCGAGGTTTATTACGACCGAAAAGAAAGGAAGTGGTAGGATGGCGAGGCCACGTGACATGTTAAGAGTTCACGTCACGATGGTCCAGACAAAACGCACAGCAATGATGAATCCGCAGCACCATCACAACCACTAATGGAAGGTGGTGTACCATTTAACCCGACGGGGGGGGGGGGGGGGGGAGAGAGAGAAGGGGGGGAGGGGAGAGAGAGAGGGAGGGAGAGAGAGAGGGGGGAGAGAGAGAGGGGGGAGAGAGAGAGGGGGGGAGAGAGAGAGAGAGGGGAGGCGGGGCGGGGTGGGGGTGAGGGAGGAGAAATTGCAAGGGAATGCAGATTGGTTAGGTGCGGTGGGTGAAGAAGAGCTTACCAGAGAGCAAGTAGTGTAGAGGACCAGTAAGCGGGTTTGGAGAATCAAAACGCGACTAGTGGGCCAGTCAGCGAGTGATGTGGACCAATGAGCGAGTGGAGTGGGTGAGTGAGCGAGTGGAGTGGGTGAGCGAGCGGGTGAGGTGGGTGAGCGAGCGAGTGGAGTGGGTGAGTGAGCGAGTGTAGTACAGAGGGCCAATACGGGAGTGGAGTGCAGTGGGCCAGTGAGTGAGTGCAGTGTGTCGGTGAGCGAGTGCAGTGGGTCGGTGAGCGAGTATAGTGGAGTGAGCCAGTGAATGGAGTGCAGTGAGCTAGTGGGCTGGTGAATGAGCCAGTGAATGGAGTGCAGTGAGCTAGAAGGCTGGTGAATGAGCCAGTGAATGGAGTGCAGTGAGCTAGTGGGCTGGTGAATGAGCCAGTGAATGGAATGCAGTGAGCTAGTGGGCTGTTGAATTCGTCCACCAATCCTGTGATATACAGCGTCCACTGGTATCTGCGGCCTGCCGACAGCAGCGTCACTATCAATCTTCCAGAAGGTTCCATATACAACCGCCTGCAGCCACCCCATCTCATCCCCCACACAACGCCTCCAACCTCACGCGGCGACGCATGCGCATTCACCAATACAAGGCCGCTCGTAAGGCGAAAGTTATAAGACGTTGGCGGAGCGAGTCCCATATGAACTACTTCTGGATGAGAAAGACACAGGCGATGTGACCTTAACCAGGTGGTATTTTTAGTTCCTGTTTTTCCCGTTGACGTTACTGAGCGTTAAATTCCAAGCTCCATCTGAATGAAGTCACTGGATTTAGTTTTCCTCGTTAACGACATCATTCAAGAACAACTCCAGGTAATTTCCTGCGACAGAATACTTTGAAAAGAACAGTAATTAAACTAGGAAGCGACGCCCCAAATGAACAATGGACGCCACACATGCGCACGCAACGAGAGACTGTAGGTGTCGGCCGACTCTACAAGCTTCTAATTAAGTCAGAATGCCAACCAGGGCGCCGCTTCCCAGGCTAATGAAGACAGCAATCACACTTCCGGATTAGCAAATTTCACCGTCGCGTAGGTCTTTATATGGAAGTTTTGAGTGGACCCCGGAGGGAGGTGAGTGTCTGAGGCCATGTGGGGGGTCGAGGTGGGGTGGGGGCAAGGTGACAATGTGGGGATGGGGTGAGTTTTTGGACGCAGGTGCGCGAGTGAAGTCGAGATGCGGCGGGGGTTGAGCGGTCCATTAAGGGTTAATTGACAATCAGGTAAAGGATCACAGGCAATCCTGCTACATTATCCAGGCGATCAGCTGCTGCGGTCAGGTGGAAGACGACGTTGGATACTTGCGATGTTGGTTGGGGGGAGAGGGATGTGCGTCGGTTTTTTTGATGTATATGTGGACCGGATCGGTTCTCGCCCAGTCCGCCAAACACTGGTACACTAAGATATCTATGCATGACTTAAAAACAGATTAACAAACAAAATATGTATTACTGGTTTGGGCACGTGTTGAATATTGACTGCGTGCGCACGAGCAAGCTGGTTTTTTTTTTTTCGGTTTTTTTTTTATCTTCTTTTCGAAGCGCGGTTCAATTCATTGCCGAGAAGCTATCGCCACATGACACCACCATCTGTTGAACAATGAGCCCGCAATGCGGTGGAACACACGAAAGACCCGGCGAAATTTGCTATCCGTTTTAACGGGCCTATCGATATTAAAATATGAGCATTAACTCTTTACTACCTACATAACTGGGAATTTAACGACCCACGGGAAGTTGACAAGTTGCAATGATGGCTTTTTGTCGCGCCGTAAATACGTCCATACGACGAGGCATATAGTGATGGTGGAAGCCTCGAGTTGCAAAATGGGTATGTGGGGGGTGGGGGGAGAAGGCCAGGATGGGCGGGGTGGGGAGGGACAGGTGGGGTGTTAAGAGAGGGCGAGAGGACCCCGCGTAAGGACGAGTACTTGACATGAACCATAAACAGCTCACCACTCGCGCGGGACGAGAAGTGCTTGTTGGCGCGGCTAGATTTTTAACCCGACAACCACCCCATCCACATCTCCACACACACACACACACACACACAAACGCGCGCACCCCCCCCCCCCCCCCCCCCCCTTCACACACATACACACGCAAACACGCACACATCGCATAGCGTACCTTTGTTCTCCTCAAATACAAGACAGGGGTTTTTTTTTTGAGTACGGAATTGTCCGGCAGATCCCGAGATTACGATCTAGACGGCCGCCTGCTTCGGTGTAGGGTATTGTCCATAGGGGGTGTGCTTGTTGGAGAGGCAGCGATTTACGAGAGAGCTGGCTTAAGCAGACGGTTTACGACTGCTCTTCAGAGCGCTTGGCTATTTCTGTAAGATTTACACATACACGGGCGCAAAAAAAAAAACACAACTTTCCAATGAAGTTGACAAAGTCCAGTGGACAAGAAGGGGACGAAAACTAGGTAGTTTGAGAGATGCGCGGGGTGTCCACTATCGTCGTCAGAGCTATTGCTGGACGATGGGAAAGACGGAAGGTCTAGTGTTGTAGCACCTGTTGGAGTGGTGGTGGTGGTGTGGGGGGAGGGGATGGGGGGGGGTGGTTTGGGGGGTTTTGGAGGTAGTCCTTATCATCCGGATTTCATGTCACCTGGAAAAAAGCCGTAGGTACTCTCCTTACTTGAGTGTCACGTTTCAGGGTGCCGCGTAGTGTCACGCTATGGGTGTCACGTTATGTCAAGCTAAAGTATCATGTGGTAGCACTAAGCCCGTCTGAGAGTGGCACTAAGCACGTCTGAGAGTGGCACTAAGCATGTCAGGGAGAGCGGCACTAAGCATGTCAGGGAGAGTGGCACTAAGCATGTCAGGGAGAGTGGCACTAAGCATGTCAGGGAGAGCGGTACTAAGCACGTCGGAGAGCGGCACTAAGCATGTCAGGGAGAGCGGCACTAAGCATTTCGCGGAAAGCGGCACTGTAGCGTACGTGATGTATATCCGCAGTGGAACCAGCTCAACTTTAGCGACGGTTAATCAATATAACGACGCCGACCCACGGCCACGCGCTCGTCTTTCTACCGACCCTCATTGCCACAGTGACTGTGTCGTTGATTTGCCAAACAAGATAACAATTCATTATCAACGACATCAAGTCGCACCGGGCCAATCCACGACAATGCCGCTTTCTATGCCTTCCTAATACCATTCGTCATCAATAATTCGATTACAGCCCGACAATGCGACCTTTGACAAAGGAAGCGACATAGCTTACCTCCGCCATATATCATTGCATAGCTTTCTCTATTTACCAAATATAGGACTAGCTATATGGCCAATATCGGCCGTGCCAGACCGCAGTGAGCCTCTGTGATTTGTCAGGACTCGACAGCAACTGCAACACTGAATGTATAAAGCCCTCCGTCAGCCGCCATATATTGATACAACATCGTGCTCATATGCGGGCATTCTACTGCTGTCGCCAACTGGATTATTGCAGTGATAAATTGGTCAGATTCGGAACAAAATCAATTCACAAGCCATGACGCAAGCACAGAGCTGATTTTCTCTGGCCCCCAAAAAATAATATCAAGAGATATATATTTCATCAACGAACACCAGGGGAAGCGTCGGGTGTCTGTGGAGAAATACTGTCCTCCAGCCCGGGGCCGTGCGGTCATTAGTTAGTTTTATGGGGGTAGCGATCTAGATAAAGGGGCACGAGATTTCATCAGAGCGCCAACATACTCGCTTCTGCATGGACCGGCGATGCTATCAGTCACTTTACTACGAAATGAATCATTTGTTTTTTGGTTATCTCCGGAGAAAAGACGACTTCGGATGTGTTCGGGATAATCTTCTCGGTATGCTGGCAACTTTTAAAGCCATGATATAAGATGGGTAATATTAAAGACAAAGTCAGTCCAAGATGGAGCATGTACACACACGGCATACGTCTCATCCCCGCATAAACACACACACACACACACACACGCGCGCGCACAACACACACACAACACGCACAACACACACGCACAACACACACAACACACACACACGCACAACACACATCCTCTTCCCCGAGAATCTAATCGCGCGCAATACGCATTATAAGCCCCGCCCACTGCCATACTAACTCACACTCACCACTTCATCTGAAGCACATCCACACGTTCATTAACGTACAGATTATGTAAGAGATATTTAGTTCTGTCACTATTTACTCAAATTGGACCGGTGTGTGCCATCAAATTGCGGACTTTTTCTCCAAACTGATCGCTCCAAACTAATCGCAGGGTGGATTATTCAGATTAGCAAATCAGTGCTCATACCGGAAATACATCTCCATAAATTGATCACAGGCCAGGTTGATCTTTTCAGCCACCGTGATACTATGATGTCATACATCGACAAGATGAGCCGGTCGCGGGGAGTGGGGTTTGAAGGGGGTGGAGAGGCTCCTGGGTGGGCGGGGGGGGGGGGGGGGGGGGGGGGGGGGGCAATGGGGTGGGAGGGACGTGTTCTCCACCTCACATACAGCCACCTTATCATACAGTAAGGATCACCGGCCCTCTAATCGTCACTGCTTTGATGGCATTTATATGGACTTACCATCACCGACTGATTTGTATATGACAGCACCAAAGCCGCCACTTCACCCCGGACAGGAAGCCACCGCTAAACCAGCCCTTGGTGGTGTGTTGGGGTGGTCAACAGCTAGAAGAGGGATTATTTATGTAGGCAAGATAAACTCGACGGGTACCTCCAGTCTTGAGGGACTCGGAGGTGAGTATGGGGACTTCTGAGTGTCCCCTGTTATCAGCGAGGAATGAGGGTGGGGGGGGGGGGGGTGACTGAGATTCATACATCTTTTGCGCCACCTCAACACAGCTGCTCACCATCTTACATAACCTGTTAATGACATGCCACCACTGAATAGACAAAGGGAATCAAACGAGGTTTAAACGGAATCTCGTTCAGATCCCCAAGCAACAAAGTCGCCATTCATTCAGAGATGAATTGTGACAGCAAAAAGGACATCCTTGATTCCCAGCATTCCCACTCCAGAATCCCTCATCGCCCTCCTTCCTGATCCCTAGCATGCCGATGCCTAGTATCCTCGATCCCCAGCATACCTGATCCCCACTATCCTCGATCCCCAGCATACCTGATCCCCACTATCCTCCATCACCAGCATGCCTGATCCCCAGCACCCTCGATCCCTAACATTCCCAATCCCAAACACCCCCGATTGTTCCATGACCCCACTCACTTGCTCATATTTTTCTAGCTCTGTGTGGTAGATCTGTCGTATTTGTGTGAGTTTGGCACGATAATCCGAGTGCTCGATGGCATTTTCTGGAGTGCCGGGGCCGCCGGAAATGGCTTGGGAAGCAGTGCTCGCGGCCGATGAACCCCCGCCTTTCTCCGGTCCTGCGACACCCTCAGCAATCAGCATGTTGTCTAGTCGCATGAGCTGGGGGTCTGGCGGTTCCTCCTCTTGCGCTCCCCGGATACTCAACACTGGAGTCATACAACAACCATGATAACGACACAACAACCATGATAACGACACAAAGTTTAGTCAACTATTTTAAACAATAAACGGGCTAGGTACCCAACACATAATTGCAATGCTATACATAGAATTATACACATGGGGTTGATGAAAGCAACTGCTGGACATAATTTAAATGACATATCGTAGAAAACACTAAACAAATTAAATCACCATGACAACTTGCAACGCATGAGTAGAAGACGATGTGTTCTAGGAAATTAAGTATATATATATATATATAGATATATATATATATATATATATATATATATATATAGATATATATTAAGTATATATATATAAATATATATATAAAAAATATATCTATATATAAATATAGATATATATATATAAATATATATCTCTCTATATATTATATATATATATATATATATATATATATATATATATATATATATATATATATATATATACACATATATATATACATACACAAATGGACACATATAACAAATAACGCTGAACATGGATGAATGGTCAGAACAGTATTTTATTTGGGAAAAAATCCACATTTTCACGTAGCGGGTTTACCATCCCACCCAAAACATCATACTTCACAATTAAATTTTTTGAAACCTATCACGGGTATGCAGGCAATCTGGCCGTAAATCAGCGGAGGGAAGCCAGCCTGAAGCCGGCCATATGTGGCCGCGTCAATGACACAGACCATAGCTATTTGATCACATTATATATAAAAACGTCTCCCAGCACGCCCCAACGTAGTGTGCATCACCTGTGGAGGTGTTCATTAATTATCTCACCGACCCTTCTTATGACAAGTTCAATGGCGCTGAGATGAGCGACGTGAGTTAAGATACCAGGTAAGAAACCCCGATAGCACCCCCCCCCCCCCCCCAACCCCTCGGGGGCATCGCCTAAAGCGTCTGTTGGGCCTCTCATCGTCCAAAGAACCTCAAGACGCCTTTTGCCCCTAGCGAATCATCAGAAATTGCGGTCGACCTCAGGGGTCACGCCTGGGGCCAGTGGGCCCTCCTGCCATGAGAAACTCGATCGGCACCATTGCGCATCCACAATGTCAACCTTGAGAGGGATCATTCAGTTTCTGCAGTCAGCCATAGCGTGTGGAGCTCCTATTCACGACAAAGACCAAAACGTCGATGTGACGTTTCCCCATTCCCCCTTATACTCTTTTTCTAAACAGTTGTGACTTGAATTCGGACAAGTGGCTTTCGGGACTCGACTTTGAAAGGGCACTCATCCGACGCATAATTACAAGGGGGGTGATTAGATGGGTAGTGGGTCAGGTTCGATAAGGAACTCACTCAAACGGACGGCGAGCTTTAATAAACTCGGGACACTTTCAGGAGAATTAGATTCTTCTGATGAGGTGTAATCTGTGATTTCAAAATGATTAGCACGATAGTGATGGCAGATGGGCAATGGAAGGGCCTGAGTTGAAATGTTATTGCCGCTTAAAGGTGGCCATAGGAAGGGAATGTCCAAATGAGCCCGACCGAATTCACTTACTGCTTTTAAGAGCCACCTTAGGGCACCAGAACAAAGCGATGGGAGTTGGCAACAGCCCATCTCAATCATGGCGGTAATTAACCGATAAGATGACGAATATCAATAATGACAACAGCAACGATGACGATTATGACTAGGCCAAATTCAAAAGGAGAAGTGACTTCAGACACTCTTCAAGAATGAAAACATTCCTCATTCTTCACCAGGTGCGGTGCGCAGCGTAAGGTCAGCAATCAGTCTTACTTGCGACCGTGTTGTGACAAACATAAGTCATAAGCGGCCGTATATGTGGGAAACTCGCATTACTAGTGGGTTTTTTTTTAGTAAGAAACCCGATCGTATTGTGCGAAATCCACGGTGCTAGCGGCCGTATTGCGTCGCACAAATAGCGGCCATATTGCGTCGCGTTGTAAGCGGCCGTACGGTGAGAAACCCGCGCTCCAAGTGGCCATGTTGTGAGAAACCCGCACTACAAGTGGCCATGTTGTGAGAAACCCGCGCTACAAGTGGCCATGTGAGAAACCCACGCTACAAGTGGCCATGTGAGAAACCCGCGCTACAAGTGGTCATGTTGTGAGAAACCCGCGCTACAAGTGGCCATGTTGGGAGAAACCTGCTCTCCAAGTGGCCATGTTGTGAGAAACCTGCGCTGCAAGTGGCCATGTTGTGAGAAACCCGCGACCAAGTGGTCATGTTGTGAGAAACCCGCGCTACAAACGAGTGTCGTAAGGAACCCGCGCTGCTAGCGACAGTGTTGTGATAAAGCCACACTAGTAGTGATCACAACAGGGTGTAACTAACTCAGTCGATGACAAACCCTGATGAGTCTAACAGCGCCCAGCACGCAACATAACATGCTCACAACTACTCGCCCAAAACTTGACACGACAGTTTTTTTCTCCGGGTGGTCGACCAATAAGAAGTCCACAGGACAAAGATCACCGTCTCCTCTCAGCGCCGTGCGCTACTGATAAGAGCGAACCAGCCTACATATGTCGCGTTCACCTTATCACATCTCGACGGCATACCAAGTGAGATCACAGGTCATGTCCAACGAGTCGACTAACTAACTAAGTAACCACCCACGCCGAGCTTCTAACGAGTACCATGCTGGCTAGGACACAACAGAGGTTGACGCAGTTGCTGGGTAATTTGGGACGGGATGAGGTAGTAGGTTAAACGAGAGGGCGACGTCGCGTTATGACCACTGCTCGAGGCCATCAGTAAGTTCTAGGATGGGGCGACCTTACGTGACTGGGCGCGCCGACCTAACGGAGACACCAAGGAAGACACGCACAGCCGCAGTATATCACGGGCAAGAACCCGAAATTACTTCTTTTGTCGTGGGGCTCCAGCGAGAAATATACGGGCGGAACAGTCAATGACACAGACTCGTCTCGCGAATGTGGAAGACGGGCGAGGGGGTGAGAGAGAGGGGGGGGGGGGGGGGTTGGTTTCGCTCGTGGATCACTCAGAGATAGATCTAGGAATGAAGACAAGTCAGCCCGTGAGGCTTGAATGAAGGACACCTCCGGGAAATCCTGTCATTTCGTCACATGCGTCACCACGAGACGAGCCCTGTAGCCGCGTCCACTTACTCGCACCACCCCCCCCCCCCCCCTTCCACGCCTTTATCACTATTCAAATCTCCCCTTATCCAATCCACGCCCAAATCTCCTGGTATTTCAACATTAGCATAACCGTCTCCACCAAAAAGTGTCAGAAAAAACCCGAAAAGGAACTCATCAATATTTAATCCATTGCGAGCAATATTGCATTTTCTCGGTAAGGCGGCTCTCTAACACCTAACCCTCTCTCCCCCCCCCCACACCCCCCGACGCACCGAACCACGCAGAGAATACAGATTTGTGTCTCCTGGAGGTGTGGGTAACCCAGAAGCTTGTAATTCTATCAGACCTAATCTCAAAATGCAAACAAGGCTCTCCAACAAAGCGCACCGACCGCCTCTTTCAAGTTGACCTAATCTGACCCGGTAACCGAACGCGGGGAGAGTGGCCCCTCCTTCCCCACACACTCATCGCTTACGACCACCAGACCAACTACCCTCACTTATTCCCTCTTCGCCTTCAACAAATCTCCACTCGGCGAGTGTAACTCGCAAATATATGCTCTTTATATGTTAACGTTGTAGGGTCCTTAGCGCGGCACTACACACCAGAATCAAATAGCTTGAAGCACGTCACAGCACATAAAATAAATTTTACTGGCGATATAGCGTTAGTAATGGCGATGGTGCTATTTACAACAATGATGATGACAATAACGACGACTAATGATGACGATGATTTTATTATGATGACGATGAGGAACATTATAACATCATACACGATGAAGGAGGTGACAACGAAAATGGAGAATACGCAAAAAAATCCAGAGAACGATGTGGCTTGAAGTAGACACTGCGTGACGTCAGCGCTGGCAGAGAATCATCAAATAAGGTAACCCCCACCTAGGGGGCGCGTCGGTCGCAGTGACCAAATCAAAAGCAACCGCGGATCATACAAGCCATGAAACGCGGTTAGGCACGGCACCCCATACGAGCGACCTCCCACCATCGGCCCGCTTCTCCACCCTCTACTCACCAACAAATATCATCATTATCAATACTACGCCACAAAATGGCTGGCAAACCAAATGGCCAGGTCGGAATAAATGTCCCATCTCAATCTATAGGCCAGCCAGACGTCGAATGTATATACTAGCCGCTTAGGTTTCATCACACACTCGCAGCCTGTTAAGAAATAACCCGGCTGTACGCCAATAACGACCGCCCCGGCACCCCGCCCGCCTAACGCCACCCTCTCACCCCCGTCCACGCGCATAACGCACAGTGTGTATCCTGATGCGAGAGCAGTGCCTCGTCTGCGAGCCACACCACCGCTAGCAGCAGCAGCAGCCCGGAGGCAGAGAGGTAGATTTGATTTTCTGTCACCACACGGATGACGGATGAGGCAAGGCAATGACACCCGGCCTTGGCTTGCACAGGAGGCAATTCAACCCTACAAACTCCCCCCCCCCCCCCCCCTCCCCCCACCCAGATGGAATGCTTCTCCCCAAATTGTGAGCCCTGACGGCCCAGCACGGCGGCCGCATCACACAGCCCCCTGAAGCCATGAGCTGGTCATGTCGGCTACTAATGACTACCCTCCAAACCTGCGGCCATTTGGCGCTCAAGGGGGATCAACGCACAGCCCCACAGTAAGCCAGGGTAACGAACAAGTCCCCATAGCAACAGCTAACTGCAAATTTCCCCGAGCAGCAATAAGAGGAATTTGATCAAATTTGGATAGAATAAAAGAAGAACTAGAAATTGGGATAGAGGTTGGAATAGAAGTTGAGATGATGTGGGTACGGGGTAACCCATTCCTACGCCGCCTACTCCATTTCCCAGTCTTCAACAGAATTCGATATCGTCAGACGAGCTAATACCGTGTAGGATGCAAAAAAAATGACATGTCCTTATCGGGTCTAGTTCATTTATCAGAACAAAAAAAAGAATTGGTCTTATCTATTTCATGTTATACATCACCATACAACAACTTTAATCACACGGAAGGCAAAAGGTGACAGAGTGCCGAGTGACAAAGCGCGAACCATGTGAAATGTACCCCCAGATACAAAACGTGAAAAACTCTCCCCTTTATGCTGAAGTCTATCACACCAGATCAACCCCTTCCCAGGACCCGAGCATGTTAGCTGGGGAAGAGAAAAAACGCCACAAATGCTCCGCGTGAAAAGGGTTGGATGGTGGTTGCGGCTTGCGCTCGCTTGATAAGAGGAGAAGGGCCGGAACAAGGCTAGCTGAGCCTGTTCCCAGCATGCACGAACACTAGCAGAATCAGCACCAACAATAGCCCGACCACAGCGATTGATGTGAGAGGCGCGTGGCAGCGAGTCGTCATTTAGAATTTGTCCCGGGGGGCGATGACAGCAATGGATCCAGGAGAGGGCGCAACATATCCCATACAACGTCTCTCCGCCGCGAGTCTATTCACAGAGGGAGATTTCCTTGCCCATGTCAAATACACTTTGTTCGTTTCATGGGGACGCGGGTGAAATCAATCGTATCAGGGAAACACACACCAGCGGCTCCTTTAGACAACTCATTGTCATTGCGAGCCTTATGTTGAGCGTAATCACAATTGTAAGATACCAAACAGCTCACAGAACCGTAGATCAAGGAACGGGGTAAACATACGACCATATATTGTAAGCCATTATGCGTGTGCTCTCAACTTATGATCGATAGCTATACTCGCAGCAAAACAGCGTCGAGCTATAAAAATTGAAATTATTCAGAAATAGAAGCCGACGGTCTCCAACAACAAATGATCGAGTTTCTCCAAGTCCGAGGCCCTTTGTCCACCATACATGTTCAAACTCGGTCGGCTGACAGAGATTAATGTTACAATAACTATTGCGACCTTAGACATGCAACTTTAATACTTTGTAGCAAAGAAAAAAGTTTCCCCATAAAATATAAATGTCTGTGGTCTTAAATACATTTGTGACAGTAGATATAGAGAAAGGCTGCTAATAAATAATATCGATGAATACAACGGATTTATTTCACATACGACCCACTTCTGGAGCTGCTGGTAGTGTGATTTACAGCCCTCCATGCTAGGCGTCTATGCGTTTTTTGTTAGACTATTCCAGGCTGTAAACGATAAAGCCATGATTTATCTGTAATACGGCTTCGTTCATCACGTTAATGGCGAGGTTTTACATCGGCCGTAATGTGACGTTATTCAATCTCCGCACAGACAAGAGGAACCGGACGGCAATAAACAAAGTGGCGAATGTCGTCAACCTTTTCCCGCCAAGTGCTTATTTCGGAGAGCTTCAATTGACATATTGCATCGCTCGGACGTCCGCAACAAATACCAATAATAACACGACACATCCTCTCGACCGATATTATCTCTAGATGACCGACACATCAAACTGCCACGAGTAAGTACACGGCCTCAACGACCCAGTTATGGCAGGGACAGGCCATAAGCGCCGCTGGTAGGCGCCCAAGCCGTGATAATCAGGCGGCAGGACTCCAATGATGACTATTCGCCATTAACCGGCCATATTAGAGGCCCCGGCGCTCATAAAATGATCAGAGTTATGGACTTATAGACTGCCAAGGTGTCCACTACAACCGACGGAGCACGAGGGCGGTAGTTGAAGTTGATATGGGTTGGAATAGAAGCCTGCGGGGTTGGCGCTAGATAAAAAGGGGGATTGCCCTTCGTCTGGATAGTAAATGATAAAGGCAAATTGCAGTGGCTTTCGAGAAAGGCAGGTTGTGAGATGGAGTGTACATAACCCAGAATAGAGGCTCCCTCCTTCAACGCGGAGAAGGAACCACCGCGGTGGTTTACGACTGAATCCACAACCCCGCGCCACCTTCTTCCCCATCAGACGCTACCAGACAAAGCAGCTGGTGGCAGTCGGTGTACCATACTGTGCACGGTCATGTGACCTCTCACTGGGGCTATGACCACACTGGGGTTAACTCGTAAAGATGTCAGTGGTGGGAAGGACAGAGCAGACTGGCCAGCGAGTAATTTATAGTCTACAGCTGATAAGGAACGGATAAGACTCCACAAGGAGCGCTTAACTGGTTCACTTGAGGTGCTTGTGCAACTGGGGACCAGTGTAACTCCACCACAGTGGACCAATCTACTGTATCAGTGAGATAGCAGGCTCATTCTCACGAGGCTATCAATTCACATTGAATACACTTCTTGTTGTTTTCAAACAACTTAAAATAATCAGATTTTGAATGTTTTGAACAATATTAGAACGAACTAGAGTAGATGACCAACTATTTCATGATATATTTCAAAGCCTGTCAACAATCGATTTCAATCCACAAACTGAATAGCTTCACAATGCACTTCTGCTCCAAATGAAAGTAAATTCCAGGTTACCATAACAATTATCTACCTTACTGAATTCCCACAGCAAAGAAATTATGTCTGTATGGAGGTTACTTGTAACAAGTGTCAGTGTGAGGACTGGAGGTGACACATTACCTCAATAAGGACCATCTTGAACAAGAGAAGCCACACACAATGAGGCAGTTGAGACTAGTTACTTAAGGTGTAATAGGTAAGACAGCAGGACTGCTTTGTATTAGCTCACAGCAGGTGGTGATGAGAATCTCGAGTATCACCGCCAGAAGAGGTTAGGGAAGAGGGTGGGGGGTCGGGAGGTGGATCATTGTAACATCACCCTAAACAGCAACAGCTTCAATCCCACATCATACACAGCCAAACATCAAACTCCATAGACATGAGTTTCTGTTCTACAGTTTTCTACTCACCAGTTTTTTCTTTGATTTCACACAGCACTTGAAATAAAGCAGGTTTCATTCGATGGCAGTTGAGGGTATGTTTTCTGAAACCAGGCACAAGTTGAAATGTAAACTTGTAAACTGTTTTGACAAACCATCATTCATCTACTAGGAATTAGAGGGTGCAGTAGATGGTTTACTACATACTATGACAACTGGTGACTTTAAATGAATTGTGTTCAAAAGTTTGCTTTGAAACCTATTAATGTCACCATATACAACATTACCACCTGTAACACTTATTTGGTAATTGAATATGCTACCATGCACAACAACCCATGCAGATTCAAACCTGTTAATCTGTTATTGACAAGAGTAAGTTATATCCTCATATCAATTACTGCACTCTTGTGAAATCAAGAAACCAGGCTTTATATATCTGACATCTCTAGTAATATAATAAACTACAGAAGCGAATTTTCCGACCATACACTCAAGAGCTAGTAATACAATCCTGACACCCATCCGAAACAAGGGTCGGTAAGATAAATATATGGTTTAACGGCACACCAACACCAATGTGTTAGGTGGTGCCTCCAGTGTCAGTAAACTATGTGAAATATACCAGGGAACCTCACTCATCATAACTGCCAATATTGAAACAAATTATATGTACTTCAGGAAATAATTGTGTACACTTGAAAGATAATTGCCATATACAGCAGGGAAAATGTCGCATGCTTCTCTCCCTGAAGACCCCACAGAAATAACCCATACTTCACACCACTACAGTACAAACCTTGCCAGCAGGTATCAACAACGTTTCACATAAAATTCTCAAATATGACATACAATTCCTATACAATTACAAAGACAGACAACACGAATCGTGATTCAGCACACAAAACAGCTCTAGTTCAGCAGTGGCTGAAAAAAACTGTCAACTTAGCCCTTTCATTATCCCAGTTCATTCCTCCTCCTTTCTGTCACTCGTTGTTTCAGAAAAATCAGCTTACTGTGGTTCTGACCTGGCCTGAGCTTCGTCCAAACTCTGGTCGGTTATAGTCATTATCTGTTGTAGAATATCTCCTATCTCCTGCTTGCGGTGCTCCGTATCAGGAACCCCTTCTTGACCACCGGGTTGCTGCATTCCGTAACCCATATGAGCCATCGGCCCATAACGCGAAGGGTCGTCTACCATTGCTGGAAATTTCTCTATGCCAGAGAGAATTTTTCCGATTCAGACACACGAGCGTATTCTCTATTTCCAGTCCGATTTGCCGCAGAAAGTTACAAAGTTTAATGTCCAGCTAATCCTGTGCGAGGTAACTGGCTTGCACTCCTTCTGAGGGCGACCATTAATGACGCCTTGTGGCCGATATTTTGATGGACAGTTTGTGGATTTTGGGGTGGGAAGTCGAGGTGCCAGTCAAATCGCGGTCACAACAACAATGTCGACGAGCGAAATGGCGGAAGATCTGCAGTCTAGAAATGCAGCCAATCAGAGACAACCTTCTTTCGATTTTAGCCAATCAAAGTCGCGCACACTAATTATCAGGCTGGGCCTGAGTAAAGCAGGTCATATTGCTATGTGCGAGAGCATTTTTGGGGGAAACTGTCTGGAGATTTCTCAACAACCGCATACACCAACATAATGGTAAATGTAACGACCATAAATGGTCGCAAAGAATGAAAGGGCGACGAAAACGAGTATTAAATTCAACAGAGATAAATGCTGTCAAGTTGAACGGTTATGTGTATGTGAATGGTGTAGCAGACCAATTATTCAAGTGGGTACAAAGCCGGGGTTCAACAACGCTTTAGAATCATATTTCCATCAGGAGCCTCCCATATAGTCCGATAGAATTAATGTTGGGCTGATTTATGCCTTTGTTTAGCCTTAGGACCCAATATAAATGACAAAGAATGTCATGGTGTTGTTGATGTTGGGTTTATAGATATTTTTTGCAAAATATAGTTTATTGTAAATATAGCAAATATCCTATTACATATTGTGAACGCTTACACAGCACCTCGGAATTAACATTGCTTTTTAAACGTGCTGAATTTTTACCAAAACAACCTGCTTGAGAAAATAACTGAACGTGAACTTAGCATGCGAAACAAGCTCATAAAAGCGTTTGCATATACCGTGTTGCATGGTTAGCACTGTTCTAGGGGTGATTAAAAGGTTTCACATTTTTGTTTCTTTGCCCATAGATAACTGCAATGGTTTCAAATTACTTCTCTCTAAATTCATAAATTGGGTTCAATATGCCATACGATAAGTTGGATTATACAAAGGATTAACAATGTTAACGCTTCAACGCAGCGACTAGGTGAGGGGTACGTATACGGGGTGTGCAGAATATATTAGCAAAGTATAAGGCCACGTATGCTTTGGGAACCACCATGAGCTCCACTAGTCGGATGGTTTAGATGACCACATAAAAGGCGACAAATCTGTCACGTTGAACCCTCTCTTTTTCTCCCTCCCTCCCTCCCTCCCTCTCTCTCTCTCTCTCTCTCTCTCTCTCTCTCTCTCTCTCTCTCTCTCTCTCTCTCTCTCTCTCTCTCTCTCTCTCTCTCTCTCTCTCTCTCTCTCCTCCTTCCATTAGTGGTGGTAATGTTGCTACGGATTAAACATAATGAAGTGTGTTGTGTAGGGACCATTGTGACGTGCTCCCTGGCAGTGGCCATACTCAGCTTTAATTCTAGAGTTACGCTCACTGACAGTCGAACATAGCCTGGTTGCTAAAAAATGACCGTAATTCCCACACACACACTCTCTCTCTCTCTCTCTCTCTCTCTCTCTCTCTCTCTCTCTCTCTCTCTCTCTCTCTCTCTCTCTCTCTCTCTCTCTCTCTCCCACACACACACACACACACACACACACACACACACACACACACACACACACACACACACACACACACACACACACACACACACACACACATTTACAACACACACACACACCTGACCCAAATCTTTGTCAAATCGGTCAAGCTCCCCGGCTAAATTGTTGGACAATATGTTAATACGGATCCTCCCATAGTAAGATTGGCAGGTCGTAAAAGGTGGATTGTGCTACTAACTCGTACGTTTGTTGATAATTTACCTAACAAACTGTAATATTCTTGATTATGGCCTTATGACTTAGTAAGCACGATTACCATTACATTTAAGACCCATCTTCAGCATAATATTAGAATGCCTGTCTAATATTAATAGTGTGACATTAAAAAAACCGCAACATTCAGCTGTGCCATAAGAATTTGTTCAGCCTATCCGTAGACATAGCGCAATATGAAGTACTGTGTGCTTAGTCAATATGGATCACATTACGCATAAATGATAAAGGTTTGCAATTCACGTTGTTACCAAGCCCCAAACGAACATTTGCGAAAACCTACTGTCGTTATCAAGGGAGTAGCGCGAAAAGTACTAAAACATAAATTCGATAGAAGAAGCACTTGCAGTTTGTTGGCACACGTAACGTCTGCCCTCATAAATTGGTATTTACTTTTCAATTCGTCCCTATATCATCATAATACTTATATATTTTACCTTGTTTAAAGCGAAGCGAGAATTCAAAATAACCCTAGCAGTAACGGTGTTATGGAGAGATTCAGTCTTGTGTTTAACCACTGGGGTTTATAAAATGATTGACCAGAAACAAACAAATGCTAAGTCGACGCATAGTCGTCCTCGACTATAAATCAAAGTTTTTATTATTTTTTCTCGCTCTCATAGCTCATGCATGGATTTGTTTGGAACACTATTTTTGTGACTAATACTTCCGTGATGAGCCCATTAATAAGACCCATAGGTTATCAAAATATCGGTCTAGTTTACGAAGAGTATGCTTATATGTACACCTGGTGAAGCGTCTGCGCTGTCTACAGATCACTAATGATAATCACTGGTGAGATGCCTTATCATCTGTATGTATAATTTTGCGACGAACCGTCTACCTCCTTCATCAGTTAAGCCCTCCTCATAGTCATCAGCTGGACTGCGTAAAATATTTGCGATCCAGAATTAACTTTGCCCGTTAATGTGGTATCGATTTGACATGGTTTCAGGGTATTGCCTGATCTTTCTACCCAGTTTGCCAGGTAAAGCATACAGTCAGTAACGCAAGAAATCAATCAAAGTGAGACCAAGTTTTAATGATGAAAAGCAATCCGTTCTATTGCATGGTATTCATTTGTTTAAAAATATTAAATAGATGTTCGGACTACTTATCATGGAAAATGATTGAAAAGCTATACGGACATCGGATTTGATATAATCAATAAATATCAAGCTATCTATATTATCATACTGAAGGTCGGCATCAAGTTATCATAATTTAAATTAGTCCTATCGATATATTTGGGTCCACCTATAAAGGAGGCATCAAGAAAGCACTGACTCTTAAGGGACTTGGAAAAAAATTAATGATTTGGCCAGTATGGGGGTCGAACCCATGACATTCGCGTTATTAGCACGACGCTCTAACCAACTGAGCTAACCGGCCTTACATGAGTAATGGAATTTCAATTATTAAAATTATTGGTGCATATACTCTATTCGCATGCGCGTGCGTCCGTAAAGGGTTTTTATCAAAACGAACAACGACAGCTGTACCTTTAACCGTTTTTCATATGCGACATAGAAAAACGAATAACAGTAGACGGTTTCGTTTGGTCAGTCCGAAAACGAGTGACGCTGCAGTCGATGGTGTTTTTCCCACCGCAAGCGGCTGGATAAGTTGGTAACCGGAAATTTCATCTCACCCACAGTTCGCACCGGATATTCCCCATGCAATCAAAGAGCTATGTTCAAATTACGAAAGGGGAACATCTAATCAACAAGGGCAAGGGGAACATCTAATCAACGATAAACTATTAATACAGACTTTTGATGAAGTCGCCATTGACAGCGTACGTGCTGATGCGGATGCGTTATGATTATCCTCAGGTGTAGTTTCACCGGGTGTTCCGGGAACTCTATTGAGATCATTACGTACCTGAATTGGCAACCCACAGCCGCTGTATATGAGTGACTGACATTATTTCGTTATAGTATTTCATTCTAGAACTTTGCCAAAACAAATTCTTGCAAAAAGCAGTTCTTAATAAACGCGTTGATTATGTCCACTTGTAAGCTAACAAATCATTGCGTATCGTATAGATCTACGAAAAGCAATAACTGAAAAACGTTTAAGAAAGAGTTTTATTCACCGATGGTATGTAAATCTAGTTCATTTTATTGCCCCCAGGATCCTATTATTATTCACACCAATTGATAAACAAATGATTCCATGCACTAAAGACATATAGTCGGGATAAACCGCTATTCATCACTGAGTAATATTAGGCTCGTTTGACTCGGGTCGATCTGATTTGGTATATCACGTCGTAACCCTTGTTATGTACAGCAAAATCATGAGAAACTATAGTCGGTTCAATATAATTCGACACGATAAGTCTAGTCAACAAGATTTTTTGTGTTCATTGTCAGGAAATCTTAATATTTGATAAACCCGCACAACTATCACACGATCGTTTTATACACCATTGTGGACAGGAAAATCATATAAATATCTTCGTAACCATGGTAATAAACCATTATAACCAATGCAGTACGTAATGACTTATATATTAGATAAACATTATAACATGAAACAATATCAAAACCATACACTTCTTACAGTTATGTGTCATCATTTCGAGTGAAAATATATAAATTCAATATATAAAACATATATATATATATATATATATATATATATATATATATATATATATATATATATATATATATATATATATATATATATATATATATATATATATATACACATATATATATATGATTTTCAATCGCCCATTGCAGTGATTGTCATGTTGGACGGTTAACGCTATGACTCCATCTACTCAGGCTGTTGGATGTCATCGTGTGGTTTGATATCGTCAGCAGCGGGCTGCCCATTCATGCTGGGAGAATGCGTCAGCATCCGTGTGTAAGGCTCACGAGAAAGCTCGTTCTCAGAACTTGTGGAACTCGAACTCGAAGCACATGAGGATGCCAGCTTTAAAAAACAACATGACTTCGTCATAAGATACTGCAATAGTTGACATATTTCAATATCTTGCTGTCAACGGTCTGATACGGCAACCAACTGAATATCTGGAATTGTCCACCGATTGAACTTTAAACTTTATACTACCATTGATCGACCAACTAAATGTAACAATGAATCAAATCTTGCACAAGCGTTGTCAACCAGCGACATGACTGACACCAGATAGCAGAGAGTCGTGTCAATATTTTAGAGACAAAAAAGGCCACATAAGCATAACATCAAATACTTCATTTATCCTTATCTGTTGACAGTAAAACCATTCTGTTATACAGATCTTCTCGTTGGACCGTTTCGCTTTCGCCATATTCTGTGATAGTTTGACCAATAATTGTTTGTTTTCACCTATGGTTCGTCGCCACAGAGTTACTTCCGGCGGAAATCTGATACGCTCGACGAATGGAAGGAACCTCAGGCCACTTAGACAATTATCACGGTACACCTAATACAACAACGCAGAGATTCGTAACGCCTGCTTAATTATGACCTTGGATGAGTCATTGGGCGTTCGCGACCTCATACGACGACTAATATCCAATACACGCTCTGTGGCACTACAATTGCCAGTGATGTTAATGTCACGATTCAAGTGTTCGCCCCCGTCCCTTCAACAACCCCAACCCCCAAACCCCACCCACCCATTCAATCCCAGGTGGTGGGGATGACCTGATAATGTGACCCGATGTATACTTAAGTACTTGTATTTAATAAACAACCACACAGACGGAAATGGATAACAGACAATACACTACAGGTGCCAGCCTGCTGACCGACAACACATACGCAAGCCAGGACCCACCAGCAGGTACATCCCGTACATACCCGACGCAACCTTAGCGCTCCCTATTTTCCCCAATAGAAAAAGTTACACAGCTAATGACTTGAAATGACTCAAAATGTACGGCAGCGTATCGATTCCGCCCTCACAGAACTCATTGGCAACATAGCTCGATTGAGAACCATCCATTACATATATAAACATAAGATGTTCTGTTGACACCTGAACACCAGTACCTGAGGAATAATGATGTTGCCGTCGCTCCATTTCTCAGTCATATTATCCAGGCCGGCGTTGGAGAGATTCTTGGTGAAGGTGTCCCGAGCATCACAGGACTTCCCCACCAACCAGTAAGTAGGAATCTTACCCTTCCCCTGAATTGAGATGAAAAACATGTCGGCAAGATATTTCACACTCCTCTGGGGACAACATCGTCAGCGTATCAACATGGCAGTCTGGCATAAATTGAACAACACACTGCAGATGAGATGGCTATGAACACGACAGAACAGGTGGTGGGCACTCGAGTCGTAAACTACCAAAACGTCCCTCCTTCATAGCAGCTATCATACTAAAAACATATCAGCAGCGAGGAAGGAGCGGCGTTTTGAGACTCGAGTGCCTGTGAAACAGACATGGTATATGTCTGGTTTAGTCAGCTGTATATGTACCCCGACTCAGGTCATACCTTGAGGTTGACTTTACCGCGGCTTTTGAGAACGAAGTCTCGCTTGTCAAGCAGTAACTTGGTAGCTTTGCTCACATGGATCCGGTTGGCTGGTCGGTAAAATAAAACATCGAAAAAGATCCCATATCATTCATTGGTTAAAGAAGCCAAGTTTTAAATGCTGATGTTTAATGGATATAAATCACACAACGATCACCATAACTCACGTAGTCCGCAAAACTCGACATAACTCACGTAGTCCGCAAAACTCGACATAACTCACGTAGTCCGTTAAACTCGACATAACTCACGCAGTCCGTTTAACTTGACACCACACACGTAGTCCGTTAAACTCGACATAACTCACGCAGTTCGTTAAACTTGACACCACACACGTAGTCCGTTAAACTCGACATAACTCACGCAGTTCGTTAAACTCGTCATAACTCGCGTAGTCCGTTAAACTCGACATAACTCACACAGTCCGTGTAACTCGACATAACTCACGTAGTCCGTGTAACTTGACACCACACACGTAGTCCGTTAAACTCGACATAACTCACGAAGTCCGTAAAACTCGACACCACTCACGCAGTCCGTTCAACTCGACATAACTCACGTAATCCGTGTAACTTGACACCACACACGTAGTCCGTTAAACTCGACACCACTCACGTAGTCCGTTAAATTCGACATAACTCACGTAGTCTGTTAAACTCGACATAACTCACGTAGTCTGTTAAACTCGACATAACTCACGTAGTCCTTTAAACTCGACATAACTCACGTAGTCCGTTGGTTTTCATACGGGCGGCTGTATTGACCGTATCCCCAAAGAGGCAATAGCGAGGTAACTTGGATCCTACCACACCTGCCACCACGGCTCCTGTGACCAGCAAAAGTTAGGGTTTACGTAGACGCCGAGGTACATACGAACCTTAATATCATTTAAGCTGAGTACAAATCATCGTCACTGCCATCTTACCTGAGTATATACCGTCATTATTGCCATCTTACCTGAGTATATACCGTCATTATTGCCATCTTACCTGAGTATATACCGTCATTATTGAGTATATACCGTCATTATTGCCATCTTACCTGAGTATATACTGTCATTATTGCCATCTTACCTGAGTATATACTGTCATTATTGCCATCTTACCTGAGTATATACCGTCATTATTGCCATCTTACCTGAGTATATACTGTCATTATTGCCATCTTACCTGAGTATATAC
The DNA here is from genome assembly GCA_034190875.2 of Urechis unicinctus. Classification (NCBI taxonomy): domain Eukaryota; kingdom Metazoa; phylum Annelida; class Polychaeta; order Xenopneusta; family Urechidae; genus Urechis; species Urechis unicinctus. The sequence continues at coordinate 25,649,605 of CM067352.1, read as the reverse complement.
TGTCATTATTGCCATCTTACCTGAGTACATATCGTCATTACTATCATCTTACCTGAGTACATACCGTCATTATTGCCATCTTACCTGATTACATATCGTCATTATTGCCATCTTACCTGAGTATATATCGTCATTACTACCATCTTATCTGAGTATATACGTTCATTATTGCCATCTTACCTTGGTATATATGGTCTTTACTGCCATCTTACCTGGCTACATTCACAATCAGTATATTGATCTTACTTTCATCTCGCCCGTGTACATACCGACAGTGATGTCATCCTCCCTGGGTACATACCGTCTTCATATCAGTTAGATACACCTGGACCTCAAGATACATCTTACCTGAGTGAATACCAACCCGCAGATCAATCTTGTGTGTGGGGATATCTAAATGCCGCAGCTCCAATTGGCGCGTTAGGCCCACCAAGTCGAGTGCCAGGTTAGCGATCTCAATGGCATGAAGACAGCCATTCGGGGTTGGAAGTCCTGCAATTCACAAAGACAATCAACCTACTTTTAAAAGACCTTTAGATTTTAGAAATTTCTATTGATATCGAATTATGTTGCTGTTCTCCCCAGAATGTGACTTTTAATGATGTTTGTGTTACCTGATGCGACCATGTAGGTGTCTCTGATTGTCTCCACCTTGTACGAGTCGTATTTCTCGATACGGCCATCGAAGCGAGTGTACAGATAGTTTAACATGCAGACAATGTCCATAGGCGCCATCTGGGAGGCAAGTTTCGTGAATTCGGGAATGTCCGAGAAGAATATGGTGACTTCGGCGAAGAACTCGGCCACTCGACTGTTCTTCTTTGTAAGTCGTTCCGCCATTGTTTTCGGAAGCATTTGGTGAAAGAGCGCGTCTGTTCGTCCTTTCTCACGGTCGAGTTCCCGGGTTTTGTTGGAGAGGACGATACCGTAAGATTGAATGTCGTTGGTCAGTTTGTAGAGAGCGCGAAGTGTGAGAGGAAGGCTGATTACCACAATACAGATGACGAGAGAGCTGCTAGCCACATCCGTGAGTACACGGCGCGACCGCGCTTGGAGCATTTTCAAGATGTCTTCCGCCAATTCCGTCTGGAAGTTGAATAGAACATCCAGGTACGTACTCATCAAGTCGAACCAGGCGGCTGCAGCGTGAATGGAAGGGGCCGATATGTTCTGGAACTGGATTTGATCCCGGTATCTCACTATGATGTTGGTGAGATTTTCTCCGTCTACGATGACATTATATTCGGATATCGGTTTCACCAAGGGAGAGTATTTTTTAGCAGCTTCAAAGTTACTTTTAAAAACGTAAACCACTTCGTTGTATTTAATATACAAGTAAGGGTCGGAGAATCCCCCTTCTACGAAGTAAGTGGTTCCGAGCGCCCTCTCTATGCCGGCGTAGTGCTGGCAGACAATAACCTTCTGGTAGGAGACCAGGGTCTTCCACAGGTTGCTGTGGCGAGACTCCTTCAGAGCATCGTACAACCAGATCAAGAAGACATCGATACTATTCTTATAAAACAAAATCTCGTCATGGATAGACACGTTACTGTTTCCCAACTGGTCACGGTGATTTTGTAAATAGCTGTTAAAGGCGTTCTTAGAGTCGAAGAAGCGTCGGTCGCTGCGGTCGAGTCCAACGGGCCAATAGGGCAGCTCCTCCAGGTAGAGGTCGGTCTCCATGTAGGTTTGCGCCAGGAAGAACTTGGTTTCTGGGCCGATCGAGCTGAGATAGAGAACGGACTGATCCTGTTCTTTTTGAAGCACGACAATGAGACGGCCTACATACACACTGAACTCAACCGTCTTCTTCGTCTGGAAGGGAGAGAAGGAATCACGTGACCGGAAATGAATGCACTTTTATCAATCGATGAACTACGAAAATGACGTCAATAAATTGTAACCAATACAAATTGGCATTATTGAAATTTTGAAGTAAATGCTTAACTCTATGAGACAGAAGTGGCTCCTGAGTTGTTCTAAGTGATGGAGTATCAACAAAACTGTTGTGCTTGTATCATAAATAACCTGTTTTGTCTGTATCATAATTAATCTGTTTTGTCTGTATCATAACAAACCTGCTGTGCCTGTATAACAACTAACCTGCTTGGTCTGCATCATAACCAACCTGTTTTGTCTGTATCGTAACTAACCTGTTGTATCTATATCATATCAAAACCTGCTGTGCCTGTATAATAACTAATCTGTTTGTCTGTATCATAACTAGCCTGCTGTGCCTGTATCATGACAAACCTGTTGTGTCTGTGTCATAACTAACCTGTTTTGTCTGTATCATGACAAACCTGTTGTGCCTGTATAATGCCAAACCTGTTGTACCTGTGTCATAACTAACCTGTTGTGTATGTATCATAGCTAACCTGTTGTGTCTGTATCATGACAAACCTGGTGTGTCTGTATCATAACTAATCTGTTGTGTCTGTATCATAACTAACCTGTTGTGTCTGTGTCATAACTAACCTGTTTTGTCTGTATCATAACAAACCTGCTGTGTCTGTATGACAACTAACCTTCTTTGTCTGCATCAAAACAAACCGGTTTTGTCCGTATCATAACTAACCTGTTTTGTCCATATCATATCAAACCTGCTGTGCCTGTATAATAACTAATCTGTTTGTCTGTATCATAACTAGCCTGCTGTGCCTGTATCATGACAAACCTGTTGTGTCTGTGTCATAACTAACCTGTTGTGTATGTATCATGACAAACCTGTTGTGTCTGTTTCATAACTAGCCTGCTGTACCTGTATCATGACAAACCTGTTGTGTCTGTATCACGACAAACCTGTTGTGCCTGTATCATGACAAACCTGTAGTGTCTGTATCATGACAAACCTGTTGTGTCTGTCATAACTAACCTGTTTTGTCTGTATCATGACAAACCTGGTGTGCCGGTATCATAACTGACCTGTTGTGCCTGTATCATGACAAACCTGTTGTACCTGTGTCATAACTAACCTGTTGTTTATGTATCATAGCTAACCTGTTGTGTCTGTATCATGACAAACCTGGTGTGTCTGTATCATAACTAATCTGTTGTGTCTGTATCATAACTAACCTGTTGTGTCTGTATCATAACTAACCTGTTGTGTCTGTATCATGACTAACCTGTTGTGTCTGTATCATGACAAACCTGTTGTGTCTGTATCATAACTAACCTGTTGTGTCTGTATCATGACTAACCTGTTGTGTCTGTATCATAACTAACCTGTTGTGTCTGTGTCATAACTAACCTGTTGTGTATCATGACAAACCTGGTGTGTCTGTATCATAACTAACCTGCTGTGCCTGTATCATGGCAAATATACTGTCTGTGTTCATGAAGAGGGCCACGGAAAGGAGAGTAGCGAACGGCAGGAGGATGAGGAGAACCATCTTCACTTGCTGCTGACGCTTTCCCGAGTCTGTGATTGGTGCGCGGCTCACTTGCGATACCTCTCCACAGTCTACCAAACCAATGACGTCACATTGAAAATAACGAGAATATGAAAGGAACTTAGACAAAAACAGATGAAGATTAAAAACTAAAAAGATCATACCAGACTGACACGTGTATTTTGAACAATATGGAGGATATGTAGAGGTTTATAAAGCGTCAAATATCCCTTGCGATGTAATTCGCTATTGCTATTCACTAACCAGCGATTTGTGACTGTCACAGCTATGACATGGTGTGTTCCACTTACGAGCATCGTTGAGGGCGCGATCTCGATTCAACGTTTCGACAAACGTCAGGTCATTGGACGGACGCTGGTTGGGTGACCCGGACGATTGGCCATGTTCGGCCATATCCGCCGTGTCGTCCGCCATATCTAAAGGAACCAGGAAAATACTTAGCTTGCGCAAACAAATTCAGTTCTCGATGCATGAAAATGTCTTAATCAGTTATGAAACTGAAGTCCAAATCCCGGCAGTTTATATGGAGGGAATCTAGTAGCCTCGTGCATATGACACGCAACCAACAACAGCGAATAATACTTGCCTTCAATTTGTATTGAAAAAACTTACGGTTGTTGTTACCCACAGGCGCACGCTAGTGTCACTCCAAATATGTTAGCATCTTATGAAAAGCATCCACAACTGTGCGTGACCATAGCACGAACTATACTCTGGTGTGAAGATAAAGAGGAGGTAATTAAAGCAACACGAGTTTCATGACTACCTAATTACTGGCGTATGAGACGATGACGTCATGGGTGGTGACGCGGATGAAGAGGATTAATCTAACACGCATATACATATATATATATGTGTGTATATATTTATATATGCATATATATATATATATATATATATATATATATATATATATATATATATATATATATGTGTGAATATATATATGAATATATATATATATATATATATATATATATGTACATATATATATATATTTATATATATATATGTACATATATAAATACACATATATATACATATATATATTTGTATTTATATATATACATATATATACATGTGTTTTTGATATATATATAAATATATATATACATATATATTCAAATATATATATGTATAGATATACATACATTAATTTACATTTATTTATATACATATATAAAAAATATATGTATTAATAAACATGAACAGAAATTAATATATATATATATATATATATATATATATATATATATATATATATATATATATATATATATATATATATATATCATTTAAATATATATATACATTATATATCAGTGTGTGTATGTATGTGTGTTGGTGCCCTATCAGTGAGTGTTTGTATGTGTGTTGGTGCCCTATCAGTGTTTGTTTGTATGTGTGTTGGTGCCCTATCAGTGTGTGTGTACCTTTGTGTATAGCTGCCTTGTGGCCTGCCTAATGAGTTGACGTTCCAAGATATTTCCATGATTTGAGTTTTGCTAGAATGAGTGAGGGTCGTGTATCCGATGGAACAATACGCTTCGTGGGACGACAGGCAGTCGATTGAGTGTTGTTTGACTAGAGTGTCTCTCAACGTAGTGTTAAGCCAGGCAGTAATGACAGGATATGCGACCATTATAGGGTGTTGTGCCAGGCGTGATCGAGAAGGTGATGTGCCAGACAGGAAGGAGATGGAACGCCACCATTGTAAGGTGTTGTGCCAGGCGGGAATTACATGGAACGGCACCATTGTGAAGTGATGTGCCAGGCGGGAATTAGATGGAACGCCACCATTGTAAGGTGATGTTCCAGGCGGGAATTAGATGGAACGCCACCATTGTAAGGTGTTGTGCCAGGCGGGAATTAGAGGGAATGCCACCATTGTGAAGTGATGTGCCAGGCGGGAATTAGATGGAACGCCACCATTGTAAGGTGTTGTGCCAGGCGGGAATTAGATGGAATGCTACCATTGTGAGGTGTTGTGCCAGGCAGGAATTAGATGGAATGCCACCATTTAAGTTGTTGTGTCAGGCGGGAATTAGATGGAATGCCACCATTGTAAGGTGTTGTGCCAGGCAGGAGATGAAATGCCACCATTGTAAGGTGTTGTGCCAGGCAGGAGATGGAGCGCCACCATTGTTAGTGTTGGGCCAGGCAGGAATGAGAGAGAATACCATTGTAAGGTGTTGTGCCAGCGGGAATAGATGTACAATGTAAGTTGTGCCGGGGGAAATGAAAGTATGCCTCTCGTTTTGGGCCAGGTGGTGTCACACTATCCCTGAAAAGAGAGACTTCCTTTTTGCTATTGGACGCTCACATTCCATCCATTATGCCTGCAATTTGAAGTCAGCTAGTCGTAAATTTCTATTGACCCACTGAATTCATCCCTGTGATGATCTTCTTAAAAAGTCAGGTAGGAATAATATCACGCACACCCTTCACGGAAAACATCTTGTCTCAAATCAAACCACCTAATTCATCATTTAAAATGTGATTCAAGCGAACCTATACGTTGCACTTTGTACACCTACTGCAATATCGCTGTCATCAAATGCCATCATTTAAAATGTGATTTAAACTTCTGACGTAATAGCACGTTCCTTCTAATTATCACCATAATCATTCACGGTAATAGAAAAGGTTCCTTAACACCACACATAAAGCACCGTTCATTCACACCATAACTTCTGACGTAACACCAATAGAAACCATATTTATTCACGGTAATAGAAAAGGAACGACAAAAACGAATGATACACACCAGATTGACACGTGTATTTTGAACGATATGGAGGATATGCAGAGGTTTATAAAGCTTCAAATATCCCTTGCGATGTAATTCGCTAATGCTATTCACTAACCAGCGATTTGTGACTGTCACAGCTATGACATGGTGTGTTCCACTTACGAGTATCGTTGAGGTAGCGATCTCGCTTCAACATTTCGACAATCGTCAGGGGATTGGCTGGAAGCTGATTGAGAGCCACAGTCGATTTGCCATGCTCGGCCATATCCGCCCGGTCATCAACGTCCGCCATATCTACAGGAACCAGACAAATGCACAGCTTGCACAAACCAGTTCAGTACTCGATACAAGCGATTAAAATGTCCTGTCACGAGCTATGAACATGCGATGTGTTCCACTTACGAGTTGGCCAGCTTCTAACATTTCAGTTCAGTACTCGATACAAGATCAAATGTCCCATTCAAAATGCACAGACAAACCAGTTCAGTACTCGATACAAGAAAATGTCCCATTCAGGTATGAAATTGAAGACGAAATCCCGAGTGTATATACGGAGGGAATCTAGCAGCCTCGTCTATATGACACAGCCCACACACGAATTCCGAAACAAGAGAAGTGAATACTATGCACCTTCCATTTGTATTGAGTAAACTTGTTGTTACGAAAAGCTTGCGCATCTGCTCGTGACCATAGCAACGAGCAATATTGTGGTGTGTAGATAAAGAAAAGGTAATTAGTGCTACACGAGTGTCATGACTCTCTAATCACTGTCATATGAGACGAAGGAGGACCAGGTTGAGGGACGATTGATCTAACATATATATATATATATATATATATATATATATATATATATATATATATATATATATATATATATATATATATATATATATATATATATATATATATATATATATATATATATATATATATATATATATATATATATATATATATATATCTATATATATATATATATATATATGTTCGGTTGTTCGCGTAGTCGTTATACCCAGCCTACTCGGCCCTTCTGTTGACTTCCGGTTTGGTGCCCTTCTCACAACCCAGCTGTCTGCTTTCTGACAGATATGCTCGCTGCGTACTGCGAGTTAGGGATGAAAGGTTCAACGTAGAACTTCCGGTAGGAATTGCCCTTACGACGTCACAACCCAGCTGTAAACACTGCTCTTTCTGAGCGATCAAAATGCTCGCTGCGTAATGCGAGTTAGGGATGAAAGGTTCAACGTAGAAGGTGAGTCTGGGATTCAAGTCAGCTGGTAACCACTAGCTCTTTTGAACCAAGTGGAGCTTGCGCTCCCTCTTGGTTCTCGAAGATGGCATTTCCAATGTAGAAGATTCAATGATAAAACATTACCTTCACGATGTCAACTTGATTTAACAAGTCCAATTTAATAAGCAATCAGTATTATGTATCGCATTAGAGTCTCAGGTATCGCAACAACTTGTAAATATGCATAATCGCATAAAATGTGCGAGGCGATTAACTTTTCCGACTAAATTCCAATATGGCGGCGAGATCGCGCAACGTAAGTCGGATTGTAACGGACTTGTTATTATGCTGGATAAAGGAGAGGAAAAGGTAACTAGGTTGGAAAGTTATAAGGTATAAATCTAGTATAAAATGACTCATGGTATGATAAAAACTTAGCAAATTCCGCGCGGTCGTTTACGACAACGTAATGCAAGAGACCGGTTGTTGACAAACACCAGAATTCGGAGTGGAATTTCGCCGAAAAGTTAGAAATTAATCGAACATCAAGTGTTCTCCCAAATCTATTAAATTCAGTCAGTACTCGCACCGTTGGTGGCTTTAAATTCTTCTCAGTCCGTATTTGTTACGTGAGAAGTGTTGATAAGTTAAGCATGTTTGTCAATCTACCGATAAAAGTGGGTTATCCTATCAGACCAACAGGGGAGTACCCGATCGATTGTTGGTCTGTTGGGCTAGTAACCACTGCTGTGCGGTGGGTTGCGCATGAAGTGGAGCATGAAGACTCTCTAGAACATGTTAGTGGAAAGGGCTGTGTGTTGAAATGAAATACTTTTGCATTAATTTCATTGTTCTTGATGGCATTTGCTTATATCTTTGTTTATATTTTAAAATCATGATGGTAAACTATTTGTGAACAAAGATCTGTAAATTAAACATCACATTGGCATTGTTACAGGGACTGTTATGTAACAATGGATTCTGAACATGTCTACAAGCAAACACTGAGAGCTGGTCGATTGGCTTAACATTGGACAACCTCATTGACATACACCCTGAATTTGAAGAGTCCAGAAATGCTAGGAAAGTGAAAACATTTTCAAAGCATATGCATTCCTTGTCAACTCTAAACAAACTTGCTAGAAACTTTCATAATTACCTTTGTACAAACTGTTACAAGTATATATATATATCCATATTGTTTTAACACTTCTTACCTTTTTTTTGGTATACAGGGTACAACATTCCATCCTTGTCAATTCAGTCTTAAAAGTTAAAAAATCCATGCTGTTGTTATCATTATTTCATGCATTTGCCTTTATACTGCTCCCAGTATTGATGTAAGTAAATGTTTTTGTTGACATACCCAACTGTGTTTTTTGTGTATTAGATTAACAAACAATATAAATTCGATTTATACTATAAAATCATAACATATACCTTGTAATCACTAGTTGATTATTCTCATCACAGTTGATAACTTTTAAATGCTATTTAAAGTGTTTTGTTACCAAAAACAGACAGGCTGAAAAACCTACAAGGTTATACAAAAAATCTAAATTCTTATTCTGACAAAAGATACTTCAATACATGTTTACATGACAATAGTATGACACACTAATAATACACGCTTAGTACATTAACTTGTGTCATACCGTTGCACATTTACAAAACCAGTGTCACAACAAATAACATACGAAATATAAACACTATACTAGCCCCGCTCTGGTCGGACGGTGGTATATATTTAAGACGTCGTGCATGGGCTAACACTAAACATAACTTGAGTCTCATTTTCTTCCTGATTATCCAGAATAAAACTTGCATTTTGAATGAGTCCCTGAAACTTGTACTTTCCACAAACGTATTGTTTGAGGAAGTCATCCCGTGCCACCTGAGAACCACTGACTGCAGGTCACAAAGCTCATCAGGGTGGTTTGCGACACTACGCTAACTGACGAATATATGTAAATGCACATTTATATACAGATATATGTAAATATATAAATGTCTAAATATATAAATATAACCTTACATAAATACATATATATATACATATATAAATATGCATATAAATATATATTCATATATAAATGTATATATATATATATATTTATATAAATATATATATACTTATATATATATATATAGTTTGTTAACACATATATATATATACATATAAATATATATATATTTATATATATAATATATATATATATATATATATATACATATATATATATGTACATTTATATATACATAAATATATACCAATACACGTGCATTAATATAAATGCAACCAAATAAGTATTTAAGAATAGATAAATACATTTATTCTTATATATATATATATATATATATATATATATATATATATTTATATATATATACATACATATATGTATATATGGATAGATGCATATATATAATATGTATATAGATGCATATATATAGATGCATATGTATATATATATATATAAATATGTATATATATATATATATGTATATACACATGTATATAAATATATATAAATGAATATATATATGCAAATGGTTATATATATATATATATATTCATATATATGTATCCATATATGTTTATATCTATATATATAAATTCATTAATTTATGGACATATATATCGATATAAATATACATATATATGCATATATCTATGTATCTATACATATATTTTTCTATCTAACCACATATACACAAATAGTTATCGATATATACATATGTATACATATGCAAATATATATATATATATATATTTATATATATATAAATATATATATATATATTTATACATATATATATATTTATATATATATATGTATATATATATATTTGTGTGTGTTTGGACATGGGATGTTAGAAAGTATGCTATCAGTGCCTGACAGGAGTGAGAGGATATGCCACCTGTGTAAGGTGTATTGCTAGACAGGGGTGAGTGTATATGACACCAGTGTAAGGTTTAGTGCCTGGCGGGATTGAGAGGGAATACTAGTATGCCACCAGAATGATGTGTAACGTAAAAATGTGCCTGTTAGTTAACTGTTACCATCCATGTTGTGCTAGGTGGTGCCACATCATTCCGAAAAAGAGAAACTTCCTTTTCGCTCTCGTTCAATCCATTATGCCGAATATATTCATTCCGCTGTGTACCAGGTGGTATCACATCAGTGGTGTTGTGCCAGGTGGTGTCACATCAGTGGTGTTGTGCCAGGTGGTGTCACATCAGTGGTGCTGTGCCAGGCGGTGTCACATTATCCCTGACATAGGAAACTTGCCCTTGGACGCTCTCGTTCAATCCATTATGCCTGCAATTTGAATACTATTCTCGGTTTCTCTTGACCCACTGAATTCATCCCTGTGATGATCTTCTTACAAAGCCAGGTAGAAGTAATATCAACCCCACCCTTTATGGGTGTCTCGAAGCAAACAATCATTTGAAATGTGATTCAAGAGATCCTATCCATTGCTCTTTGTACACTTACTTCGATATCGCTGTCATCAAATGCCATATCATGCCGCATGGTTCCAAACTGCTGTCATAACACCAATTTAAACAATAGCACCATTTCCACAACTAACTATCATATTTACATGCAAACTTGTTTGGACATGGGTGACATCACCAAGTATACACCATAATAATAACGCAGCAACCCAATGCATAGATGGATACACACAACGCTATCTAGATACTAAGTCACGTGGATGGCTGTATATCGAAGGAGAAAACAATGAGCAATACGGTAATTTACATTACGTTCGATTATAGATATTCTTACTGAAATTATTTTGAAAATTATTCTTTTCTTGTATCTAATCATAGCGAGCTATTTATTCGCAACTTCTAAACGTTTTCGAAAAAGCATTTGATGATAAGCAACTTCCAATATTATACAAATATCACAAAAGGCTCATTTGGACCAGCAGCATATGGCTTTGCATTTGATCCACATAACATGTATGAAATCGCATTTTCTACTTCGATTGTTTTCTTTTCCTGCATATTTACGTCAAGCTTAATATCGATATAGATATAACAGTCCATTTTGATTAATTACTATTGCCCGAAAAGATTATTGAAATATATTTATACAAGACGTAGATGACAGGTAACGACTGCCCAGGTGTCGCATATCACAACGACGATTCGGGTTATTAGGCACCTAAAAGAGATAGCTAACTTAAATCAAATGGATAGCAATGTGTTAAAAAAGATCACAACTATGTAAAATGTATGACCTTTTAATTATCTGAAATTATCTGAAATGTCTGTGACATAACATAATACATAACAAGTTACATAATAATGTTGCATAGCATGGCATTCGTCGAAAAGCTAGCCTCAGTCGGTAGATGTGACAATTCTGCACCTAGTTGGGGATGTCGATTGTTATTCCGCTTGGTGGCTTCCGCCGCTGATGTTTTTATGTGGGTAGCAGTGGGCGGACGGCGAGCATTCTAGTCGGAAGGAGCACGACTCCATAACCCAACCTGGAAATGCTTGATTTATCTTTCAACGAAATGACTCATGTACCTCAAGCTACCTCGTGGAGGATTATCCTAAGCTATAACGAGATCGTCCAAGTGCGTTTGCAGGATTTACTAGCCTGTCCAAAGACGGTAAATTAGAATTTGAGAAACCGACCGATTGCTTGTTTTGTAAATCTGTGCTCTATAAACGGTGCGGAAAACGTCTCTGGAATCTATATAAATATGATAGAAACGTCTGTGTCATGTGATTGTGCATTGTCGTGGACAAAATTGTGCATCTCTAAAACTATTACACACACCTGCGATGGGCAAACGATACAGTCGTACAGTGGGTCATTTTCTGATTTCAATTGCATAGGTAAGGTGGTTTCTACGCTATTACCATCAACCTCAAGCAGCGTCACTTGCCAATACCGTCTTATGGTTAAGTAGTCTGTAATGTAATTTATTGTAAGTTAAGTATCACAATGTGTAATTGAGTCGAACTCCTGATAAGAACTTCAATGTTATTACGATAATATTGATACTTACACACTACTTCCCAATCATCCTGATAATAAAGCTCACACGGTCACAATCACGCAGGGATATATCTATATTTGATGACTAAAGAAATGATAAAGGCATTTCTTATTCTGACAAGTACAGATGGCAGTGGTGCTGGCGATACGACTGGCTTAAGCCATAAGCAATTAAATAGCAATTGATATTGTCTGTGGTAGTCGAAAAACCTAAAAGAAATCATGCGCTTTGTGATAGAACATATCGACTGTGCCGTTATATAACTACTTTTAATATCTTTGTATGGTGCTATAATTCAGTGTACGATGCCTTCGTGGGTTGGTGTCTATGATTTCTGTCCTATTATGGAGTCATTGTTGTAGATTAGAGTGGTTTATGTCCGTAAGAAAATGTGATTCAAACCGTTATCGCTTGCTGTAGTCAACATTCATGGCTCACATATACTGTTGATACTTGATGTGCCAATAAAAAGCTGATACAACTAAATTGGTTAAATCCCATTAACCTCCTGTGAACGATGCTGGTGTTTTTCTATTCAGTGGAATGCTTGGTCGTTATTCGAATCCGTTCAAATGTTTGCATCAGCCTGAACATCTTGTCAACTCACCAGTGATGAGAAGAACGAAACCGATCATTCCGTTGGTGCTTTTATTCTACCCGCTGCTTCAGAGCTATGATGATCTATGAAAACGAAGCTGAAAAATGGATCATATATCGGATCATGACAAATCGTATGGAAAAGTAACATACGCCGATTGTGCAATTGCACCATTTGTAATGTCAAAGGCATCGGTGCTTGGGCAATGAGAGTGCATATTACTGCAATTTGAAATCAAATATGTTTCACACTCCTCGCCCTCTTGCTAAAATATGCTAACAATAGCAGCATGCTCTCACGGACACACTGACTTCATCCTAAATATCCTCCACGTCCGGTTTCTACAGCAAACAGCCTTCGCCCTCATCGCACCATAGATAAATAAATGCCAAACACGTGCCGGCCTTGAAATCCCCAACGACCACCTACTACAACACACTGTCTCCAACATGAACGTTTACAAATCGGAGCTGTTAATATTTGATAGCCTATACACTCACCATATCCCGTAACATTCTACACTGAGAACATCCTATTACACTCCGCACAAACCTAAACCTCAACACTCACCACACACCCTTACACTGCGCACTAACCTAAACCTCAACACTCACCTCACCCCATTAGACTCAACGCTAAACCTCCACACTTATTACACTTAATAACACTCCACTCTTATCATGGTTTGTTGCAAATCAGTTCAATTGACCTCAGAATCAACAGCAACCTATTTCTTTTGGCTTTGTTTAATCTGAGCTCGGCTCGCAGTATAAGAACGAAACACACATGGAAACACCACTTCAATTATGCTATTTCTTGCGATATAACTGGCTTCTAATAATTATTTGATCTATTGTTACCTTATCTCCTGCTTAACCATCTCCCAACCACAATTACATGCCATTCGTGGGGAGAGCTGGTTCCCTTCCGCTCATCTGTAATAGTACAGATTTATCGTCGGATATTCGATTTAATAACACGATCATCACAACAACCACGCCCTTTTCTCAACGGCTTAGAGTATTATGACTACGTCAGCCTGCCATACAACATTGTATGGAAACCGCTTTATTCAGCTGCTATTTTGCCAGGAAATGACGTTTACGATATGCGCTGGGGGTTCAACAAAATTAGAGAATGGCTAAAATTGACATTCACCTGAAATAAATGGAGTAAAAAGCAAAAATAACCAAGGAAGAGTGAAATGTTACTCACATACTCTTTTGAATCGAATGGAAAAATGGGCGTTCATTCAGACAAATTATACAAAGACATGGAAAAGTCTTAAGCTTTTTCGTGTAAAATACACGCACACACAACACATACAAGTTCACTATTAACAGCAATTCAAGGACCCCACGAAGCACATATTAAATAAATAGTATAACCCCGCTTCTTTCACAAATAACACAGACGGGGACTCATATTTCTGGTGTCTACTGACCTTGGACGAGATAGCTGCCTACCACCTGTTCTGGTGATAAGACTGGAATATGTTTCAAAGTGTCAATTGATAATGCATTTTATAGTCAAAACAACATAGAATGTTTATTGCGTTTTTTGATAGTAAACATGGGCTGTGTAATTTAAGAACTGCTTGCAATATCATGAAAAGGTAATATAAACCAACAAAAGGCGCACATGCAGTGTTGGGGCGGTCGTAAAGGCGTGCTGGCATATGTATCAAAGTGTCAATTGATAATGCCTGTTATAGTCAAAAACAACATAGAATGTTTATTCCGTGTTTTGATAGTAAATATCGGCTGTGTCATTTTAGAACTGCTTGCAATATCATGAAATGGTAATAAAAACCAACATGCAGCGCTGCCGAGGTCGTAAAGGCGTGATGTTGCCAGCGTGACTGGTACTTGACGCCATATAAACCTTGTGAGAATGATATTGAGCATCAGCCACTGTTGATGTGCATATATCGTTTGTGGAGTGTGCAGCGTTTGCATCAGCCTTAACATTTTGTCAGCTCATCCGTTTGGTGAAGTATGAAACCACAAATATTAATCCTGTTGGCGCTGTTACCAGGGCCATCCGCTGCTAAATCTGACTACAACATATTTGGTGACCAAAGTGAGTAGTACAATCTTGTTTAGAAGATACCATTTCGCATGAAAAAGGTGTCGTTTTTTCACCCCGAGCTTTTATATAACCATTAGACTTGGCCTGTTGTCCTATATAAATGTCTTAAACTCTTCACAGAAATTGCGGAGGAAATCAAAACTCAGATCGCGGACTGGGAAATTACTTACAACGATGGCGACTATGATAAACTCATGGAATATTACAGCAATGACGTCATTTTCTGGGAGCAAGACTTGCAAGAAATTGATGGCAATGCAGGTAGGTAATGAGTGATGTCTAATTACATATGATAATATATTGGCTATTGGTGAACGAGGCAGCCTTGAATTGTATCTTAGTTCATATTGTCGACCCACGAGCCATATATTGTATGTAATCTATAGAATGCAATAGACAACCGCCAATAAGCATTGGGTAGTTAAAGTAAAACAGCCAATAGAAGATGTGATTGATTAATATTAAATTCTGACCTCATTTTCTATGTCTTGACTTATATTCTATAAATGGACTATTTTCTTATTTCTCCAGCTATGGAACACTTCCTAAAAACAAAAGCCGTGGCGATCGAAGGACCAACGGTGCATTTTGACATTATCGAAATTAACGGCATCAGTGAGAAATGGGGCACAGCAATGACGCATTTTAGATACGGGCCTTATCAGGAAAGGTAACATAAACAATGATAACATCGCATTTCATTTGATTGGTAAGTTGTTGCAGTGAAGCATCATTGAAATTGGTATTGATTGTCTACTTCAGAGTGATGATGATCTATAAAAACGAAGCTGGCAAATGGCTCATATATCGCATCATGACAAATCGTTTGGACGAGTAACAGAAGTAATTCATGCGATTGGAGCAATTACTGGACAAATAAAAACAACATTTTAAACCAAAAAGGCGTCGATGTTTGGAATATGAGAGTGCATATCACTGCAATTTAAAATCAAATAGGTTTCGCACTCCACGCCCTCTTACTAAAATATGCTCACAATAGCAGCATGCTCTCACGGACACACTCGCCGCATCCTAAATATCCTCCCCGTCCGGTTTCTACAGCAAACAGCCTTCGCCCTCATCACACCATAGATAAATAAATGCCAAACACTGTGCCGACCACCTACTACAACACACTGTCGCCACCATGAACGTTTACAAATCGGAGCTGTTAATATTTTATAACCTTTATACTCACCATATCCCGTAACATTCTTCACTGAGAACACCCCATTACACTCTGCACTAACCAAAACCTCAACACTCACCACACCCCATTACACTCCGCACTAACCTAAACCTCAACACTCACCACACCCCATTACACTGTGCACTAACCAAAACCTCAACAATCACCACACCCCATTACACTGCGCACTAACCAAAACCTCAACACTCACCGCACCCCATTACACTGCGCACTAACCAAACCTCAACACTCACCACACCCCATTACACTGCGCACTAACCAAAACCTCAACACTCACCACACCCCATTACACTGCGCACTAACCAAAACCTCAACACTCACCACACACCCTTACACTGCGCACTAACCTAAATCTCAACACTCACGACACACCACTACACTCCACGCTAAACCTCAACATGTTGCGATATAACTGGCTTCTAATAATTATTTGATCATTGTTACCTTATCTCCTGCTTAACCATCTCCCAACCACAATTACATGCCATTCGTGGGGAGAGCTGGTTCCCTTCCGATCATCTGTAATAGTACAGCTTTAACGTCGAATATTTGATTTAATAACAAGATCATCACAACAACCACGCCCTTTTCTCAAGTGGTTAGAGTATTCTGACTACGTCAGCCTGCCATACAACATTGTATGGAAACCGCTTTATTCAGCTGCTATTTTGCCAGGAGATAACGTTTACGATATGCGCTGGGGGTTCAACAAAATTAGAGAATGGTCAAAATTGACATTCACCTGAAATAAATGGAGTAAAAAGCAAAAATAACCAAGGAAGAGTGAAATATTACTCACATACTCTTTTGAATCGAATGGAAAAATGGGCGTTCATTCAGACAAATTCTACAAAGACATGGAAAAGTCTTAAGCTTTTTCGTGTAAAATACACGCACACACAACACATACAAGTTCACTATTAACAACAATTCAAGGACCCCACGAAGTACTTATTAAATATATAGCATAACCCGACTTCTTACACAAATAACACAGACGGGGACTATTTCTGGTGTCTACTGACCTTGGACGAGATAGCTGCCTACCACCTCTTCTGGTGATAAGACTGGAATATGTTTCAAAGTGTCAATTGATAATGCATTTTATAGTCAAAACAACATAGAATGTTTATTGCGTTTTTTGATAGTAAACATGGGCTGTGTAATTTAAGAACTGCTTGCAATATCATGAAAAGGTAATATAAACCAACAAAAGGCGCACATGCAGTGTTGGGGCGGTCGTAAAGGCGTGCTGGCATATGTATCAAAGTGTCAATTGATAATGCCTGTTATAGTCAAAACAACATAGAATGTTTATTCCGTGTTTTGATAGTAAATATCGGCTGTGTCATTTTAGAACTGCTTGCAATATCATGAAATGGTAATAAAAACCAACATGCAGCGCTGCCGAGGTCGTAAAGGCGTGATGTTGCCAGCGTGACTGGTACTTGACGCCATATAAACCTTGTGAGAATGATATTGAGCATCAGCCACTGTTGATGTGCATATATCGTTTGTGGAGTGTGCAGCGTTTGCATCAGCCTTAACATCTTGTCAGCTCATCCGTTTGGTGAAGTATGAAACCACAAATTTTAATCCTGTTGGCGCTGTTACCAGGGCCATCCGCTGCTAAATCTGACTACAACATATTTGGTGACCAAAGTGAGTAGTACAATCTTGTTTAGAAGATACCATTTCGCATGAAAAAGGTGTCGTTTTTTCACCCCGAGCTTTTATATAACCATTACACTTGGCCTGTTGTCCTATATAAATGTGTTAAACTCTTCACAGAAATTGCGGAGGAAATCAAAACTCAGATCGCGGACTGGGAAATTACTTACAACGATGGCGACTATGATAAACTCATGGAATATTACAGCAATGACGTCATTTTCTGGGAGCAAGACTTGCAAGAAATTGATGGCAATGCAGGTAGGTAATGAGTGATGTCTAATTACATATGATAATATATTGGCTATTGGTGAACGAGGCAGCCTTGAATTGTCTCTTAGTTCATATTGTCGACCCACGAGCCATATATTGTATGTAATCTATAGGATGCAGTAGACAACCGCCAATAAGCATTGGGTGGTTAAAGAAAAACAGCCAATAGAAGATGTGATTGATTAATATTAAATTCTGACCTCATTTTCTATGTCTTGACTTATATTCTATAAATGGACTATTTTCTTATTTCTCCAGCTATGGAAAACTTCCTAAAAACAAAAGCCGTGGCGATCGAAGGACCAACGGTGCATTTTGACATTATCGAAATTAACGGCATCAGTGAGAAATGGGGCACAGCAATGACGCATTTTAGATACGGGCCTTATCAGGAAAGGTAACATAAACAATGATAACATCGCATTTCATTTGATTGGTAAGTTGTTGCAGTGAAGCATCATTGAAATTGGTATTGATTGTCTACTTCAGAGTGATGATGATCTATAAAAACGAAGCTGGCAAATGGCTCATATATCGCATCATGACAAATCGTTTGGACGAGTAACAGAAGTAATTCATGCGATTGGAGCAATTACTGGACAAAATAAAAACATCATTTTGAACAAAAAAGGCGTCGATGTTTGGAATATGAGAGTGCATATCACTGCAATTTGAAATCAAATAGGTTTCGCACTCCACGCCCTCTTACTAAAATATGCTCACAATAGCAGCATGCTCTCACGGACACACTGGCCGCATCCTAAATATCCTCCACGTCCGGTTTCTACAGCAAACAGCCTTCGCCCTCATCACACCATAGATAAATAAATGCCAATCACTGTGCCGACACCTACTACTACAACACACTGTCGCCACCATGAACGTTTACAAATCGGAGCTGTTAATATTTTATAACCTTTATACTCACCATATCCCGTAACATTCTTCACTGAGAACACCCCATTACACTCTGCACTAACCAAAACCTCAACACTCACCACACCCCATTACACTCCGCACTAACCTAAACCTCAACACTCACCACACCCCATTACACTGTGCACTAACCAAAACCTCAACAATCACCACACCCCATTACACTGCGCACTAACCAAAACCTCAACACTCACCGCACCCCATTACACTGCGCACTAACCAAACCTCAACACTCACCACACCCCATTACACTGCGCACTAACCAAAACCTCAACACTCACCACACCCCATTACACTGCGCACTAACCAAAACCTCAACACTCACCACACACCCTTACACTGCGCACTAACCTAAATCTCAACACTCACGACACACCACTACACTCCACGCTAAACCTCAACATGTTGCGATATAACTGGCTTCTAATAATTATTTGATCATTGTTACCTTATCTCCTGCTTAACCATCTCCCAACCACAATTACATGCCATTCGTGGGGAGAGCTGGTTCCCTTCCGATCATCTGTAATAGTACAGCTTTAACGTCGAATATTTGATTTAATAACAAGATCATCACAACAACCACGCCCTTTTCTCAAGTGGTTAGAGTATTCTGACTACGTCAGCCTGCCATACAACATTGTATGGAAACCGCTTTATTCAGCTGCTATTTTGCCAGGAGATAACGTTTACGATATGCGCTGGGGGTTCAACAAAATTAGAGAATGGTCAAAATTGACATTCACCTGAAATAAATGGAGTAAAAAGCAAAAATAACCAAGGAAGAGTGAAATATTACTCACATACTCTTTTGAATCGAATGGAAAAATGGGCGTTCATTCAGACAAATTCTACAAAGACATGGAAAAGTCTTAAGCTTTTTCGTGTAAAATACACGCACACACAACACATACAAGTTCACTATTAACAACAATTCAAGGACCCCACGAAGTACTTATTAAATATATAGCATAACCCGACTTCTTACACAAATAACACAGACGGGGACTATTTCTGGTGTCTACTGACCTTGGACGAGATAGCTGCCTACCACCTCTTCTGGTGATAAGACTGGAATATGTTTCAAAGTGTCAATTGATAATGCATTTTATAGTCAAAACAACATAGAATGTTTATTGCGTTTTTTGATAGTAAACATGGGCTGTGTAATTTAAGAACTGCTTGCAATATCATGAAAAGGTAATATAAACCAACAAAAGGCGCACATGCAGTGTTGGGGCGGTCGTAAAGGCGTGCTGGCATATGTATCAAAGTGTCAATTGATAATGCCTGTTATAGTCAAAACAACATAGAATGTTTATTCCGTGTTTTGATAGTAAATATCGGCTGTGTCATTTTAGAACTGCTTGCAATATCATGAAATGGTAATAAAAACCAACATGCAGCGCTGCCGAGGTCGTAAAGGCGTGCTGTTGCCAGCGTGACTGGTACTTGACGCCATATAAACCTTGTGAGAATGATATTGAGCATCAGCCACTGTTGATGTGCATATATCGTTTGTGGAGTGTGCAGCGTTTGCATCAGCCTTAACATTTTGTCAGCTCATCCGTTTGGTGAAGTATGAAACCACAAATTTTAATCCTGTTCGCGCTGTTACCAGGGCCATCCGCTGCTAAATCTGACTACAACATATTTGGTGACCAAAGTGAGTAGTACAATCTTGTTTAGAAGATACCATTTCGCATGAAAAAGGTGTCGTTATTTCACCCCGAGCTTTTATATAACCATTACACTTGGCCTGTTGTCCTATATAAATGTGTTAAACTCTTCGCAGAAATTGCGGAGGAAATCAAAACTCAGATCGCGGACTGGGAAATTACTTACAACGATGGCGACTATGATAAACTCATGGAATATTACAGCAATGACGTCATTTTCTGGGAGCAAGACTTGCAAGAAATTGATGGCAATGCAGGTAGGTAATGAGTGATGTCTAATTACATATGATAATATATTGGCTATTGGTGAACGAGGCAGCCCTGAATTGTCTCTTAGTTCATATTGTCTACCCACGAGCCATATATTGTATGTAATCTATAGGATGCAATAGACAACAGCCAATAAGCATTGGGTGGTTAAAGAAAAACAGCCAACACAATATGTGATTGATTAATATTAAATTCTGACCTCATTTTCTATGTCTTGACTTATATTCTATAAATGGACTATTTTCTTATTTCTCCAGCTATGGAAAACTTCCTAAAAACAAAAGCCGTGGCGATCGAAGGACCAACGGTGCATTTTGACATTATCGAAATTAACGGCATCAGTGAGAAATGGGGCACAGCAATGACGCATTTTAGATACGGGCCTTATCAGGAAAGGTAACATAAACAATGATAACATCGCATTTCATTTGATTGGTAAGTTGTTGCAGTGAAGCATCATTGAAATTGGTATTGATTGTCTACTTCAGAGTGATGATGATCTATAAAAACGAAGCTGGCAAATGGCTCATATATCGCATCATGACAAATCGTTTGGACGAGTAACAGAAGTAATTCATGCGATTGGAGCAATTACTGGACAAAATAAAAACATCATTTTGAACAAAAAAGGCGTCGATGTTTGGAATATGAGAGTGCATATCACTGCAATTTGAAATCAAATAGGTTTCGCACTCCACGCCCTCTTACTAAAATATGCTCACAATAGCAGCATGCTCTCACGGACACACTGGCCGCATCCTAAATATCCTCCACGTCCGGTTTCTACAGCAAACAGCCTTCGCCCTCATCACACCATAGATAAATAAATGCCAATCACTGTGCCGACCACCTACTACAACACACTGTCGCCACCATGAACGTTTACAAATTGGAGCTGTTAATATTTTATAACCTTTATACTCACCATATCCCGTAACATTCTTCACTGAGAACACCCCATTACACTCTGCACTAACCAAAACCTCAACACTCACCACACCCCATTACACTCCGTACTAACCTAAACCTCAACACTCACCACACCCCATTACACTGTGCACTAACCAAAACCTCAACACACTCACCACACCCCATTACACTGCGCGCACCTAACCTCAACCTCAACATTACACTGCAACACAACACACCCCATTACACTGCGCACTAACCAAAACCTCAACACTCACCACACCCCATTACACTGCGCACTAACCAAAACCTCAACACTCACCCACACACCCTTACACTGCGCACTAACCTAAATCTCAACACTCACGACACACCACTACACTCCACGCTAAACCTCAACATGTTGCGATATAACTGGCTTCTAATAATTATTTGATCATTGTTACCTTATCTCCTGCTTAACCATCTCCCAACCACAATTACATGCCATTCGTGGGGAGAGCTGGTTCCCTTCCGATCATCTGTAATAGTACAGCTTTAACGTCGAATATTTGATTTAATAACAAGATCATCACAACAACCACGCCCTTCTCAAGTGGTTAGAGTATTCTGACTACGTCAGCCTGCCATACAACATTGTATGGAAACCGCTTTATTCAGCTGCTATTTTGCCAGGAGATAACGTTTACGATATGCGCTGGGGGTTCAACAAAATTAGAGAATGGTCAAAATTGACATTCACCTGAATAAATGGAGTAAAAAGCAAAAATAACCAAGGAAGAGTGAAATATTACTCACATACTCTTTTGAATCGAATGGAAAAATGGGCGTTCATTCAGACAAATTCTACAAAGACATGGAAAAGTCTTAAGCTTTTTCGTGTAAAATACACGCACACACAACACATACAAGTTCACTATTAACAACAATTCAAGGACCCCACGAAGTACTTATTAAATATATAGCATAACCCGACTTCTTACACAAATAACACAGACGGGGACTATTTCTGGTGTCTACTGACCTTGGACGAGATAGCTGCCTACCACCTCTTCTGGTGATAAGACTGGAATATGTTTCAAAGTGTCAATTGATAATGCATTTTATAGTCAAAACAACATAGAATGTTTGTTGCGTTTTTTGATAGTAAACATGGGCTGTGTAATTTAAGAACTGCTTGCAATATCATGAAAAGGTAATATAAACCAACAAAAGGCGCACATGCAGTGTTGGGGCGGTCGTAAAGGCGTGCTGGCATATGTATCAAAGTGTCAATTGATAATGCCTGTTATAGTCAAAACAACATAGAATGTTTATTCCGTGTTTTGATAGTAAATATCGGCTGTGTCATTTTAGAACTGCTTGCAATATCATGAAATGGTAATAAAAACCAACATGCAGCGCTGCCGAGGTCGTAAAGGCGTGCTGTTGCCAGCGTGACTGGTACTTGACGCCATATAAACCTTGTGAGAATGATATTGAGCATCAGCCACTGTTGATGTGCATATATCGTTTGTGGAGTGTGCAGCGTTTGCATCAGCCTTAACATTTTGTCAGCTCATCCGTTTGGTGAAGTATGAAACCACAAATTTTAATCCTGTTCGCGCTGTTACCAGGGCCATCCGCTGCTAAATCTGACTACAACATATTTGGTGACCAAAGTGAGTAGTACAATCTTGTTTAGAAGATACCATTTCGCATGAAAAAGGTGTCGTTTTTTTCACCCCGAGCTTTTATATAACCATTACACATGGCCTGTTGTCCTATATAAATGTGTTAAACTCTTCGCAGAAATTGCGGAGGAAATCAAAACTCAGATCGCGGACTGGGAAATTACTTACAACGATGGCGACTATGATAAACTCATGGAATATTACAGCAATGACGTCATTTTCTGGGAGCAAGACTTGCAAGAAATTGATGGCAATGCAGGTAGGTAATGAGTGATGTCTAATTACATATGATAATATATTGGCTATTAGTGAACGAGGCAGCCTTGAATTGCCTTTAAGTTCATATTGTCGACCCACGAGCCATATATTGTATGTAATCTATAGGATGCAGTAGACAACCGCCAATAAGCATTGGGTGGTTAAAGAAAAACAGCCAACACAATATGTGATTGATTAATATTAAATTCTGACCTCATTTTCTATGTCTTGACTTATATTCTATAAATGGACTATTTTCTTATTTCTCCAGCTATGGAACACTTCCTAAAAACAAAAGCCGTGGCGATCGAAGGACCAACGGTGCATTTTGACATTATCGAAATTAACGGCATCAGTGAGAAATGGGGCACAGCAATGACGCATTTTAGATACGGGCCTTATCAGGAAAGGTAACATAAACAATGATAACATCGCATTTCATTTGATTGGTAAGTTGTTGCAGTGAAGCATCATTGAAATTGGTATTGATTGTCTACTTCAGAGTGATGATGATCTATAAAAACGAAGCTGGCAAATGGCTCATATATCGCATCATGACAAATCGTTTGGACGAGTAACAGAAGTAATTCATGCGATTGGAGCAATTACTGGACAAAATAAAAACATCATTTTGAACAAAAAAGGCGTCGATGTTTGGAATATGAGAGTGCATATCACTGCAATTTGAAATCAAATAGGTTTCGCACTCCACGCCCTCTTACTAAAATATGCTCACAATAGCAGCATGCTCTCACGGACACACTGGCCGCATCCTAAATATCCTCCACGTCCGGTTTCTACAGCAAACAGCCTTCGCCCTCATCACACCATAGATAAATAAATGCCAATCACTGTGCCGACCACCTACTACAACACACTGTCGCCACCATGAACGTTTACAAATCGGAGCTGTTAATATTTTATAACCTTTATACTCACCATATCCCGTAACATTCTTCACTGAGAACACCCCATTACACTCTGCACTAACCAAAACCTCAACACTCACCACACCCCATTACACTCCGCACTAACCAAAACCTCAACACTCACCACACCCCATTACACTGTGCACTAACCAAAACCTCAACAATCACCACACCCCATTACACTCCGCACTAACCTAAACCTCAACACTCACCACACCCCATTACACTGTGCACTAACCAAAACCTCAACAATCACCACACCCCATTACACTGCGCACTAACCAAAACCTCAACACTCACCACACCCCATTACACTGCGCACTAACCAAACCTCAACACTCACCACACCCCATTACACTGCGCACTAACCAAAACCTCAACACTCACAACACCCCATTACACTGCGCACTAACCAAAATCTCAACACTCACCACACCCCATTACACTGCGCACTAATCAAAACCTCAACACTCACCACACATCCTTACACTGCGCACTAACCTAAATCTCAACACTCACGACACACCACTACACTCCACGCTAAACCTCAACATGTTGCGAAATAACTGGCTTCTAATAATTATTTGATCATTGTTACCTTATCTCCTGCTTTACCATCATCCAACCACAATTACATGCCATTCGTGGGGAGAGCTGGTTCCCTTCCGCTCATCTGTAATAGTACAGCTTTAACGTCGAATATTCGATTTAATAACACGATCATCACAACAACCACGCCCTTTTCTCAACGGCTTAGAGTATTATGACTACGTCAGCCTGCCATACAACATTGTATGGAAACCGCTTTATTCAGCTGCTATTTTGCCAGGAGATGACGTTTACGATATGCGCTGGGGGTTCAACAAAATTAGAGAATGGTTAAAATTGACATTCACCTGAAATAAATGTAGTAAAAAGCAAAAATAACCAAGGAAGAGTGAAATATTACTCACATACTCTTTTGAATCGAATGGAAAAATGGGCGTTCATTCAGACAAATTATACAAAGACATGGAAAAGTCTTAAGCTTTTTCGTGTAAAATACACGCACACACACAACACATACAAGTTCACTATTAACAGCAATTCAAGGACCCCACGAAGCACATATTAAATATATAGCATAACCCCACTTCTTACACAAATAACACAGACGGGGACTATTTCTGGTGTCTACTGACCTTGGACGAGATAGCTGCCTACCACCTCTTCTGGTGATAAGACTGGAATAGGTTTCAAAGTGTCAATTGATAATGCATTTTATAGTCAAAACAACATAGAATGTTTATTGCGTTTTTTGATAGTAAACATGGGCTGTGTAATTTAAGAACTGCTTGCAATATCATGAAATGGTAATATAAACCAACAAAAGGCGCACATGCAGTGTTGGGGCGGTCGTAAGGGCATGCTGGCATATGTATCAAAGTGTCAATTGATAATGCCTGTTATAGTCAAAACAACATAGAATGTTTATTCCGTGTTTTGATAGTAAATATCGGCTGTGTCATTTTAGAACTGCTTGCAATATCATGAAATGGTAATAAAAACCAACATGCAGTGTTGCCGAGGTCGTAAAGGCGTGATGTTGCCAGCGTGACTGGTACTTGGCGCCATATAAACCTTTTGAGAATGATATTGAGCATCAGCCACTGTTGATGTGCATATATCGTTTGTGGAGTGTGCAGCGTTTGCATCAGCCTTAACATTTTGTCAGCTCATCCGTTTGGTGAAGTATGAAACCACAAATTTTAATCCTGTTCGCGCTGTTACCAGGGCCATCCGCTGCTAAATCTGACTACAACATATTTGGTGACCAAAGTGAGTAGTACAATCTTGTTTAGAAGATACCATTTCGCATGAAAAAGGTGTCGTTATTTCACCCCGAGCTTTTATATAACCATTACACTTGGCCTGTTGTCCTATATAAATGTGTTAAACTCTTCGCAGAAATTGCGGAGGAAATCAAAACTCAGATCGCGGACTGGGAAATTACTTACAACGATGGCGACTATGATAAACTCATGGAATATTACAGCAATGACGTCATTTTCTGGGAGCAAGACTTGCAAGAAATTGATGGCAATGCAGGTAGGTAATGAGTGATGTCTAATTACATATGATAATATATTGGCTATTGGTGAACGAGGCAGCCCTGAATTGTCTCTTAGTTCATATTGTCTACCCACGAGCCATATATTGTATGTAATCTATAGGATGCAATAGACAACAGCCAATAAGCATTGGGTGGTTAAAGAAAAAACAGCCAACACAATATGTGATTGATTAATATTAAATTCTGACCTCATTTTCTATGTCTTGACTTATATTCTATAAATGGACTATTTTCTTATTTCTCCAGCTATGGAAAACTTCCTAAAAACAAAAGCCGTGGCGATCGAAGGACCAACGGTGCATTTTGACATTATCGAAATTAACGGCATCAGTGAGAAATGGGGCACAGCAATGACGCATTTTAGATACGGGCCTTATCAGGAAAGGTAACATAAACAATGATAACATCGCATTTCATTTGATTGGTAAGTTGTTGCAGTAAAGCATCATTGAAATGGGTATTGATTGTCTACTTCAGAGTGATGATGATCTATAAAAACGAAGCTGGCAAATGGCTCATATATCGCATCATGACAAATCGTTTGGACGAGTAACAGAAGTAATTCATGCGATTGGAGCAATTACTGGACAAATAAAAACATCATTTCGAACAAAAAAGGCGTCGATGTTTGGAATATGAGATTGTACATCACTGCAATTTGAAATATAATATTAAATATCATAGGCTTCCGCTCCATGCCCTGAACTCGCAAACGACAGCCTACTGCAGCACACTGGCCCCGCAATGGACCTGTTTGTGACACACTTTACACTCACCATATCTGGTAACATTCCACACTGACAACACCCCATTAAACTCCATACTATGCTAAACCACAACACCACATCACACTCCACGCCAACCATTAACATCCCATTTCACTCAACACTCACCACTCTCCATTACGCTCCACATTAACCTAAACCTCAACACTCACCACTCTCCATTACGCTCCACACTAACATAAACCTCAACACTCACCACTCTCCATTACGCTCAACACTAACATAAACCTCAACACTCACCACTCTCCATTACGCTCCACACTAACCTAAACCTCAACACTCACCACTCTCCATTACGCTCCACACTAACCTAAACCTCAACACTCACCACTCTCCATTACGCTCCACACTAACATAAACCTCAACACTCACCACTCTCCATTACGCTCCACACTAACATAAACCTCAACACTCACCACTCTCCATTACGCTCCACACTAACCTAAACCTCAACACTCACCACTCTCCATTACGCTCCACACTAACATAAACCTCAACACTGATCACACTCCATTACACTCTGCACTGCACAAACGTCAGCAGCACTCATCACACTCCATTACACCCCACACTAATATAAACGTCAACAACTCTCCACACAACATCACGTACATCACACTCCACACTAACACCTCCACAATTACACTCTCACACTAACACTAAGCCTCAAACCTCAACATTCACCACACCACATTACGCTCCACACTACCCAAAACCCCAACACTCACTACACCACATTACGCTCCACACTTACCAAAACATCAATCACTCAAGTAAGGTTAGGTGTAGTGCCAGGTGGGAATTAGACCAAATATCACCTATGCCATGTGTAATACCAGGCGGGAATATGAGGGAATGTCACCAATGTAAGGTTGGGTACAAGTCGGGAATAAGGTAGAATGCCCTTGTGCCACCAGTTAAAGATGTGATGACGGACTGGAGTTAGAGGGTTTGCTATCAGTGTAAGATGTAGTGCCTGGTGGGAACTGGGAGGGGCGAATGCCATAAATGTAAGGTGTAGTGGTAGGTGGAAATGGGAGAGAATACCAACAGTGTAAGGTGTAGTGGTAGGTGGAAATTGGAGAGAATATCACCAGTCTAAGGTGTAGTGGTAGGTGGAAATTGGAGAGAATATCACCAGTGTAAGGTGTAGCGCAAGACAGCAATGACAGTGAATACTAGTATGCCACCAGGATGTGGTGTGATGGCGGACAAAGGTAAGAGAGTATGACGCCCGTGTTAATGTACCAGGCAGTAAACTGTTGTAGGTACCATCCGTGTGTTTTTTGCCAGGTAGCGACACATCAGTGTGTGTGGTGCCAGGTGGTGCCATTTCAGTGTGTGTGGTGCCAGGTGGTGCCACCTCATCCCAGAAGATAGAAATTTCATTTCGGCACTTACTCTCGTTCAATCCATTATGAATACAATTATTCCGTTGTGTGCCAGGTGGTATCACGTCAGTGGTGTTGTGCTAGGTGGTGTCACATCAGTGGTGTTGTGCCATGTGGTATCACATCAGTGGTGTTGTTCCAGGTGGTATCACATCAGTGGTGTTGTGCCAGGTGGTGTCACATTATCCCTGACAAGAAAAACTTGCACTTGGACGCTATCGTTCAATCCATTATGCCTGCAATTTGAATGCTATTCGCGATTTCTAATGACCCTCTGAATTCATCCCTGTGATGATCTTCTAAAAAAGCCAGGTAGGAATAATATCACACACTCCCTTCAGGGAATACTTGTCTCAATGCAAACAACCATTTAAAATGTGATTCAAGCGACCCTATACGTTGCTCTTTGTACACTTACTGCAATATCGCTGTCATCAAATGCTATTTCACACCGCATGGTTCCAAACTGCTGTCATAACACCAATTTAATCAACAGCACCATTTCTTCAACTAATCATCATATTTACATGCAAACATTTTTGGACATGGGTGACATCACCAAGCATTTACCATAACAATGAATAAATGGCTACACACAGGGCTAACTAGACGCTACTTCACGTGGATGGCAGTATATCGTGGAAGAATACAGCGAGCGATTCGATGATTTACATTACGATCGATTATAAATATGATGACTATAATTATGTTGAAGATTATACTTAAAATTTACCTCTTCTTGCAACAGATCACTTAACACAACCTATTTATCAGCAGCTTCCACGTATTCTGAAATAATGTTTAATGATAAGCAGATTTTGCAATTGCCAAAGTCATTACCAATTCAATAAAAAAATATCATAGAGGGCACATTGTGACCAGTAGCATATGGTGGGTTTCCCAGAGCCTACGTCCTTGCAATTGATCTGCACAACATGTGGGCAAAATCCTGTGTGAAATAGAACTTACTGCATCTAAGACTTATTAAGCAAATAGATTGTGTTTGATTCCTGCATATATACAGGAAACTAAATATTGATAGATATGTAGCAATCCATTCTCAAGATTGATTCCTATTTCCCAGAAGTGTTATGGAAATATATTTGTACAAGACGTGGATGACTGGTCTTCGAATGCATACGATCCTAATATATCGATCTGAACCAGGTAATGACAGCCCAGGTGTCGCATATCTCAACGACGATTCGGGTTTTCCAGCACCTAAAGGAGATGGCTAACTTAAATCGGATGGATAGCAATTATCAAAAAATATCATAAATATGTAAAGTGTCTGACCTTTAAATCATCTGAAATATCCGTCCGTGACAAAGCGTAATGCATGTCAAGTTAGATAATAAAGTTTGATTTGGGTCTTTGATAAATCTTTAACATCGTAGGTACATAGAATATAGACCACTAGCCCAGTGACGTCACACATACACTGTTGCATCGCATGACATGACGTTCGTCGACAATTTAGATTGGGGATATCGATTGTTATTCCGCTTGGTGGCTTCCGCCGCTGATGTTTTTATATCAGTCCCAGTGGGCGGACGGAGGGCATTCTAGTTGGAAGGAGCACGAGGTATAGACGCATACTGATTATCAGAAGATTCAACTGCTGAACAGAATACAACGATGGCCGTAGGCGATTTACAGAGAGTTGAGGTATTCTATATGTCGATCGCTATCATTGTACACATTGTAACGGGGCAGTACAGCATCAACAATGGCAAACTACAGGCGGACTTCAGTTACAGCCAACTCACCGTAACTCCGAGTCTAAATGGAAGCGTACACAAACTACGTCTGAACAACAATAACTTGATATATTTCAACTTGACTGAAGCCATGCCAGAACTGGAAGACATCATCCTAAGTACGAATGAGATTGAAGTATTTCCTGATCTACGACCAGCTCCAAATCTCACAACTGTTGACGTTTCTACGAACCGCATACGCGTTGTTGATCCGATACACCTCGAGGGTCTAGCCTCTTTGTTAAACTTGTATCTGAAGCGCAATAGATTGACGAGCTTCCCAGACTCAGCCATTCCATCACCCAACCTGGAAATGCTTGATTTATCCTACAACGAAATGACTCATGTACCTCAAGCTACCTCGAGGAGGATTATCCTAAGCTATAACGAGATCGTCCAAGTGCGTTTGCGGGATTTACTAGCCTGTCCAAAGACGGTCAATTTGAATTTGAGAGGCCAACCGATTACTCGATTTGTAAATCTGTGCTCTACAAACGGTGCGGAAAACGTCTCTGGAATCCAGATAAATATGATGGAAACGCCTGTGTCATGTGATTGCGCATTGTCGTGGACAAAATTGTGGACCACAAAAACTATTACACACACCTGCAATGGGCAAACGATACAGTCGTACGATGTGTCATTTACTGATTTCAATTGCAAAGGTAAGGTGGTGTCTACGCTATTACCATCAACCTCAAGCAGCGTCACTTGCCAATACCGTCTTATGGTTAAGTAGCCTGTAATGTAGTTTATTGTAAGTTAAACAATTGAGTGGAACTCCTGATAAGAATATCAATATTGTTAAGATGATATTGATACTTACACACTACTTCCCAATCATCCTGATAATAAAGCTCATACGGTCACATTCACGCATAGATATATCTGTATTTCATGTCTACAGAAATGATAAAAGCAATTCTTATTGTGAACTGTACAGGTGGCAGTGGCGGTACACTCTGGAAGCAGATCGACTTCAGCAGATACTTCTGCACCATCCCTCAAGTTGACGAGCAGCTGTACACCTTGAATGAGCGTGCGTGTACTATGCTCTGTATGTCCCGTCCCAACTGTGTGGTATTTGGTCTGGTTCCTCCTGGACCAAGTGAGACACGATTTAAGTGTCTTCTGACAGGTGACAGCGTTGATCGTAGTGGTAGCGCCACCAGCGTCACGACCACTCACCCAGCATCCACTCGCTGGTATATAATATCAAACATGCTAGATTAGGCAACACATCCAAAAAATTCCTTACATGACGCTGCAGGTGTGTTAGGTGTTTCGTATGATTTCACGGTGTAAAAGTAGTTAAGTCGGGGATGGTGATGAGAGACGAGAGACGCTTATTCTTAATTAATCTGGTGCGAGTGAAAAGGGGTTAATTTCATTTGCCTAAATTGGTTTAGTTTTCATGTCGTAACTGGCCGAAAAGTTATAAACTGAACCTTCAGGGAAGGATAGAGAGGTGGTGGGTGTATGTGTTCGTAAATGTATGCGTTTGTTGTGGGTGAAAATATGATATTTTTTTTGCGAGACGGCAGCTTGGTCTCATTTAATCGACGCGCTAAAGTAAATATTTATTAAAATGGAACATACAAAGACTGCATCATTGGATTAACCTGTTTTGTGAATAGTTTCAAATTAATGGTGTTATTGATATTAAACCTTGCACAGTATTTCACATCGGAAACATTGAATGCAAATACAGATATCTATTATAGATAACGCGATGTGTTTTGTCACGTCATTCGTTGTTATGAAATGTAACATAGGCGGGCCATTTAGTAGAATGAAGTATCCCATGTCCATTAACATTTGGGTATTGCATAAAATGATATGAATAACTCCATTATGGTAATGATTGGTGATCAATGCATTATTCTGTTAATTGCATTATTGTTAGATGTTTTAATTGTTTTTCAATAGCGAGGTTGTCCTAAAACTATGACTTCGGTTCCTCTTTCAGAAACCGCAATAATCTAAGTTGCTTTATGATATATTTAGAGGCAGTTTGCAGTTGCAATTTATAAATACTTCACTAGCGTTAATATTATCCCACATTTACTCTAGATGTGAATAACCTAGTTTTAAACGTTAACTTGATGCATCTTGAATAAATAATAGGACACCTTCCTGAAGCATACAATGTGCTTTGTTTGCATACTGGCCATGTACAGACAATCACGAGCGACAAATAATATCTCAGTATGTCTAAGCTGCATATCAGCTCGCTTTACATCCATTGTAACCGGCGAGAAGATGAATACATTGCCATTTCTAATCTCATGAATCGTATATACATCGCCCCATTGCCGCTTGCTGTTTTGGTAACACTATAGAAAGACATGAATACAAAAGCAATAACAAAGATGAACGCCCCGACGCCTTCTGAAGTATTACACAGATAATGGAGGGCTCTGTTTTATATTGAACAGTTGCTCCTCTAAAAAAAAACATTATATCTGGTATGATCTGACAAAACGTGTTGATTTTGTTTGAAGGTTGAGAACAATTTCGTCATTGTGCTGTATATATCATGAAGCGACATGTAGTTTTGTCTTGATGTATATTAAATAAGTTCACTGGAAATGTTGTATAAGATCATTGACGAGACCATTCTTTATTACATGACGAGGTATTCTTCATTACATGATGATGATGTTGTCAAAACAGCGACATTGACTGAGTCAGGCCGTCATATTCCACTCCGAATACACAGTGGTATTCTACATAGGAGGGTCTTAGGCAAAAAGTATCCTTTTACAAGATACATAAACATGCCATTTGACATCCGACGAACCAATGGATTATATGATATCTAATCCCCTCCCATCCGAGGTTTTAGAGCATTGGCATATCTCATAGGGGTATAAAACTAAAGACAAATGTTTCTACGGCAATTATGATTGCTACTTTAACAAATCTCTCATAGTCATCTGGGTATCACTCGTGGTAAATTTGTAATCGATCCATAATTATCAAAACCTGGGGTTGGATGCGTCATGTGTAGCAATTATTATAACAAAAATAATAATGTATTTGGTTATATTTATTTCACGCAGAGGACTTAATGACATCGATGACTTGTAATCATTCTTTGCATGTTGAGTTTAAGAATGCGGTTATTTCCCCCCGGATGGGATACAGGAAGCTTATTGATACCCGTCTCCGTTTACGATTTCCTGACCGAAAAAACATTGACCAACAATGACCTATGAGTGACGTTAGTTAATGAAGCAAAGCCACACACACCATATGCAGCATATATAATCCATGTCTTTTCACAATCTTCAGGCAATCTGTCTGTGTAAAGTCAATATTGAAGAGGCGAACAGGAACCAAGACCTGTTGTTATTCAAATGCTCGTTTTATACGTATTCCATTGTACTCT
Organism: Urechis unicinctus; assembly: GCA_034190875.2. Taxonomy (NCBI): domain Eukaryota; kingdom Metazoa; phylum Annelida; class Polychaeta; order Xenopneusta; family Urechidae; genus Urechis; species Urechis unicinctus. The sequence continues at coordinate 25,615,235 of CM067352.1, read as the reverse complement.
GCGCACGCAGCTCAATGAGTATGTTTGTGTGACACTTATATATTAAAGTGACAAAATTGTAAGATACCCTGTCTGATCAATTAGTGACAACGCGTTGTAACAAACATCGAGCAAAATATCACAGCAAATGTGCATCAATAATCATGAAATCGCTTTATTGACAGATGGCAGAGATGTTATATAGCTGTTCTGATGTCAGTGAAGTAGAAAGCAGCTCGAAGTTAACATATTCCTTTGCTGTAGCGCGTTTGATTAATGTCCGTGAGAAACAAAGATTAAAACATTTGTACAATTGGGGAACGATGCAACATTCATATAGGTCGACTAGAGTGCTACTCAAACTATCCGTGAGGCTAATCAACGTGTATTAAGTTGAACTGGTACCCCGCGTCATGTGACTGTATTTGCCAGCAGATTGTACATGTCAATAACCTATCACATAACCAACCCTTCCACCGGTACATTGTATTGCCACATGTACACGTTTATTCAAGCTCGCTTTGGAGACGCCCCATGGTATGTTAATATGTTTAAGTACATACATCATACCAATCATTCGTATTTGCTAACATTGTTTGTTGTGCAATGCAAGAATGATTTTTGACCCTTCAGCATCACTGGACCTTCTTGTGTAACATCAATAATCTGCTAACTGTTGGTGCCGTCATTGCAAATTAGCAAGGATTATATATGTTCAGCAACAGTTATCACACTTCTAGAACTGAGCAATCAGGTTAAGTCAAATGAATTTATCAGCATGTGAGGCAAGCGGTGAGGCAAGCAAGCTACCACTATGCGTTTGGAAGAATTAATTAAGTGAAAAGGGCCAACAAGTCACATTTTATATGCATATGCGTATATATATTATATATATATATATATATATATATATATATATATATATATATATATATATATATATATATATATATATATATATATATATATATATATATATATATATATATATATATATATATATACATACACACACACACACATGCATACACACACACACACACACACATACACACACACATACACACACAAAACATACAAGTTAACTACTTAAAACGATTCAAGTACCCTAGGAGACTCATATTGAGTGACATTTGAATATGAACCTACCATGTGCATTCTTAGATACCTTACCGAGTTAAAGGATCTGTTAAGAGCGCAAATCCTTAGACACTGGAGTCAACTTTCTTGAAGTACCCATATCCGCGCTCATCTGAACAATTGCGGCATACCCGTTTGGTTCTCGTATATATTTTTGAGCCATTGTTATCAGCTGAGTATTTGAGTGGATTCGTATCTCCTTAAAAACAATGCCCTGATTTCCTCAGACCCATTTTGAGTGACATTTAAATATGCACCTTCCCATTATATTCATAAATATATTTCCGTGTTCACTGATCTATTAAGATTGTCATTGATCATCTTCATGTTAACAACATCACCAAAGCTTGCCTGCACTTGCATCCCTCTGTCTCCGTGTAGGACGCGGCCATTTTGTCTTACCTGCCCCATCACCATCACTCCACGAATTTGTGTCTTTAGGATGTTTACTTGTGATTAGGCGTTGGCGTTTTCCGGCGATTTCGGCCTTTAGATCAGCAACAATCTAGTCGAAAGACAGAAAAGGGCATTTGTACATCAAATGGACAAAGAAAAGGCTTGGTATGAGCTAGGTCGCTACTGCAGATATAGCGGCCTACTTCAGACCAGTACCTCGACCAGGTTCAGTCGTTCTGCAATGTAAAAGTAGCATTTAGCCATCGATGTTACAGTTGCTCTGGTTATCGCTGTGCAGCCTCCTTTCAGTCATTACTATGGTGTCCATGTTATGCTCGAACCTATAAACAGTATTGATGTTAGCGTCAATACTTTGTCTAGAATTCCTGGCGTTCCAATGGATAATTGAGAGCTATGCCTGCACACTGTACATACATCCGTCGTCATCTGTATGCATGGTTCTGGTAACTAAGGTTTCGTTTGTGATATAATTTTCGGGAGTGACTTTGGGATGGATCCATATCCCCGCAAAATGGCTGGAGAGCGGTGGTTGTCAACGATAGGGCTATTTGAGTTCCTCGCACATTTGCTCCATTTCATTTCTTGTAGATATTCGCTTAGCGGTGTTATTGTTGAGTTTAATAAATATGTAAGTATCCCTTTCTGGTCCAATATCTTTCTTATATTTTCTTCAGCATCTCCAGCGTGGTTCATTTTTAGTCTTGGTCATGTGGTGGTTTATAAAAATCCCTCGCCTTTTCAGCTTGAAGCTATTTTCCATGACTGTTTCGTCAGATTAGTATTGAGTGGATTTGATAAGGGCATCTAGCGGCCAATCTTGCTGTGTCCAAATATCAACACACTCCTTCACTGTCCCCGCCCACGACACACCCAGGCTCCTTCACTGTACCCGCCCTCAACACACCCGGGCTCCTTCACTGTCCCCGCCCTCGACACACCCAGGCTCCTTCACTGTACCCACCCTCGACACACCCGGGCTCCTTCACTGCCCCCCCCCCCCTCGACACACCCAGGCTCCTTCACTCTCACTGTACCCATACCCTCGCCACACCCTCAACACACCAACTCCCCCCCCCTCTCAACACACCAAGGCTTCCTCTCTACAACATACTACTGCCCCCCCCCCCCCTCAACACACCAAGGCTCCCTCTCTACCACCTTTACTCCGTACACCCCGACAACACTTTACACTCCCGCACTCACATAACTCTCAACAACTCCGCTCAAACTCCGCCTCGAATCTTACTCCACCTCTGTACGACTCATCACCCAGTGCGCTCTTCTCGGCCATGTTGCTCACACAGAGAAAACACCCAACTAACCTGGTTATTTTCTCAATGCACCTCAATGTCTTTTCAACCTTTGAATGAACCCACACGTGCTTAATAGACGTTCCAAATATGTGAAGGTTGTTGAATTTTCAGGGCGAGAACTATGTTACAAAAGATTTAGTTAGCATGCAACGGATTGACAGCGTCAACAGATATCACCGGCATCATAACGTGACCTATAGCGTCAACAGATATCATCGACATCATAACGTGACCTACAGCGCACCGTTTGCCTTGACTGACGACAAATGCATCCAAAGGTTACTGTCGATTGTTCAATATGTTGCTCAGATAGAACGAGATGCACTGGTCGAAATCGACCATAGCAAATCATGACCTAGTTATGGTGATACCCTTGGCAGGTTGTCCACTTCGTTACAAATAGCAAGCTTAGACTCCGGTGGAGGGGGCATTCATTTACTTAAAGCATATTTTTAAGTCATGTGATAGCGTGCCCCCACCCCGAAAACAGAGACATGACATAAGTATGGAATGGCTCATAATTTCAAACAGCGTCTGTGTTTTAAAGGTCCATTTTTCGGCGATTTGGTGAAATTTCCATTTTTGTGTAGTTGCTAAAAAGACTTGTTTACAATCGGTTCATGTTTTTGGGAACACCAAATCATCCATGATTAATCGATAAAGGCGCACTGAAACAGCCTCCGAACTTTGTTTACACAAATAGTCAAGTGAATAGCCTGTAACTACGCATGCACAACTCTACCATTTTCTTGTATTATCGCTCAAACCCCATCCGTTTTCAGCTTCGGAAGTATTGCAGCCTCTACCGTGCGCCGTGTATGGGTTAAAACTCACGTCCCGTCAAAAATAAGAAATCGAACCTTACAAAGGCCATAAACACAGCTGGGGTCACCGATTTGACTCGAGGTTTCTTTAAATCATTACTTAACGTAGTAAGGAATCGGTCGATGATTATTTATGAAATGCACCTTTAAATATTTAACAAGTGCCCCCCTTGCAATTAACGTGGGGTTTATGCGCGTTTATAAAAAAAATACCCTGGGTTCAATTGATCACGGGAATCAGGGTCATGCGTGTGAGAGCCTTACAGTCATGTGGTCATGCGTGTGAGAGCCTTACAGTCATGTGAGAGTGCTGTTTACCAACAATGGAGGTTGTTAAAGCCGTTCTCGTCGCTTGCCTGGTCTGTTCCCCAGTTCATGGCAGGTACCAGCCGACCTGGGATTCCCTTGATCAGCGCCCTATCCCGGGATGGTACGACGAGGCCAAGTTTGGAATTTTCGTCAGCTGGGGTCTGTTTTCTGTGCCTAGCTTTGAGAGCGAGTGGTTTTGGAATCATTGGGAAGCAGGCGTGCCTAGCTATGTAGAGTTTATGGAAAAGAACTATCCGCCTTGGTGGACCTATCCTGATTTCGCCAACCAATTCACTGCTGAATTCTACAACCCTGAACAATGGGCTGATATGATACAAGCATCTGGAGCGAAGTAAGTACTACCATTGTTTGTGGTCGAATCTGGTTGATGCCAGAGAGATCGTCTAGCCTTTGTTCTCAATGGGGTCTTGTTTCAGATACGTGGTTTTTATCACCAAACATCACGATGGCTTCACCAACTGGCCGTCGTCTGTGTCGTGGAACTGGAACGCGGGAGATGTAGGGCCCAAGAGGGACCTAGTTGGTGAGTGTCCCGCGCAACATGCTTCACAAAGGAACAGACCACTGTTAGTTATAATAATGTCACCTGTCCAGCTGGGTCAGATTCTTTGCTAGTTTATGAGAAAAATTGATCAGTTCTACTAGATCACTTGATTTAATAACAGTGCCCAGTTCAACTGGGTCTGTTTGTATAATGATGTTTACTTGGTTTAGTTATGTCAGTTGATTTATGACCATTGGATCAGTTTAATCTAGTCGTTTAGAAAAAGGCATGCTGTGTTACGTCAGTTGGTCTTAATTCATTGGACTTGTGCAGATATAGGCCTACTTCAGATGTAATGTCATCTCGGCAGGTTCAGTCGTTCTGTAAGGTAAAAGTTGCATGGTCATGAGCCATCGATGTTACGATGCTCTGGTTATCGCTGTGTTCAGCCTCATTCAGTAATTACTATGCTGTTCATTATGCTCGAACCTATAAACATTATGATGCTAGCGTCAATACTTTGTCTAGAATTCCTGGCGTTCAAATGGATAATTGAGAGCTATGCCTGCACACTGTACATAGTCAAATGAATTTATCAGCATGTGAGGCAAGCGGTGAGGCAAGCAAGCTACCACTATGCGTTTGGAAGTATTAATTAGTGAAAAGAGCCAACAAGTCACATTTTATATGCATATGCGTATATATATATATATATATATATATATATATATATATATATATATATATATATATATATATATATATATATATATATATATATATATATATATATATATATATACACACACACACACACACACACACACACACACACACACACACACACACACACACACACACACACACACACACACATACACACACAAAACATACAAGTTAACTACTTAAAACGATTCAAGTACCCTAGGAGACTCATATTGAGTGACATTTGAATATGAACCTACCATGTACATTCTTAGATACCTTACCGAGTTAAAGGATCTGTTAAGAGCGCAAATCCTTAGACACTGGAGTCAACTTTCTTGAAGTACCCATATCCGCGCTCATCTGAACAATTGCGGCATACCCGTTTGGTTCTCGTATATATTTTTGAGCCATTGTTATCAGCTGAGTATTTGAGTGGATTCGTATCTCCTTAAAAACAATGCCCTGATTTCCTCAGACCCATTTTGAGTGACATTTAAATATGCACCTTCCCATTATATTCATAAATATATTTAAGATTGTCATTGATCATCTTCATGTTAACAACATCACCAAAGCTTGCCTGCACTCGCATCCCTCTGTCTCCGTGTAGGACGCGGCCATTTTGTCTTACCTGCCCCATCACCATCACTCCACGAATTTGTGTCTTTAGGATGTTTACTTGTGATTAGGCGTTGGCGTTTTCCGGCGATTTCGACCTTTAGATCAGCAACAATCTAGTCGAAAGACAGAAAAGGGCATTTGTACATCAAATGGATAAAGAAAAGGCTTGGTATGAGCTAGGTCGCTACTGCAGATATAGCGGCCTACTTCAGACCAGTACCTCGACCAGGTTCAGTCGTTCTGCAATGTAAAAGTAGCATTTAGCCATCGATGTTACAGTTGCTCTGGTTATCGCTGTGCAGCCTCCTTTCAGTAATTACTATGGTGTTCATGTTATGCTCGAACCTATAAACAGTATTGATGCTAGCGTCAATACTTTGTCTAGAATTCCTGGCGTTCAAATGGATAATTGAGAGCTATGCCTGCACACTGTACATACATCCGTCGTCATCTGTATGCATGGTTCTGGTAACAAAGGTTTCGTTTGTGATATAATATTCCGGAGTGACTTTGGGATGGATCCATATCCCCGCAAAAAGGCTAGAGAGCGGTGGTTGTCAGCGATAGGGCTATTTGAGTTCCTCGCACATTTGCTCCATTTCATTTCTTGTAGATATTCGCTTAGCGGTGTTATTGTTGAGTTTAATAAATATGTAAGTATCCCTTTCTGGTCCAATATCTTTCTTATATTTTCTTCAGCATCTCCAGCGTGGTTCATTTTTAGTCTTGGTCATGTGGTGGTTTATAAAGATCCCTCGCCTTTTCAGCTTGAAGCTATTTTCCATGACTGTTTCGTCAGATAAGTATTGAGTGGATTTGATAAGGGCATCTAGCGGCCAATCTTGCTGTGTCCAAATATCAACACACTCCTTCACTGTCCCCGCCCTTGACACACCCAGGCTCCTTCATTGTACCCGCGCTCAACACACCCAGGCTCCTTCACGGTACCCCCCCTAAACACCAAGGCTCCCTCTCTACAACATCCTGCCCCCCCCCACCCTCAACACACCAAGGCTCCCTCTCTACAACATACTGGCCCCCCCCCTCTCAACACACACCAAGGCTCCCTCTCTACAACATACTGCCCCCCCCCCTCAACACACCAAGGCTCCCTCTCTACAACATACTGCCCCCTCCTTCAACACACCAAGGCTCCCTCTCTACAACATACTGCCCCTCTCCTTCAACACACCAAGGCTCCCTCTCTACAACATTCTGTCCCCGCCCTCAACACACCAAGGCTCCCTCTCTACACCTTACTCCGTACACCCCGACAACACTTCACACTCCCGCACTCACATAACTCTCAACAACTCCGCTTAAACTCCGCCTCGAATCTTACCCCAACTCTGTACGACTCATCACCCAGTGCGCTATTCTCGGCCATGTTGCTCACACAGAGAAAACACCCAACTAACCTGGTTATTTTCTCAATGCACCTCAATGTCTTTTCGACCTTTGAATGAACCCACACGTGCTTAATAGACGTTCCAAATATGTGAAGGTTGTTGAATTTTCAGGGCGAGAACTATGTTACAAAAGAGTTAGATATCACCGGCATCATAACGTGACCTACAGCGTCAACAGATATCATCGACATCATAACGTGACCTACAGCGCACCATTTGCCTTGACTTGACGACAAATGCATCCAAAGGTTACTGTCGATTGTTCAATATGTTGCTCAGATAGAACGAGATGCACTGGTCGAAATCGACCATAGCAAATCATGACCTAGTTATGGTGATACCCTTGGCAGGTTGTCCACTTCGTTACAAATAGCAAGCTTAGACTCCAGAGGAGGGGGCATTCATTTACTTAAAGCATATTTTTAAGTCATGTGATAGCGTGCCCCCATACCGAAAACAGAGACACGACATAAGTGTGGAATGGCTCAAGATTTCAACCAGCGTCTGTGTTTTAAAGGTCCATTTTTCGGTGATTTTTGTGTAGTTGCTAAACTGACTCGTTTACAATCCGTTCATGTTTTTGGGAACACCAAATCATCCATGATTAATCGATAAAGGCGCACTGAAACAGCCTCCGAACTTTGTTTACACAAATAGTCAAGTGAATAGCCTGTAACTACTCATGCACAACTCTACCATTTTCTTGTATTATCGCTCAAACCCCATCCGTTTTCAGCTTCGGACGTATTGCAGCCTCTACCGTGCGCGTGTATGGGTTAAAACTCACGTCATGTTAAAAATAAGAAATCGAACCTTACAAAGGCCATAAACACAGCTGGGGTCACCGATTTGACACGAGGTTTCTTTAAATCATTACTAAACGTAGTAAGGAATCGGTCGATGACATTTAACAAGTGCCCCCCTTGCAACTAACGTGGGGTTTATGCGCGTTTATAAAAATAAATACCCTGGGTTCAATTGATCACGGGAAACAGGGTCATGCGTGTTGAGAGCCGTAATAGTCATGTGAGAGCGCTGTTTACCAGCAATGGAGGTTGTTAAAGCCGTTCTCGTCGCTTGCCTGGTCTGTTCCCCGGTTCATGGCAGGTACCAGCCGACCTGGGATTCCCTCGATCAGCGCCCTATCCCGGGATGGTACGACGAGGCCAAGTTTGGAATTTTCGTCAGCTGGGGTCTGTTTTCTGTGCCTAGCTTTGAGAACGAGTGGTTTTGGAATCGTTGGGAAGCAGGCGTGCCTAGCTATGTAGAGTTTATGGAGAAGAACTATCCGCCTTGGTGGACCTATCCTGATTTCGCCAACCAATTCACTGCTGAATTCTACAACCCTGAACAATGGGCTGATATGATACAAGCATCAGGAGCGAAGTAAGTACAACCAATTATCTGAGGTCGAATCCGGTTGATGCCAGAGAGATCATCCAGCCTTTGTTCTCAATGGGGTCTTGTTTCAGATACGTGGTTTTTATCACCAAGCATCACGATGGCTTCACCAACTGGCCGTCGTCTGTGTCGTGGAACTGGAACGCGGGAGATGTAGGGCCCAAGAGGGACCTTGTTGGTGAGTGTCCCGCGCAACATGCTTCACAAAGGAACAGACCACTGTTAGTTATAATAATGTCACCTGTCCAGCTGGGTCAGATTCTTTGCTAGTTTATGAGAAAACATTGATCAGTTCTACTAGATCACTTGATTTAATAACAGTGCCCAGTTCAACTGGGTCTGTTTGTATAATGACATTGGTCGGTTTAGTTATGTCAGTTGATGTTATGACATTGGTCAGTTTAGATAGGTCAGTTTAGTTAGGTCAGCTGTGTTACGTCAGTTGGTCTTAACTCATTGGACTTTGTGATTTAGGTTTTAGTTGATGTAATGTCATCGGTCGGCGGTGTAAGGCCAGTTGATGGTCATGAGTCTGGGACGATGCTGCCGAGACATTATGACTGGTGTTCGCGGACATTATGACTGGTGTTCGCTGACATTATGACCGGTGTTCGCTGACATTATGACTGGTGTTCGCTGACATTATGACTGGTGTTCGCTGACTTTATGACTGGTGTTCGCTGTACTTCCGAGCTACATCTGCAACAATTTCTCAGGGCTGTGCTGCTAGCTACCACATCGTTCACTATATTTCTTTATCATTCCATCGACCTCCAGGGGACTTTGCCGAGGCTCTGCGCAAGAAGACGACAATCCGCCTGGGGCTCTATCATTCTCTCTACGAGTGGTTCAACCCCCTCTACCTCGACGACGCTAACGCCAATTTCACTACGCAAACCTATGTAGAGGTAACACGCTAGTGAGTTTAGCATCGCATCATCGTGGTTTACGACATGGTAGCCTATATGTTAATATTCGCAACATCGTTATCTCTGCTACCAGCGGAAGACCATGCCGGAGTTATACGAACTTGTGATGAAATACAAACCGGATATGATTTGGTCTGATGGAAGCAACGGACCTGATACGTACTGGAACAGCACCGAGTTCCTGGCCTGGCTCTACAACGACAGGTAGGTCGTGATAGATTAATGAGGCCAAGACAATTTAACATGGCGCTTACTGTCGTCAATATCAAGCTCATTCTCTCATATTCCTTCATGGAGGACCGATTCCAGATCTTTAACAGTCCATCAATACACCCACACACACACACACACACACACACCCATATATATATATATATATATATATATATATATATATATATATAGATATATATATATATATATATATATATATATATATATATATATATATATATATATATATATATATATATATATATATATATATATATATATATATATATATATATATATATATATATACCCATATATGTACACATAAATATATATTATATCCATGCTGTTCTATATATATATTATTATAGCCCAGTGAAGGACGATATATATATATATATATATATGCATATATATAGTAGTATACATATATATACATATAATGATATTTATGCATATTTATATCCATGCTGTTCTCTTATATTTAGCCCAGTGAAGGACGAGGTAGTAGTGAATGACAGATGGGGGGATGGTGTCTCCTGCCATCATGGAGACTTCTACACATGTCATGACAGGTTCAATCCAGGTAACTGCCGACGGGGTCCCTAAGGTGGGCTCGCTTGTTTGTGTGATGCTTGAGCATGAACCTTAAAGTATGCGTTTACGAGCCAGATGTGGTCACCGGACACACACACACACACACACACACATTCTGTTGATCGTTGTATGCACACACACACACACACACACACACACACACACACACACACACACACACACACACACATATATATATATATATATGTATGTATATATGCACACATACACGCGCAATTTATATATATATATATATATATATATATATATATATATATATATATATATATATAGTTATTAAGTGTGACGTTCGTTGTCCAGGATGTCATTGTAATATCACTTATTAAGAGTGACGTTCGTTGTCCAGGATATCTGTTTCCTCACAAATGGGAGAACTGCATGACAATTGACAAGGGATCCTGGGGCTATCGACGCAATGTGGGCTTGTCAATGTATCTCAGTAGCAAAGAGCTTGTGGCGACTCTCGTGGAAACTGTCAGGTGAGCAGCAACATTGCCATGAAATGCAAATGTCAGAAAAACCGAATGCAACTAGTTGCTTAGACTATGAGGCTGGTGAATGTATTGAGCGAAATTATAAAGGGAATCACCTCTGATATATAAGATTGAACAGTGGAATCTGTCAGTGGAAACTTAATTTCATGGAGATTTCCCAGTCGTTGACTATTCTCATTATTTTAGGACGCGTTATGATGTTTCTTTATGACTTATAAACTTAGAATTAAACAGTATTCATGTGTTCATTAGATGATATTGTTATGTCGTCATCATATATGGGATGGGGACATGTTAAAAATGTTAAGGATGAATCCAGCTAGATTAGAATTATCTCATATTTGTATAACAATTTTCGTATTGCTTACCTTCTAAAATGCTCTTTAAGCAGGCGTAGAAGTTTGACATTGTTGGGGCTGTGCCTGTGCACACTTGTACTCTAAACAGGCAACGAATCAAATGCATTCAACACAATGCGCAGGTGTCATATTTCTGCCATTAGGCGTTCCGTGGGGTTTGCAAATTCTAACATAACGAAAAACATTTCTAACAAATTCCATAACGTTTCTATGAAGCTTTTCTCCTTGGTGTCTAACCGGCTGTCCGTACAATGGCCCTCGTATTTCAGTTGTGGGGGTAATTTGCTGATGAATGTTGGGCCCACTCACGATGGTAGGATTTTGCCCATCTTTGAGGAACGCCTCCGTGATATGGGGGCGTGGCTTAAAGTGAACGGGGAGGCCATATATAGCAGCAAGCCGTGGACGCACCAGAATGATACAGTCACCAAGGACGTGTGGTGAGTCGCTGATCTGAGCATCGAAAACGTTGTTCATTTCTGACTTTTCTAATTTCCTCCATAATGGACTTGTCTTCACTTCTTGTCAATCAACATATGGGCCGTCCTCTGGTCTTACTCACATTTTGACACTTTCTCTGCTTCGTTGCTCTGCTGCTTTATGTATACTGTTAGCAGAATACACCATGATTGAACTGGATATTAACAACTGTTATTACGCTTTTGAGACATTGATATAGATAATGATATATATCTCAGGTATACAGCGGCAGGAGGCGCTGTTTATGCCATCAGCCTGACCTGGCCTTCCAGCAACACAATCGTACTGGGCGCACCTGTTCCTTCATCCGACACTAGAGTGACACTATTAGGCTACCAATCAGGCCCGCTGGCCTGGAAACCCAAACCAGGCGCTGGAATGGTCATCTCTATCCCCAATATAGGCTACCAGGATAAGCCGTGTGATTGGGCTTGGGTTTTTAAGCTGAATAATCTGAGAAGTTAATGGCAACATCCGCCATGCAAGCCGCCCTTGGAGTCATTATGATTCATTTGAAGACTGTGCATAATTCCGATATTGAGAACGGATAAATCGTGCATTAAATTTCACCAAAACACTAATGTGCGGAGATTTGCTATTAAATGTGATTCAATTTATGTTAATTGCCTTATTTTACCCGACAAAACATGCACACTTTGCGGGAAATTATTGATCAAGATCGAAAGCTTTTGAAAACCTATTTGTATACAAGATACCATTCGTCAATCTTCCATCTTGAATGTATGCATATTCCTAGCATATAATTACAAAGGGAAAACATATGGACGCCTCATGCATTAAGGGCCCACTAACAACATGACACGTTTTTGCTTATCTTGTGACATTTTGGTCAAAGGATGTGTCGCAAATGAAGCTTGGCTCGACAAATTCTCCTCGTTTTTCTAAACCAGCTATTGCTGTTATTTTCGAAGGTGAGTTAATTACAGTGTGAATATGAGACTGTGTCACAGATACAAGTAAAACATTCAACTAGAGCTTCATCTAGAACATCAGCCATATTGTATTACAGTGTGGTTGTGAGACTGAGAATAGAAAAGACAGAACGGAATATTCCGCTGTATAACCAGGTTGACCTGCGTGCGTGGTTATTTGGAGTCATCCATTGCATGCCAAACAGCGTGTACAAAGAGCATCATATCTTATGGGGAGACCAATAACGAAACTCCACCAGGTGTCACAGATTTCACAAACTTGATCAACGCCCTATTCAAACCCACTCTCGACCCTTGCAAAGCCAACAAACGGCAATTTGTGACGCCAAGTCATGTTACAAATTTGTTGGAGGTCATTCCGAGTGTGCGCTAAAAAGAAGCCTGGATTATAATTTGCTACGAGCTGTCTGCAGGTCGTCTGCCTTCTACTTAGTATGGCCTCAGATCTACCTCCATACTGGACTGAATCCCACGCGGAAGAATACCATCGCATCTCCGTGGTAGGTCCATTTCGCTCCGAATGACCACTACACAGATGAGTCACAGATCGACTTGTACAATTGTGTTTCAATTTGTATTACGCCGACCTGTACACAGGTGAGTCCAGTTGTATTAGGCCGACCTCAACACAGCTAAGTCCATTTGTTTATGACCGACCTATACAAAGGTGAGGCCGTTTATCTAATGCCGACCTGTAAACAAAAAAGTCCCCGACTTGTACACAGGTGAGTCCATCTGTATCAGGCCAATCTGTACACAGATACTTGTACAGAAATAAGTAATATTTTCTCAGGCCTACCTATACAACCAAGTTGAGACAATTTGTCAGACTGACTATTACTTCAGCAAGCTGATATTTACAAAGTTGAGTCTGAAATTGTCCGAAGCCAACCAGTACACAGGTGAGTTAATTATTTCGAAGCCGACCTGTGCACTGGTGAGATCATTTGTCCGAGGCAAGTAAGAGTTTATTTGTCTAGGATCAACCAAGTCGCAGATGAGTCTATGCATAATAAACATTTGTCACAATATTGATTATTAAGTGATGCTCTCTTGAATGTGTATGTTTATAATCCATTTCATTTGTTAATCAGATGACAGCAGAAGACGCCGTGTGATTGGAACACCGCTCACTCTCCTACTTGTGCGCGTTGTCCTGGGCAACATTTGTCTCATGAATCCTTTGGGATCCAGTATGAAGAAGTACAAGTTCACCTCGGCGCCATGCAGGACGTGCCTTCGTGACCATTGCCAACGACACGCCTCTACATATGACTCTGTTTTGGGCCTGACCAATGGCAGGAAGCGGATGTTATTCCGTGAATTCATTATATATGACAATGCACAATGTTACCCAGAATACATAGTAACTTACAGGCGTTTGGTATAAATTGACCACGCAACACCTGAGAGCTGTCGAGGTAAGTTTGCTCAAAGCTCTAAGATGTCAGGTTACATTTTAGAATAGGGGGACACAGCCATTGAAAGGTTGATAGCGCTTGCTTTCCTATTGGTCGTGTCTTGCTGAATAAACATATTTATTGAGTTCAAGCAAATTGTATCTAGTCCAATATATGCATAATAATCTGTACTTCATGTCATTACCGTGCCAGCGCTTAACGTTGCACCATCCACCGACTGGTATGCATGTGTATTGCTGCAAGGTCATTGTCGAATTGTTTGTATCGAGCATAGGCTGGGCTGGCAATCATTTGGCACATCTTCCAATTCTGTTTGGAGATTCATGTCGACTTGCTTACACAGGTCCTCACTGGTTTTGCCAAATGCAGAGCTGTTCATTGGCTTGTAAAAACAATTATTTAACAGTCACTGGCCGCCTTCTTTCTCAATGTTAGCATATGTGGACGTATCTGTCCATCTCTTTGCTTTGGTTGAGCTGGAGGGCTTTCTCTACTTTCATGAGCCTCTTACCAAGAGAGTTAGAGCTGTAGGTTCTTGCAGTACACCACATATGTTTTCTTTGTCGAGGGGGCTGAGCACATCTGGTGGCAACAATCACAGTGAAGCTCTTTCTAGAAATACCACACCCAGTCCTTGTATATTGCCATGTGTTTTGGTAATTGTGGGTAGGACATGTGTTCTGGGGTGTAGCTCCTCAGGTCCACCACTAGAATCTACTTTGTCTCTTAGTCTTTTGAAATGCCCATTTAATCTTATTTGTCCGCTCTGCTACCCACCCCATACCACCTTTGTCTTCTACCAACCCCATTAAATCATTGTCTTCCACCCACCCCATACCACCTTTGTCTTCTTCTACCCAACCCCATACCACCTTTGTCTTCTACCCACCCCATACCACCTTTGTATTCGTCCCACCCCATATCACCTTTGTCTTCTACCAACCCCATTAAATCATTGTCTTCCACCCACCCTCATTTCAGGCTTTGAATAGAATGGGGTTATCTTCCACTACAGCATTCATTAAAGCCACTATCCCAAGTTCCACACAACAATGTCTTCCATGCATGTTAGAAGCATTATCAATGATATAAATCTGTGCATTTCAACATGCCCATTACAGGTAGGATGTGCTTGTCAGGACCTCTTCATTTCTTTTCTGAAGGAAGCAAGATTTCACGTAGCCGTGCACGACGTCTTATTTATATTACCGTCGTGCGCGGCTAGATTTTACGTGCTAACTTCTGCTTTTACAACTGGTATGACATTACATTCACATCTGCACCAATGTCTAATTTAAATTCAACTGGTTTGTGGCTTTCAACTGCAAGGGACTGGGGTCTTCTGGGATAATGAGTCGAAATTCAGGTGAGATTCTCTCCAGACGTAGGCGATGCTCAAACCCCTGTCCCGCTGGTCCGTGGATGTGACCCGGGGGTTGAGAGCGCTGTCATGGGCCTCTTCGAGCTCTTGAGAAACCGCTTTCCTCACTTCAGTTTCGTACCAATTTATTTTGCATAATTATGATCAATATAAAAAATACAATTGGGACTGTGTTAAAAAAAGCCTGAACAACCCTGTTTAAAGTATTTTATTTATTAATTTGTCTTGTCTGTTATGGAAATAAATAGATGAACCTCCCAGGACATGTTGTGGTTCTGATAACACAACACGTGGATGGAGATGCGTAAATATTATATTGCATGAACCTCCCAGGACATGTTGTGATTCTGATAAAAATGTGGATGGAGGTGTCTGAATCGTAATTTTAAATTATTATTTTCAAATTTATTAAACTCTAAATTTACACGGAATTTAAAAGAATTTATTGCATTAAATTAATTAATAACAGTGGCACAAGAAAACTGCAAGCGCATGTTGTTTTGACAGGGCAACGTACGGTCGGAGATGGGCAGGGCTTTTCGGCTAATTAAAATATTATAATGAAGTCATTACAATATCATAATTAGCACTTCACGTCATGTGTTGCGGCTTTCATCCACCCAATTTTTGCTGCAGATATGGAAAGTTTGCGATACTAGGTTTACAAGTGAGTGGTATTTATATGTTATTCTTTTAATGAAAATTAGTTTACTCAAGTGGTTGTGCAAAAACTGCTTGCCGTTTATAATTTGTTCATTGTTTATAATTTTATGCTCATTGGTGCTTGAAACCTCTATTATCGCTCTCAGCAAATTGTCAGCCGTTGCAGCGGAATGACTTCAGGCTGTACTATAGCCCTACAAGACTTCTGCGTAGACGTCTTACCGTTTCTCGAAACAACGCAACGCAATTATTTTTAGATCGATTCAGACAACTACCAAACACCAAACATACACAAGTGATGGAGTTATAGAATACAATGATGTTTTACGGACAATTTCATCCCTTTTCGGCTGGTGATTTCATCCGTGGTAATTATTTATAGTTCGATCAATTTGGGAAGCGGTAATAAGTCAGAAACACAGCAACATGTTTGTTTACAAGTTCAAGACCACATGCACTGCTCATGCACAGAAAGACGAAGACTAATGCTAAGCCCGGGGGTGGGGGGGGCACTTAAGTGTAAAGATATAGTATACATGTGCCTCACGAAGGGGGTGGTTTTTTCAACATCTCGATGTTACGACAGGTAAGACATTCGCAAAATACCTTGTACGATGGAGTATACTTTTTCTCATTCTCAACGAGTACAACGGGTGCGGGTTTTCGAGGTCCCGCGGCTCACCCCTATCCGAGTTAGGGTAAGTGCCCCCCACTTGGGATGCTAAGGCAATGCGGGAAATCGCGAGAATTAATAGTTTCCAATATGGCAGACTTCGTATCGCGATTTGTTCGGAAACGAACTATCGATGGCATTTATTGAAGAATAGCGTCGAGTGGTGGTAAGTTTTTTTGGAGCGGAAGGTCTATTTTTTGTAAAGGCTCTTGATATATGTTATTTTTTAGGTACGGTATATAGCCCTTCAACCTAAACGAGAACACGCCGACTGTGTTTGACGAACTCTTCGTAACGGTATAAATTCATGTTACCGTTACACCGGAGCTAGCTGTACTACTGCCTGTAGGTAGGAGTGTAAGCCGAACCTCGCCGCAGGCGGCCGCGCTTGTGACTCAATGCTATTTCCAATATTTTCCAGTTGCTCTAACTGGCATTTATATTTAAGGTACATGGACGAATGATACATTAAACGAGAACTATACCTACTAACGTAACGTAATTTCAATAATATTGCCTTACTTTTCGCATTTTACTCCGTTTGAACCATACAAAATGGGTGTTTGTGGAACAATAATTTAAAATTCTTCTCCAGATTTGTTGACTTTTCGAGAATCAGTCCGTTTCGAATTCTCTAAATCTGAGAGCAGTAGCTAACAACGTGTAGCAAAATGTTTCCCCGTCCCAGCAGCCACATTCACTAAAGTCACGACCCATCAAGCAGCAGAGCAAACAAGTCTTTCAAACGGCGCGTACCAAAACAAATATGGCGCCGAATCTTCGGAAAATGTAGAACTGACCAATGAGAGACAACGACTCAAAAGTACCCGAGAGTGACCGAGAGACATGGCTTGTGATTGGAGCATACCAAATCTGGGATGCTTGTCCAGTTCAAGACTGATGGCGAGACTATTGAATATCAGTAACAGGCTAGGGGACCTTGACTAGCTGGAGCCCTAAGCTGTAGCAATTTATGAAAGAGAAACCTTAATAACTTTAAAAAAAAGGAAACATAGCTTATTAGTATCCTCTAGATTATACATTTCTCATGGTATAATTTCACTATGATATTCTAAATGTAAAACATGAAAAGTGGCTGTTATCCCTTACCATAGAATTCTGGCACAAAACCGAGCAGTACCATGAAATTTGAAACCTCAATTACTTTTTTTCTAATTGACTTAAAAACATGAAATATACCTTTTTAGAATCCTCATAAGTATACCTATCTTCAGGTATAATTACAACAAGATACAATGAATTTGGAAAATAATATCACTGTAGAAACGCCGGCGTGCGTATTATGGCCAGCAGGATCTTATACACACATATTGCTCGCATGCGTCTTAAACTTAAAGGTCATGACTTAATATAGTTATACAGCCCCGCAGGCATGTGCAGGGCTAGAAATTAGCCAAATATTTCACCGGCCAGTCGGGCCGGTAACCTTGAAATTCTACCGGCCCTACAAATTTTCTACCGGCCCTACATTTTCAGTATAATATAGTAAAAAACAAAAATGTACGCGTTTTTATTGTTTTTAAATATTTTATTCTAATATTAAACGCAACATTCAAATCAATATTTACAAACCTGTAAAAACATACAAAAAGCAAGCATTTATTCAATGAGGTCAACAGCACAATTTTCCAACACACACATACTTTTCCTCATCTACATCATCACTTCTTAAATATAGTCCTGAAGGCACGACATCTTCAGAAATGTTGTACCGTTAACAAATCGCATGCAGTTATATAGGTATGCTTACTGACGGCTTGGAAGTCAACTCACAAGAAACGCCACGCGCGTTACGTAAGTCATACAACTGTAGGTGGGCCTATCGTTAAATGCAATTAGAACGTACTGCATTCGCAAAGCAGACGCGGAAGAAAAGTCACGAGGAGAACGCGAAGAAAACATCGCGTGCGTGTATGGGTGATGTTACGTCTTTCTGTCGCGTCACTTACATGGTAAATCAAATTAATGAATTAAAATAAAAATGCCTTTAAGCGATGGAAAAGCGGTTACATAAAATTTGTCAACAGACAGGAAATGGGGAGTCTCGTTGATTCGTTGTTGCCAAGTAACCGTTCGACTTATTCAGGTCAGTAGGTGCATGTTGTATTCAAATACGAGAGGCTGCCATTAGATAGCTTGGGAGGGAGTGGGGTGGGGTTTTGTCCATGTTCTTGTCTTCACACCAGATCCCGTGATGGGTCAAAATTATACACTGACTGCAGCCAGCTGATCCCTGATCTATGGATTATAAAGTCTTCCCAAACAATCAAGGCACGTTAGTTGTATAACTTTTTCTGTGAGCCTATCTCTGCTATCGGTTTATTAAACAGTTTACTCTCAGTTTATACACTATAGGTCAATAAATTATGCAAGACATGATAGTTTACAGCCGGGAAGCTTTCTTATCTCGTGTGTTTGTCGGGTGTATGGTTCAAACGGCGCTTAATCACGTGAGCCCAACTGCTGTTGTATTGAACTTGGCGCGAAGTGTTAGCGCGAAAAAATCTACCCGCCAGTCGGGCGGGTGGTTGTGATTATTTACCCGCCCGACTCAAATTTCACCCGCCATTGGCAGGCGGGCGGGTGGTAAATTCGAGCCCTGCATGTGTATTGTGCTTGCATACTTCCTATACACATGCTGACGCGCGTATAATGGTGCCCCGTTGTAGAACTGTTTGACTTACCCATTTCGACCACCGTCAATTTATCTTTTTTTTTCTTCATAATTTAAGAATTTTGCCGTGCTAGAAATACCAAATTATAAGTATCTTATGACAACTGGAGACCTCGTATGGAAAAGAAACAGTGCTTGTAAAAGTATCTTAACATGAAAGAAGCATTAAGCATTAGTGCTTAATTAGAATGCTCTTGATTACCCAACTGTTCGTTTATAAATGTAAAAATTATTAAATTATCCTGGCTGAAATGGTAAAAATATAACAAAACTATCTATAGGGAGGCGAGGAGGAAAGAAAAATTTTGGTATGTTGCTGGTGAAATTGGGTCGGGCAGGTTAAGCATGCGCAACTAACCGCCTGGATGGCGGGTAGATTTTTTTACGTGCAAACACCTCGTGCCCAGGTTCTATACAACAACAACAGGGCTCGCGTGATTTTAAATTTTACCCGCCCGCCTGGTGGGTGAAGAATCTGGCTAATTTTGAGCCCTGTCATACAACAAGAGCTGGAAGCGTCTCCGTGCACAGGTGTGTACACTAGCAGAGGACTCTGACTGTAGTGAAGACAATCATCTGTTTAATGAACCTGATGTGTTCAGTGAGTCATCAGATGGATGCACAAACTTGTCGCATTCACTGTCAGAGTTGATTTTAATACTGAATTAGAATATGTGTCATATGGGGATTCTGCTCTGGAAGAGATACCAGAAAATGACACTCCCGAAGCTTATGATTTTGGACTAGACTTAGCAAAATGGGCATGTTAAAATAAATTGACAATATCTTGTGTTGGTGTTTTATTGGCAATTCTACTAAGAGAAGGACATCAGCTTCCATAAGACCCTCGAACATTTCTTTCAACACCGAGAACAGTAAATGTGTTTGACAAATATGGGGGAAGTTATTCGTACTTTGGCCTTGAGTGTTGCATCTACAGGATATTCACTAAAAGTCCTGCATATGTCAAAAACCATTATTCCACCTTTTAAATCTACAACAAGTCAGTTCTGGCCAGTATTGGCAATTTTTGGTGATTATAGGCCATTTTTGATAGCCATATATTTAAGGAAATCAAAACCTACATTTGTTGAAGATTTCCTCGATGATTTTCTTCAGGAATACTCCAGATTAAAAGTCTCTGGCATAAGGCTTTTAGATAAAGTGTTTGCTGTGTCTATCAAATCCATTGTTTGTGATGCACCTGCACAAAGTTTTTTGAAGTGCATCAAGGGACACACTGGTTACAGTTCATGTGAAAGGTGTTCCATAAATGGTGCTTGGAATGGAAGAGTAACTTTTCATACCCAACAGCTATTGCCAAAAAGAACTGAGGCAGCACTTAATCAACTTGCCTATATGGGTGGTCACCAAAATGCTAAATCACCTCTAATTGACCATGGCAATCTCTGTGTTAAAGAGTTCCCCTTAGATTACATGCATTTGGTGTGCCTTTGTGTGGTAAGGAGAACCTTCATTTTTTAGAAGAGTGGACCTAGAATATGCAAGTTGTCAAGTCAACAATTATCAGTTGTATCTCAAAATTTAAAGCAACTGTCACAAAAGCTCCCTTCAGAGTTTGCCAGGCAACCCAGATCTTTATATGTTCAGTTCAGGCAATTTCTCCTATTTTCCGGGCTTATTGTGCTTAAGGGGGTTCTTCCAAGATCTGTTTATAGACATTTCACAACTCTAACTGTAGCTATATCCATTCATTTGGACTCATTTGGAACCATTACCTTCATTATGCAAAGGAACTTCCTGATTATTATATGAAGACTAGTAAAACAATTTATGGTGACAAATTCATTGTGTACAATGTTCACCATCTGACCCACTTAGCAGATGATGTCGAATACCATGGATGCTCATTAAATGACATCTGTGGTTTACCCTTTGAAAATTTAAAGAAACAAGTAAGAAGCTCCAA
Organism: Urechis unicinctus; assembly: GCA_034190875.2. Classification (NCBI taxonomy): domain Eukaryota; kingdom Metazoa; phylum Annelida; class Polychaeta; order Xenopneusta; family Urechidae; genus Urechis; species Urechis unicinctus. The sequence continues at coordinate 25,593,800 of CM067352.1, read as the reverse complement.
AAATCCTATATGATAAGTAGCAAAGAGGATAGCAGGAGTGGAAAGGGCTGGTGTCTCGTCTCACCAAAGAAAGCACTTCTGGTTTATTTCAACAAAACCTAAAGAGAGAAAAGGGATGATGGCTACTATGCATGTGATGTGGTTAAACAAAGAGACACTGTGGATCTTTTTGAGCACCCTTACAAATCCAGCATGGTCAATATAGTCTTCCTCAGAAGTAACACTAGAACCAAAAGAAAAAAGCTGCATCAGTCACAATTTATTTGTAAAGTGGCAAGCCTTCCTCGTACAGCTGGACATGTGCTGGCGCCAATGTTACATGGAGATGATAGGAATTGATGGTTAAAAGTCCTACTTTATTTTTGGTATTGGTAAGACATGGAAAGCATTATGTCCAATTTGTGCCTAGGGAAGTTATCTAATATTAAAATTTGTGCCTTAATGTTTAATCTTAAGTTGTTGTTCAGGTCTTCTGACTTGATAGCAATAAATGATGTTTTGTTTTCTCTCATTTTTTGCATTCAGGATGGCTTTGAAATGGGCCCGGGGCCGTGTGGTTGGAAGGAAGCCAGGAGGAGGAGGGTGTCATCCCATCTAACTGGATTCGTGGGGGATCAGTGTTTTGGCGAGCAGTAGCCAATGCACAAGAGGCGCACAGAGCCTGAAGTTGGGAAGTGGAGGAAATTCAAGCTAATTAAAATAAAGAATATGTCAGGTATGTCTAACTAACCTGTTATTGGAGCTAAAACAATTAATTTATAAACACGTAAATTGAGTAATTGATTTTGTATTTTGATATCACATATTTGTTAAAAATATTCAATTGTTTACCCAAAATATTGTGTTGCTATTTAGACGAGAAATGATCGCGAAGAAAACAGTGCCACAACAACTGTTGTGCAAAGTGATAATGAAATGCCTCGGAAGCGGCAGCCAACGAAAAAACAAAGAGAAGAGTTTGTGTATGACAATGATGTTCAAAATAACGGTTAGTATGTAGCATATCTAAAATACAAACCTTTCTTTTTCTTACTTCTGAAACTTTGAACATGATAAGCTTAAATGGGTCATTATTATTGGGTTACAGATGAGCTTCACGAGAGCCACAGTGGATATGAACTAGCCATTGAAGTCCCAAAGAGCAGGATGAGTTATCTGATTCTGTCTCAGATGTATCTACATCAAACAACTACTCATCTCTCTCATCCCCTGGTGGTCATCATCATCTCAATCTGACAGTCATCATCGTTCATCTGTCACTCCATCTCACAGTTGTCACTCATCTGTCACTCCATTTCACAGCACAGTCGTCATCACTCGTCTGTCACTCCATCTCAGTCGTCATCGCTCATCTGTCACTCCATCTAACAGTCGTCATCGCTCATCTGTCACTCCATCTCACAGTTGTCACTCATCTGTCGCTCCATCTAACAGTTGTCATCGCTTATCTGTCAGTCCATCTAACAGTCATCACTTATCTGTCGGTCCATCTCACAGTCGTCATCGTTCATCTGTTACTCATTCTGGCAGTCGTCGGTTGAGCAATGATAGTTTTCCTATTAACTGAAGAACGTAAGTGCACTTTTGTGAATATTTTACTCTTTAAAAAATTTACTCTATTTTAATGCTGCTATTGATAAAGGGAAAAAAGACTCTTTTGGTATTATTTACAAGTTTGTATTCAGCAGCATAGTTATTGAACACTGCATAATCTGTATGTGCACAGGTTTTCATCAGAAGCGCTGCCTTCATCTCCTCGAAATCAGGGATAGACTGAACAGGCAGGAGAGGAGAGAGCTGGCTGATTGTGGCGAACAGCTTCCAGAAGCTGTGCAGATGAACAGCACTGAGGAACTTCAACATTCAATGAGCAGCTGCTGGACAACCAGAGAAAGAATTTGTGGGTATGTAAAATTGCAGTTTTGTTAAGGAATAGTGGGCGTCCGATCTGATAAACAGCAATGAAATATTCTCCACAAAAACTGCCTCCATATTTTCATAAACTGTATTTTCTGGAATGACTGTTACACACAATTAAACTTACATGTTTTTGAATTATTCCTTGTTTTTTTTTAAAAAATTGCCTGGTGAGGATGATAACAAAATGCAAGGTGACAGCTAGGTGTATATTCTCTCTGCTTTATATCTTTTATCACGAAAATCATTCTTGTCATGTGTATATACATATAGTGTATTGGTTTGTTTGTGGTCATTTACTTTGCTATTACTGTGTGATTATGACTTGCTTATTTTTGTATAAATAATCATTTATATATGTCAAAGAATACTCTGAACCGACAATTTAAAATTAGCCAGTTAATTCAAACACATTGGGTAAATGTAAAATTTTTGTGCCATTTTCAGAAGTGCATGAAAATTGGTGGTAGCAGTGTCCTGGATATGGTGAACAATTTGACAAGCAGGTGAGATTCTCTCTGAACCTGAGGATGTGGACATAAAAGGCTTAGCCAGGCAGCCGACGAGCTTTCATTTCGACGGCCTATTTCAAAAGGCGAAAGCCTTTTTCTAATGACGTCCTAAACGACGGCGCGTTGTTTGGGTTTTAATTTTATTTTTCAAGGGTCGTATCGAAAAACATGACATTGGTCATAAGGGAGTATTTAATTCATTATAAAACGAAATCTCATTGGTCGTGGGCGTCATGTGACCCATTGTTTTCGCGCGGTTGACTGAGTTGCGATGTAAACAGTTACGAGATCATGGCACAGAAAATCACAAGTTTTTTCTCCAGACAACCGATGGTTGAAAATCCAAGTAACTCGAGCACATTTAGTGTTCATAAACACAATTGTCCTCCTGCTGAAGTGAGTGATGAAACTGTCTACCACGGACAGCAAAGAGGAGGAAAAAAGAAATTTTCGCGGGCCAGATTAGAAGAATATGACCGGTTAATTTATGAACCCTGCACCAATTCCATGTTTTGCCAATCATGCTAGGAAGCAAAGAAAGAGAGCCCATGGGGGTCTACTGGCACATCAAACTTCAGGTTTGCCCATAATTACTATGCAGTGCCTGTCTAACTTATATTAAAATATTCCAAAGCCTGGGCGCTTTGTTTTTGATTGTTTACCCAACATTTCTCATGTATATTACTCTTTGCCATGATATATAAGGAGCTAGGCAAGACTAAACTGTGAATGCTCAAAAGCTTTATGCAGAATAATGTTTTTTTCAGGATGAAGCGTATCACAACCCATGCCAGGTCAGCTGATCACAAACAAGTCCTTGCTGGCAAAGAGTCAAACCAAACCCGTCTCAAAGAAAACCTTCAGGCTGCTGAGGCTAAAAGAAGAGATGATGATGTGCCAGCAGCTGTCAAATGCGTCTACTGGATGGCAACAGAAGAAGTGCCAAACAAAAATACAAAAGTCTTGTTGGCTTTTTACAGCACCTGTACAGGCATTGGACCTTAAATTGGGAGGTAATGCCACCTATGATTCCCCTCATATTTTCAATCAGCTGGGCAAATACCTGAGTGATGTCCTGGTTGACAAACTCAAGTCTGACTTGAGGAGGAGTCCTGTTGTTGGTATTGTAATCGACAAAAACACTGATCGGTCACAAGAAAAGCATGTTGCTGTGGTAGTGAGATATATTGGTGAGAATACTGAAGTGAACACCACATTTCTAGGCTGCAAGAAACTTGAGGATGGCACCGCAGAAAACGTCTTCAATGCGACTCGAGACATCCTCACAGGAAACAGTGAAGTTCAGGCACATCTTTGAAATCTGTTGGCTATCGGTTGGAGATTCGGTGTTGACTGTAGTCAGGAACTACAGAGTTCTCATGATCTTCTTGGAAGAGATGTCTGCAAACGGGAACCCATCGGCCATTGCTTTGGTGCAGCAGCTGACTTGCTACAAGTTCACTGCCTCACTGCATCTTGCTGCGGATGTGCTCAGCACAACAAATCATCTTAGTCGACTCTTTCAATACCAAGATGTGTCCTTCGCTGTCATACGCTCCAAGGTAACCCTGGGGCATTGACTATAGCATCAGATCTGCTCTAATTTACATTTCAGCTCTTATTTACTCTGATTCCAAAATTGATCTCATCGATTCTCATGTATGTAACTGTTTTGTCTAGCTGGACGATGCAATCAGCGATCTACGAGGAATGACTTAGCAGAATGGACCTTTTCTGTCCGGCTTCGAGAGGGAGCTTGCCACTTACGGGAACACATTCCAAGGTGTTCAGTTGAGGATGCAAGGAGGAAGAGGCGAGCCAGACTTGGTGGCTGCATTTCTGAACATCCGTAGACAACTTCTGGAGAACCTAGTGGACAATCTACCGCGACGATTTCCAAATGTTGAACTCATAGAGGCCATGCAGGTATGCCAAAGGAAAAACTATTGACTGTTTCTGAAAATAAAATATGGTTTCATAGAACATGCAAAATGGTAATTTTAATGGAACTGTTGCTTCAGATATTTGAACCAGCTGCCTATCCACTCAATCCAGATCAGCTGGTTGGTTTGGGCAGCAACTACCTAGAAGTTCTGCTCACTCACTATGGCCAACAGAAGCAAAATAACACTGGTCACGACTTTCAGCCATGGTTAGAATCTGACCAGTGCAGGCAAGAATTTCTTACATTCAAGAGGTTGGTACTACGAGGTGAGGACAGAGACCAAGGCCACCGTGTACTCCGGCCTACTGAACTGCTGCCTACGTTGTTTGATGGAGTGAACAGCCACAACCAAGAAGAAAACAATGGTGAGCAGCTCGCAATCCACTTTCACATTGATGTTCGATGTTGTGTTGTGTAAATCTACAATAAATTACAAAATTTAAGTCAAGGCTACTGAATCTCTGTAAATAAGATTTTTTAACTATTTTCTGTGTTATCTGTTTGTCAGCTTTGTTCAAGCTGAGGAGTACCTGCCTGTGTGTTACGGTGGGCAATGCCGAGGCTGAGAGAGTGTTCAGCTGCCACAACCGCATCAGGACTAGATTGCGTACTAATCTCACCATTGCACAACTGGAAATCCTCATCAGACTTAGCTATGCAGGCATCAAAATGGATGACTTTCCTTTCCAGGAAACAGTTGATACCTTTCCCAGAGCAGGCAACAGACGCATTTAGGACTGTTAATTTAAGTCTTAGGTATGCAATGATCTTCTTAAAGGGCCACTGACATGCAATATTCAAATTTGTGTTGTCATCTAATTTTGAAGGTGATGTTGTGACATTTTGACACTAGTATGACTGGGATGTCATAACTGGTTCGCGAGATATGACTGATCGAACTCGCAGACTTTCCTGTTTGACGTCACCGAACTCATTCACTCACTTCCGTTTAGTGGTTTACTGATGAAAGGCATTTACTGCGTTGTGTTAATTAGGTGACGTCACACAGGAAAATCTGCTAGTTCGGTCATACTAGTGTCACTTGAAACATTAACGTCAAAATTAGATGATAACAAAAATTCGGTTTTGCATTTCAGTGGCCCTTTAAGTACTTTTTATTATTTGCATTTTACTAGGGTGAAAATAAATCCTGTTATATCTGTGTAGATTCATGATGCTCGTGTATGCAGTGACTGGTTCAATGTGTTTATGAACAAACCTGCCTTTTTTCCACTAATTCTTTGCCTTAGTATGTTGACATTTACTGGTAATGTTTAAAAAAGATGCTTAATGTCGGTACTAGTCACGTAGGGCTGTCAGGGATTTTTTCCCCAAATTCATTGTATCTCGTTAATATTATACATGAAGATAGGTATACTTATGAGGCTTCTTAAAAGATATGTTTCATTTCAGTAAAAAAGTTATTGAGGTTTCAAATTGCTCGGTTTTGTGCCAGTATTCTACGATAAGAGATAACAGACACTTTTCAGGTCTTATATTTAGAATATCATAGTGAAATTATACCACAACAATTGCATAATCTAGAGGATTCTAATAAGGTAGGTCAATTATTAAAAAAGTTATTGAGGATTCAAATTTCATGGAATTGTCAGTTTTGGAGCCAAAATTGACAAGATGACAGCCACTTTTCACTCTTTCGTAAAATGCTATAGCTAAAGGGCTCAAGTGCTGGCTGGTGGGATTTGAGGTAACTGAAAGTTGCCTCCCTCTCCTCCTCTTTCCACTGATCTATTATTGCCTTGATATACATACCAACTCCCAAACGAAAATGCGCTTATCAACTATTGTCCAATAGTTTTCAGCAATAGCAAGTCTTGACGAAAAACTGGCAAATAAAACGTCCTAGCTGTCTACCAAGACCAATAAAATTCCTTAGGGCCAGACTAGGACAGTACAACTTTATAATAATCGTGAATATATATATACACAGCGTCAGGTAACAATGAGAGATAAATGGTTTGATTAAACCAGTGATGGATTAAAGCGTCTTCATGCAAAAATTTTGTCAGAGAGAGATTCAAATGCGAATTGTTTAACCGCAATGGCTATGAATATTTGTGTGCCAATACACAACTGATATAAGGGTGGGGTGAACCCATGATATAGTCATTTTGTGATCATGTAGCACTGATGGTTCGATATTTCTGAGAAAAAAATGTACTTGGTTCAATGATCATGTCTTCACCACAGTTGGCACAGCGCGACATCTGTTACTGTAAAATAAACAAATTCATAAATTAATGTAGAAAATCGTACCCGTCGTATCGAACATCCTGACGTACTATCCTGACGCAGTTATCGTGGAGTAAAAATGCCAGGGTACTTTGAGCACACAAACTATAAATAATACTATAACCATCAATATTTGAAATCAAGTTGCGTTATTATTAATAAATAAATACCAATACTCTTCTATCTGACGATAAAGAATGTACAAAACCCCAAAATTGGCAAATATTTACCCAAATTGAAAAGAAACAAGATCATAAAATTTTTGCCTATGTCCTCGCCAGTATTTTCCATCTGTATTATCGCTCTTTGGTTCGAAACAGACTTATTATGCAGCTGAATAAAGGAGAGGAAAGGGCAACTGGGTGGGAAAGTTGTAAGGTATGCATCTAGTATAAATTGACTCACCTGTGAAAAGTATAATCAGACAGATGATTACAATAATGGTACGATTACAACTCAGCAAATTCCACGCGGTCGTTAACGACAACGAATTGCAGGAGACTGTTTGTAGGCACCGGAAGTTCTAGGGAATTCTTCCCACCAGAATTCGGAGTGGAATTTCGCCGAAAAGTTAGAAAATTATCGAATATCAAGTGTTCTCCAAGATATTGGTAATAAAATAACCCACATGGATTAAATTCAGTCAATACTCTCACTGTTGGTGGCTTTAAATTCTTCTCAGTAAGTATTTTTAACGTGATAAGTTAAGCACGTTTGTCAATCTACCGATAAACGGAGGGTTGTCCTGTTAGACCAAGAAGGGAGTACCCGATCGACTCTTGGTCTTTTATGATCTTGTTTCTTTTCAATTTGGGTAAATATTTGCCAATTTTGGGGTTTTGTACATTCCTTATCGTCAGATAGAAGAGTATTGGTATTTATTTATTAATAATAACGCAATTTGATTTCAAATATTGATGGTTATAGTATTATTCCCTGGCATTTTTACTCCACGATAACTGCGTCAGGATAGTACGTCAGGATGTTCGATACGACGGGTACGATTTTCTACATTAATTTATGAATTTGTTTATTTTACAGTAACAGATGTCGCGCTGTGCCAATTGTGGTGATGAGTGGCTGGAGGAGAGCCATCAGAAGTATAGGGTGCTCACTGTTGCCTCCCCATATACTGCACGGAAAGCCTTCCCTGGTATGAGCAGCCCAACCAAACAGAAGATTTGCGGCTCTTGCCGCAATGACTTGACCCTTCGTACCGTCTTCAAGCGTTCCACAAGAAAAAGGACATGGCCCACGCACACCCCGAAGCGGCCCAAGAGGTTGGTCCCAGACAGCACCCCAACAAAGGCACCACCTTCCAAGCGCTCATCATCAGGAGCCAGTGCTGAGCCATCAGACCATTCGGAAGCTCCAGCAGCTACACCAACACCAACGACACCAACGACACCCGTGTCATCCTTCAAGGATCGGGCAAAATCATACATTGATGGCAGTCAATACATCAAGGCCTTTCGAACGCTTATTTCAAATTCATCGGCTGCCAAGGCTGCTCTCCACACTTTGGCGGCCCAGGAGGTACGAAAGGAGATGGTACAGGCCAGGTTCAATGGAGCCAGTCCCCTCTCATCCCTGCAGTCTCCTGTCTCAAAGGAAAGGCTAGATGTTTTCTCGTGGCATGCCATCCACGAGGAAGCAAGTAGCACACTTCCTTTGCTGGTCAAAGTGCTGGAGGTAGCAATGCCATCCACCAAAGTTATGGCTCGGCATTTTACCAGAGGACCGCGCACCGAAAGAAGGCAAGTACTGTCTCTCTCTTTGCTACTTAGTCTTCTGTGCATCATTGAATGAACTTGATTGTTTCCGTTCCTATCTATTCCTGTCTTACACTTTCATCGGATTTAAACCTGACCGATCATGGTGCTGCTGTGAATATTAACAAAGTCTGCTCCTTCTTTGACTGTGTAGATTTCTAACCGAAGAGGAGGCGCTCCAAAAGAGGAACGCTCGGCTTTCTATGATGTTGGGCATCATTTTTTACAGCCGCAATCCTCGGCGGTATAGTTTCATACAGGCCATGATGAGTGTTGACCTCTGGTTGCAAGGCGCATCCCATGCAACTGTCCGCAGCCTCAATTTTCTGGGAGTGTCACAGGGTGTGGATGCAGCACGCAACCATGTTGACAACATCAGGGCTGGCTATGACCAGAAAGTAGTGTCTTGGAGGCTAGAGGCAGAGGTGTGTATACTGATACTGATACCACAATTTTGCTAGTTGTAAAAAAAAATCCTGAGGCCCTTTGCTGCATAGAGTAGGACACAATATTTGAGTATTTGTCTGCATAGATTTATAGCTGCTGTTCCGAAGAGACAGGTTATCAATTTTGTGCTGTGTCGGTGTTAATCAAGGCCAGTTATGGACAACAGACGCGACGGCGCCTCTCTTACGGTCCAGAACCTGCACCTCCACCAGCTGGATACAGTGTCTGCTTCGACAACGTTCAGTTTCAATCACATCAGAAGCACCAACGAAAGGACGCCACCTCTGAGTTTATCATCAGCTCCTTAGCTTTTGCTACGAGCCACAGAGTGCGTGCGTCCCAGTCACTTGTCTCGGCCCAATGGTCTCCTTCCCTAGCTGCGGATTTGGACACGTCTGTCTTTCTCCCGGCTGACCCGGATTTTAAGCTCCAGCGTGCTGATCTGGGCGCTGCGGTGAAAAGGATCCTGGTTCTTCACCTTGCTGCGTTCACTCGGTGTAAGAATCGGATCGCTCGCACGACTCCCCATGCTTACACTGAGGTCATGAAGACCAAGTCAGAGGTAGTTAGTTTAGGTGTCATTCAGGGCAACCCAGCCGCAACCCCAGATACCATTGACGTGCTTGACAATCTAATGGCCTACGTCCCAGTAGTTGGCAATCGTGCCATGCCCGTTCCTTGCCATGGGGACGGTGGGACAGTTGAAAGTGTGATCAAGGCGAAGCGGGGAAGGGTGCTATCTTGCGCCCGGAGCCATTTGTTCCGCCCACTCAAGGAGGTTCCTCAGGAGTTCCACAAAGAGGGACTGCTAATGCAGGTAAGAATATCATATTTAGCTCAATCATTCTTTCAACCAATGCCGGTTCGTCAATACAACCGGGTGTTACTATTTACCAGTTTCTACTGCCAACAACATACATTCTCAGCCATTACTGTTTGCAGGATGTCATGGACAGGTTCTTCACTCACTCAGGCCAGTCGCACCGACCGTGGCACCCTCTACAACATAAAGGACCTATACCAGCACAAGTCAGCTCGCAGCCAAGTGATGAGCAACTTTCAGCATGTCTGGGATCTCCTCATGGTAAGATGCTCCACCCGTGCTGCTATTGCCCTAGAATATGCATGCTTGACTGAACTACTAATAATATTTAGCTTTTGGCATAAATGCTGTGATGATCATACTATTATTTGTATTGTGGCAGTTTGCCACTGAGGGTATGACGGTGCTGCTGGCCATGAAGTTTATGGGCATAGCAGATCCAGACGACATACCTGATGACCTTCCAGATGATTTGTGTCAACTTGACACGTACATCGAACATCTGGCAGCCGATATAGTGGACCGGGTTTGGCAAGAAACATCGCCTGAGGATATTCACCGGGCAAGGGAGAGCTACCGCGCGCATCGCTCCAACAGAGACTCATCTGCTGCTTACCTTTTCTGCCGATGTCATACTGGTGAGACTTGAGGGACTACAATACAATTGATAAATGCTTCTCTACTGCTCATGAAGCATTGGTATTTATGTAATTCCATCTGCTACAGAAAAGGAAGAGACCCTCGTTCAGTGCTGCAACTCATCGTGTCCATTTGTATGGTTGCACTTGTCATGTCTTGAGCCCCCACTTGTCAGTGCCCCACCACAGGACGAGGACTGGTATTGCAGTGAGGCTTGCGAGAGTGCCGACGGTTACATCTACTGCACCTGTCAGAGTCGGCTGTCTGTTGACTTTGGTATGGTGCAATGTGCCTTGAAGGAAGGCTGCCACCGCTATGAGTGGTACCACCCTTCTTGCCTGGGCAAAGACGGAGTGGATGTGTTTCCTGGTGAGTGTAACTAATTTTTAAAGTTTCTGTAATGGGAATAAGACAATTACAAATAGGATTATGGGTCGCACCACTGACAGCTTGAATGGTTGACATGTTACAGAAAATTGGTTCTGCAGTGACCAATGCAGCCTGGCTGAGCAGGAAGATGATGGTGTTTTGCAACACAACCTGGCATTACTCTGGTCAGGACTAAACCTCGCTGTACGTCGCAGTGCAGTGTGAGAAGGAGATGGGGAGCGGATGCTGACGTACTGGCGACTAGACATGCTGCAGTTCTGGGAGTCAAACCACCCACGATACCTGCGGATAAGCCACACACTCCTGGCCTGTTAGTGTAGACTATTTTGTTTATGAGTATCAATCTTGTTGGTGTCCTTAAAGAAGTAGGCAGTCAATTAAGGGTGTTGATAATGCAGATAAAGGCGGATTTCTGTCTCCTGCTGTGGCACACGAGATAACCTGGAACCGCACAGTTAACAGCAGTGGTAGGGACTCTGGAAACATTGGACTGGATCAGATGAATGAATTTTTGAACAACGAATTCAAAGGTAAGTACTCAAGAAAAGCACCGATACAACAGTATGAATTAATTTCCATTAATAACAACAAAGCAAATTAATGCAATTGGATAATAGACTCAATCCCACATTATCTGATCATTATACTCTTGGTCAATGTGCAGGGATGATCAAGCATTGTCATGGCCGCTACACCCCCGTTCAGGTACAAAGATGCAGCCAAATGATCGGACCCTTTAAGCGTGAGCTAGAGAGGCTTTTCCAGGTGTGTCCAGGTGAAGCACAGCACAGGAAAGGCGGCCCCAAGTACCGTGAGGATATTGCCAGCTTTCTGCGAGAGTACACCAGTGATGGCCTGTTTGATTACTGCCCACCACGCAGCCATTCCGCCTTTCCCAACTTTGCAAGGGGAACTGGAAAACTTCGAGATCCTGTGCATCTTGGAGAACGGCTGAAAGAGCTGAGCATTCAGATGGACAATTACCGGAAACTGGAAGCTTTTGAGAGCTCCTAGTGTTTTTAGCCATCTGAACCTCTAGTGGCTCTTGCTACAACCTTGTACAGCATTGACTCACGCAGCGGCACCTCTTCAAACGGCTCTTTTCAGAGCCACCCCCTCCTTTTGGAAGATGCTTATGTTGCTTGTTGCACTGTTTTATTCGTGTCTATTATTATCTATACACTCAACATATACCAACTCATTAGGTACTACCCATGCATGGTATGGCTTCAACGAATTGCAAGGTGGGTATGTTTTAAGATATTGGGGGTCGGTAAATAGATTTTGAGGTCTGTATGGTTGTTCAATATATATGGTATTATTGGAGCAAAAAACAGAATCGCAAAGCAACATAAGCATCTTCCAAAAGGACTAATGTCACTAATGGAAGGAGAAAAAGTTTCTTAAAAAGTGATGCGCGTTGGCGGGAAATAGCCTTGACGTAGCTACCTTGACGCGCTGCGCGTATTTTTCGCGCCCAGTGCGCCAGCGTCTGCGCCGCAACGAGTTTCGAAGTAATTTGTGCGAACATTAGCGACGAATTATTTCCATTGAGTTTAGACCAAAGTCACACCTCATGTACCTCACAAACCAAGTTCAGATATAAATGACCTAAGGTTCAGAAAGAAAATATACTTCCACTTGGTCTCTGGCCTGCGCTACGCAAGATCAAGATGAAATCTAAAGGATTTGTCTATGATTTTTTAAAATATCTGTTCATAATACATATATCACTGCATCATATTACCCAGTTTTGTTCAAAACTCATCTGTCAATTTTTTTTTATGGAGGTTTGAATATTGTAATACACCACACCCAGGGAATACAACCAAAAACCCGTTGTGGCTTCCCATCGACTACACGGACCTATGATTTGTTAATTTCTGTTCATAGTACATATATCACTTAGATAATATTACTGCACTATACTACCAAGTTTAGTTCAAAACTCAGTGGTCAAATTTTTTTATGGAGGTTTGACGTCATTCTGGAGAAAAATTTACAATAAATTCATAAATGGCTTGATTTTTTTTGGTAAAGCAGATATTGTTCTGTCTGTATGTCAAATATAATGTAATTCGCTGCATGAACTTTTCTGTAGAACCAAAATATTATCAAAAACGCATAATTCCCATTGGCTTAACATGTGGATCTTAAATCCGCCTTACTCAGAAATTTACACCAGTGACCCATACTTTTTTCATTTTATATTTCGTAAGCTTTATATACGAGCTTACTCTCTGCAACAAATCGTGAAAATCTATGAACGAATCAAGAACTGTCGCAATTGTCTTTAAATAGGGTTCACGTGGTGCGGAATTACGGTCGGTCTTGCCTATGTTCTAACCGGCTTATGTTGTGCAATCTCGCCGCCATATTTGAATAAAGTCGGAAAAGTGAATCGCCTCGCACATTTCAGGCAATTATTCATATTAACAAGTTTTCACGATCCCTGAGAATCAAACTCGATGCATAATACTGATTGCTTTTTAAACTGACTTGTTAAATAAAGTCGACATCGTGAAGGTAAGGTTTTATAATACAATGTTCTACCTAGGTAATGCGCACGTCGAGAGGGAGCGTAAGCTTCACTTGGTTCATAGTAGTAATAGTAATAGTAATAAGTTGGAAATAAGGCTAGAGCCTGTAGGTCCAATCTGGGCGTTTAGACTACAAACAACTATAAACCACTGCTGGAGACATGTCCGGGGGAAGGATCAGGGGTCGGACGGAAGGTCGTATTGGTGGGCGGTCCAGAGGCTGTCAAGGCGTGCCTTGAAAGCGTTGACGGAGGGGGCTGTGGCCACACCCTCGGGGAGAGAGTTCCAGTCGGAAACCACTCTCTGGGAGAAGAAGTTCCTCCTGCATAGGCGGGTGCTGAATTGCTTTAAAATCTTGAGGGCATGGCCGCGGGTGCCTGGCGCTGGTGCTCGCTCGAAAAAGTCAGACATTTGTACTCGATCGATTTCATGCATGATTTTATAGGTCTGAATCATGTCTCCTCGGCGGCGCCGGTGGTGGAGGCTTGGGAGTTTTAGGTGGCGTAGCCTATCTGGGTAGCTTAAATCCCGTATCCCGGGTACTAGCTTAGTGGCTCGTCTCTGCACCCTTTCTACCAATTCTTTGTCCGTCTTGAGTAGGGGCCCCCACACCGTGTTGCAGTATTCTAAATGAGGGCGGACGTATGCCTTGTGGAGCAGGGGCAGCGAGACTTCATCCAAAACATAAAACGATCTCTTGATGACAGCGAGGATGCTGCTGGCCTTCTTCGCCGCTGTGGCAGTCTGCTGGCGAAACTTGAGATCCACATCAACGATTACCCCGAGGTCGCGTTCATGTTGTACGGGCTCGATCGCCGAAGTGCCGATGTGGTAACTGTAGCCTGGATTGTTCGGACCAATATGCAGCACCTTGCATTTGAGGCGGTTGAATGGCAACTGCCATGTGGCGGACCAGCTATAGAGTCGGTCGATGTCGTCTTGGATGCTATCCTGGTCAGAGCTACTTCATCTTGCTACTGAATAGTAGTTTATATTTGAAATTCTAGAAGCGTTCGCACAAGAAAGACCTTCATCTTGCTACTGAATAGTAGTTTGTATTTGAAACTTTATTGTACATTGTTCACAACTGTAATACAAATTATTTCTTTACTTTTACCAGCACTCAGTTAATCATTTCTATCAATCCATAGCTATATCTTTTAAATTTTATTACTAAGCCAAGGAGGTGTTTTGTGATGGTGGTAAAAGACTACATATCCTTAATATTTTGGGTATTTTTCTAAATAGGCAAATACTTATTACAACAACTAAGTTCCATCCAACTATTTCCACGCTCCTAGGCTTTTCTCTTCTTACCTTGTACAACATTGCTTGGCAAAGTATTTACACAGCTAAGAGCATATATATTGAAGTTCAACATCCCACCACAACACTTACAATGACATGGTACTATGATGAAATATGCTGAGCTGTCCTGAAAGACATTTACTGTATAACTAGCTACTCGTATTGTGCGCATAGCCAAAACAACCGATATATATCTTATTCATACGAATAGCCAAAATGCACCCTATTAATCATACGAATAGCCAAAACACTTATTCGTACGGCTGCCGTACGAATAGTCAGTTCCCATCTATTCGTACGGCTGCCGTACGAATAGTCTGTTCCCATCTATTCATACGGCTGCCGTACGAATAGCCAGTTCCCATCTATTCGTACGGCTGCCGGCAGCCGTACGAATAGCATCTATTTTTACGGCTGCCGTACGACTAGCCAGTTCCCAACATATCACGTGATGGAGTTAAAGAATGCCAGTTACCATCTATTCCTACGGCAGCCGTACGAATAGGCCCTCTCGTCGGTAATTATCAAAATAGTTCGATCAACGCGCTAACAATTTGTTTGTTGGCCACATGTCATTCCAAAGCTTCCAAAGTGCCGCACGAATTACAAATTCGACTTTTTGGTTAGCGGTCATAATACCTGTACATGGAGTATACTTTTTCTCCCATTCACGACTGCAACGGGTACCAGGGTTTTTCGAGGTCCCGCGACACACCCCTATCCGAGTTAGGGGAAGTGTCCCCCCACTTGAGTTGCTTATTTGGGTGACCTGTCAAGGAGCGGTCATGCCGGAGTGTGAACCTGAATTATCGCGATTGGGTACGTGCGATGTCTGCAGGTGGTAATCGTGACCCCTGCCTTCTAGGTACGCAGAGTAGTACAAACGAGAATTGCCGTGTACCTCTATACAGTATTGAAGGATATCAACGGCTGCCGTACGTGGACGTGTCTCACGTTCCATTCTGATACCAAGGCTTTCATGCTGCCATTCGTATGGTTCCTTACAACGGTTCTTGGTCTACGAAGTGACGAGACCGAATATGTATATAACCCTGCCTTATTCAGGTAATACATGGAATTTAAGTATCGAATGATGGACGAAGGGCGAGAGTCGAATATCAACAAAACACGCCTTATTCGAAATACATGGAATTTAAGTAATCGAAGTATGGACCAGGTGTCTGGAAAAGGCAGTTGTTTTTTGAATCGCAGGTGCTTCTCTACGACCCATATTTATACAAAACATTCTCTCACCTGAAATCAATGAATATTACCTGCTACGACCCATACATGGAACAAAACCTCAGTTCGTCGAATCTATTGCTCAGACGGGCTTGAAGAAGCCTATCACCAACCCTTACTCCGCTCATCTATACGGCTGCCGTACGAATAGTCTGTTCCCATCTAATACGGCTGCCGTACGAATAGCCAGTTCCCATCTATTCGGTACGCTGCCGTACGAATAGCCAGTTTACCATCTATTCGTACGGCTGCCGTATACCATCAGTGGATGCCACAGAATCACAACCATGATCCACGCGCTTCGATGGCTTCCCCTTCCAAAGTGTGTACAATTTGTTGGCGGTCATTCCGAGTGTGCACATAAAAGAAACCTGAATTACACGTGGTAGGTCATCGTGACATCTGTCTACTTAGTATTTCGCTACGAATATACAGTACTGAAGGATATCAACGCCTCCCCGTGGACGTTCTCACGTTCCATTCTGTTACCAAGGCTTTCATGGGATCTATTGACCCGTCGTACCGTCGGTACTTCAATTTGAATGGTTACAACAACTACGAAGTGACGAGCGTGGAATATGTATATAACCCTGCCTTATTCAGGAAATACATGGAATTTAAGACAGTTGGCAAGAGTCTAACAATTCAACAACGATGAATTTGGACAGGGCAAGAGTCGAACAATTCAACAAAATCACCGAGTTGTTCGACATACATCATGGATTTGAATCGCAGGTGCTTCTCTACGACCCATATTTATACAACATCTATCACCTGCAATCAATGAATATTACCTGCTTCATGGAACAAAACCTCAGATGTCAGACGGGCTTGAAGAAGCCTATCACCAACCCTTACTCCGCTAAGTATGAGAATTTATGCGCCGCGGGGCCGACCAGTATACAGGTAGGTCCATTTCGCTCCGAATGACCAGTACTCGGATGAGTTCATTGGTCACAGGCCGATTTGTACAGTTGTCTTTCAATTTGAGTAGTATAAAGAGTAGCGGTTCTGGCACACCACCACTCATCTATACTATTCCCTCTTTGGCAGCTTATACAAGATGTTTGCTCACCTAAGTTAAGAGAAATGCGCCGCGGGGCTGAGGTGGTTCTGGCCCTGTAGTTCGTTTTGTACGTAAACTGAGGTGGTTCTGGCCCTGTTAGTTTGTACGTAAACTAGTGTGCCCATAGGCAAAGGTGTCTTCACCGTTCGCGGCTATCTACCACTTTTGCAATCAAAGGGAGAGAGTGACACCTTGTTGATATGTAGCCCATATATCTTATGACCATTATTGCGTAGCATGTTCATTCCATGACAGAACTGCTTCTTTGTGAATAGAGACTCCATGTACTGTGTGTGGCGTAGGTGTTTCTTGACCACAAACTTCTTCATTCCCTTTGCCCTTTTAATCACGCCCTCGTCAGACATCAGGATGGAGTACATCTTAGGGCACTAGCCTACATACAAATTGATAGGCACACCAGCGCACTCATCTTACATCTTCTCTAGCACCTTCTTGTTTACGTTACTGAACAAAGGATGGGAAGGATCATAATTGCTGGTGCCAAAGAGTTCACTCTTCTTTCATGTCTGCATACACGTCAGCTGTGCGGATCTCCAGAAGCAGCGAATCCGTGTCTGTGTATAGCAGGTCAAGGTCGCTACCATATCTGGACTTCATTGTGTTTGGAGAGGTCGAGTATGCACATGCCTACATACATACATACACCGGACGCTTCAACACTTAGCGGGTCTTGTGCATATGCAGGGTGGCCAGGTCATTGTCAAATACTTTATGTCGAGCATAGGCCGGACTGGCCACAAGCCTGCGTTTTTTTTCCTCTTCTGGTTAGCGCACAATCTTGACGTCGACTTGCCTTCTTAGATTCTCTATGGTTTTACCAAACACAGAGTTGTTCATCAGCTTCTACAGGTCCTTCTCAAAGTCGCTGGTGGTCTGTGTTCATGTAAATGTAAGGCTCCATCAGGGACTCTGATTGAATACAAGCGCACAGTGTTTCTTGGTAAGCCTCATTCCCAGAGATAGGTTAAGCTTGAGATTCCTATAGTGGACCACATATGTCTCTTTATTGCGCAGGTTGGGTACCAGCTTTTCAACTCAATTTCAGGTGTTCCCCAATACACCTAAGTGATTCTTCTGGTAGTCTGACAACCATTCATTCTGCACAGATATTCGCTCTGGCGCTAGTGGATAATCATTGTGATCAGCATGTAACTCTGCATGGTATTTCAGATCAACTTGAGTATATATCCGTTTTCGGCATTGTCGGGATGGTCCTGTATCTGTAGATCGGCCGGCTAATCCACACACTCAATACCCGCAGTAGGCAAAGGTTCACCCATTGCCCCCCCATAAAGGTTGTTAGCGTCAAGGTACTGGATATAACTCGCTGGCTTATCCTGTTCAAAGCCCTCTACGTACAGGTTATTAGCTTTAGCGTGGCGACGTGATACCATGCTTATGCCACCACGCAGGCCCTTCTCAATGAGTAGTTGTAAAATTAAAATCCCTCGCTGAGCTCCTTAAACATCATCCCCACAAACATTTCATCCTATCCGGGTTTTTAGAGGGATTTTCCCTGCAGTTTCATGGTACTCAAAAGCCTCTCATTTCCAAAAATTCAGTATCTGCCTCAAGCAACCCTCCTATCTTTGTTGCTCCCACTAAACATCAATGCCAACAGCAGCTAAATATCTTTGTAAAACTGTGCAACCTCATTGGTGTCCCTCTGGCTTCACACAAAACAATCGGCCATGCCACAACCTTGACTTTTCTACTTTTTACTACTTGACTCATCACACATGACTGCTAGCCTCCCTTTAGATAAATTACAATCATACACACATGCTGTACAACAAATCATAGCACAAAAAAGCACACTGCGACAGCTGCCATCTGTCACAGGCATGTTACAGTTTGCTACTTCTGTCGTTCGCCCAGGAAAAGCCTTCTTGCTCCGCCTGTATGATTTATCCATAGGCATTACCAACCCAAACCACTTTATTCGCATAACTCAACAAGTAAGGCAAGATTTATCCATCTGGCTACAATTTTTAACACACTACAACGGCACAACCCTCATAACCTACTCTCCTACCGCACACTTCAATACCTTACATCTATTCAGTGATGCTTCCAGCATTGCCTTTGGAGCCACCTATGGCTCCCAATGGATCCAAGCTAAATGGCCTCCACGTTGGACACAATTACATATTACAATCCTTGAACTATATCCAATATTCGTTTTAGTCTCAAACATACTATGTCACTGTGACAACCAAGCTGTTGTAGCTATCATCAACAAACAATCTTCTAAGCACCCCACAATCATGCACTTCATCAGACCCTTTGTCCTACAATAACTCAAATTCAACATTTGTTTCCATGCACAATATATACCTGGGGTAGATAATGTGTTAAGTGATGCTATTTCTCGCCTCCAGACACAACCAGGTCTCTTACGTCATTATGGGATGCAGCCCCTGGCTACCCCTATCCCATCACACCTCTTACCAGAGAACTACAACTTACCGTAAACATCCTCCTTCACAAATCTCATAGTCATTCAACAAGCTGGTCATATTTGCATCGCGGGAGCACAACACTTCCTTCTGTAGTAAGATACACCACAGCCCTTGATAATCAAGGACTGAAATATTCAACCATCAGACATACATCTCACATACTCTTACTTTACTCCACCTCACAACTTTGCAAGCACAAATCCTCCCATCTACCAGATTCACTTCACCTACTACAATCATAGCAATCACAACACGCCTAACTTAATCTTAAAACCATAGCACCACTTTCCCAGATCACGTTACAACACTCATTCATTCGGTAGAGCCACACAGCTGGCATCTGACAACACTCCTGCAGCAGACATCCAATCTACAGGTAGATGGAGGAGTTCTGCCTACACAAAGTACATCCGCCCTGGAACATTCACACTTCCTCACTAAAATACCACATAAAATATATCCAAAACCACAAATAAGGGGTCAGTACCCTACTGCCCTATTACTCAAACCACAAATAAGGGGTCAGTACCCTACTGCCCTGTTACTCAAACCACAAATAAGGGGTCAGTACCTTACTGCCCTGTTATTCAAATCACAAATAAGGGGTCAGTACCCCACTGCTTTGTTACTTAAACCACACACAAGGGGTCAGTACCATACTCCCCTGTTACTCAAAACCACACACAAAATGTCAGTACTTTAAATACCACTGATATCCTAGCACCGTCAATCCATAATCACCCTTCCGATAGGGGTATTTTTTTTTTTTTTTTCTTGTTAGTGAACTTTCTTTGTGTCTCTCGACTCTTTCACAAAATATACTATGTGGGAAAAACTGTGCTATCAGAAAGTGATCTAGAAGGTGTGTGAAAAAGTCCGTCTATCCGGCAGGCAAAACGCAAATACCAAATAGGAGATCCAAGGCCTAAATATATCTGTACATGTGTAAAGCCACCCCCTAGACCAAGGAGGGCTAAGTGCTCTGTAAGATAGTCATATTCGGTGTAGACACCTTGGCATATGGGCACACTAGTTAACGTACAAACTCGCAGGGCCAGAACCACCTCTGTTCAGTTTGTGGGGTTGGGTCCGAGGCTTTTTTCTCTTCTTAACTTAGGTGAGCAAATATCTTGTATAAGCTGCCAAAGAGGGAATAGTATATACTACTATTTGTATCAGACCGACCGATAGAATGTGTATGATTATAATCCGTTTCATTTGTTTATCAGATCACATAAATAACCGCTGTCCGAACGGAACGCTGCTCACTCTCATTCTTGCGCGCGTTATCCTGGGCAACATTTATCTTATGAATCTATTGGAATCCGATATGAAGGAGTGCAAGTTCAACTCGGCGCCATGCATGTGGTGCCATACTGACGAATGCCTATGCAAGAGACCCTACAAATCTGACTCTGTTTTGGGCGTAACCAATGGCCGGAAGCGGATGCTATTCCGTGAATTCATTATATATGATGAAGAACAATTTTACCCAGAATACATAGTAACTTACAAGCGTGTGGCATCCAATCTTCCACTCCCCACCCAATCCCGAATTCGTCTGCTACCTACCCAATTCAATCCTTGTCCTCCACCCACCCAATCCCAAATTTTTCTGACACACACCCCTTTCAATCTGTCTCCTCATCCTTTGTATTCTATATCCACCCCAATCAATATTTGCCTTCTCCCATATACATAAATGCATAAATAAACATATATATATATATATATATATATATATATATATATATATATATATATATATATATATATATATATATATATATATATATATATATATATATATATATCCTTGGATATACATTTATATATCCAAGTATCACCCCCCACAAACGCGCTCATACACGCACACACACCATCTGCTCGCACTCGCGCTCATAACACTCCAACCCAAGGCACGCCACAATTCAGATACCTTTATTTACAACCTCTGTTTTCGGCACGTTGGGACAAGCAAAATTGACCCTCATTCAGACCCGCATGTTCGGTGGCCCTTATTCCAAATTAACACTCGAATTTAAAGCGCTTGTCAACAGATACCGCCTTTGTTACATAATCCAATCAGCGATAAATACAGGTAAATGCCAACATGTTCAGATACGCACAAGCTGCCCTCATACCATTCGAAACTGGCTACCAATGCCTTACATCCATTGCCCTATAAATACCAGGCTCCGCTCATACACAACATTCGAACTCAACCAAGACACGACGACACTACGAGACACCCACTAAACAGAAACTCGGAAAGGGAACTCACGAGCGTGCCAGAATATCATACCAGAATAAAGGAAAGTCGTAAATATAAAGTTAAAGTGTCTCATTTTCATCAATCGGTACCTCGAAAGCACCCCCGAAGTGACCAAAGGCAAGAGACCATAAATAGCATAGAAACTACGCGGTCATACAAGTATCGATACATGCAGCAATCTGTCTGGAATATATAATAAAAGCATTGACCGTGGTCTGTGTTATACTTATTTTTCTGGCTTATTATACTTATGCGCGCTCCTTCGTTTATACGTTGCTGTCTGTAGTTGCTTGAGTGGGGACTAGCCAGAGAAATACACAAGTCCAGGAGTAGAGATCTTGTTATTTATTCAAGTTGACTTAAAGCTTTTCTGGAATCTTGATCAGAATCTTAGTCAGATACCTTCAAGACTGTGATTACGGAGAGAAATTAGACGAAATGCTCAGAGATCGTCTAGTATGTGGCATCAAGGATGAGCGTATTCAACGACGAGCCAGTCACATCATAAAACAAGATAGTGTCTTTTTAAAAAGTACACTAGCACACCACATTTCCTCCACCTTAGATAAAACTATTTCTTTGTCAGATTGGGCTGCACCTATAGTCCCAGTGGTAAAATCTGATGGTCAACATATCCGTATCTGCGGTGATTTTAGGACAACAGTTAACAAAGTGTCAAAATGTGATACTTATGTAAAGCTAGTATTTCTTAGCCTTTCTTGCTTATGCACGCTCTTCGTTATAGTACTGTTACTCACTGCCTGTAGTTGCTGGAGTGGGGACTAATCAGAGGAAATTAACGCGAGTCCTGGAGTAGAGATGCTTATTTGGTTTATTAAATTTCAACAATGAAGCTCCCTGGAATCTCGCGGTCCGAATCGTTTCTCTGACTAGATGAATCTCCATGACTGACCCATCTGTGGACCCTATAAAGGGTATGTTGTTACCTTGATGATGTGCTGATAACCGGCTGCACTGATTCAGAACACGCCCAAAACTTGGAACTTGTACTGAAAAGGTTCTCTGAAACAGGACTGAAATTAAAACGTGAAAAGTGTTCATTTCACACAAAACAAGTTTCCTATCTTAGACACAGAATAGACGCACAAGGTCTGCACCCACTTCCAGAAAAAGTCCAAGCTATAGTGGATGCACCCACCCCCTCATCAGTTGACATGGTAAGATCTTTCCTTGGACTGTTGAACTTTTATGGCAAATTTATCCCACAGTTAGCTACCATTTGTGCTCCACTGTACAAGTTGCTCAGGAAAGGCTTTGTTTTCCATTGGGGTGTTGCACAACAACAAGCCTTCAACAAAGCAAAAGAAATGTTGCAGTCATCCTCAGTGTTAGTCCACTATGATCCTGAAAAGGAGCTGTGTATCTCATGTGATGCTTCGCCCTATGGGGTTGGAGGAGTTCTCGCACACATCATGCCAGATGGCTCAGAACGACCCATCGCTTTTGCATCACGTACCCTAGCTACAGCAGAAACTAACTACTCACAACTCGACAAAGAGGCACTGGCTGTTATCTTCGCTGTGAAGAAATTTCATCAGTACATTTATGGTCGTTTCTGCACTATCTACACAGATCATAAACCACTTGTAAGCCTACTCAGTGAATGTCGAATGATTCCATTGATGGTGTCACCACGTGTTCTACGATGGAGTCTCACTCTAAGTGCATACAACTATCAGATTAAGTATCGACCAGGTTTAGCAAATGCTAACGCAGATGCTATGAGCAGATTGCCACTACTTGACAGACCAAACTCAGTGCCAGTACCTGGTGATGTAATCAATAACCTACGATGTGTGGATGCAAAACAAGTGAAAGTAGGGTCATCACGGGACCCTGTTATTTCACGTGTACTTCGCCATGTTCTGTATGGTTGGCCAGAGGATTCAGCTGTAGAACCTGCAATGCAACCCTTCTTTACACGTCGTCACGAACTCAGTGTCGATAATAACTGTCTTCTTTGGGGAAGCCGTGTGGTGGTTCCCATCCAAGGTCAGAAGGAAGTACTCAAGGAAATCCATGAAACACATTCTGGTATTGAGAGAATGAAACGACTAGCTCGAAGCTATGTCTGGTGGCCAAGTTTGGATTTTGACATTGCTGCTATTGTTCAAGAGTGCTCAATCTGTCAACAGAACAGAAATCTGCCTCGTACTGCACCGTTACATCCATGGGAATGGCCAAAACAGCCCTGGGAACGTCTACACGTGGATTACGCCGGACCTGTATGTGAGAAAATGGAAGGTGGATCTCTTGAAAGTAAACTCTACCGTTTTCTGTCACGCTACAGGATAACTCAACATTCAACAACAGGAAAATCTTCAGCCGAACTCCTGTTGAACCGTCGACCTCGTTCTCGTCTGGATATCTTGATACCAGATACATCAACTACAGTTCTGCAATCACAATCTAAGCAAAAACAGTACCATGACCGAAAGGCAAAGGATAGAATGTTGTCTGTAGGTACTACAGTATTCACCACTAATTTTGGAACCGGACAAAAATGGTTGCCAGGTGTAATTCAGGAGGTTACAGGACCAGTATCAGCTTTAGTGCGTATCTCAGATGGTCGCGTACTACGCCGCCACATGGACCACATTCGCACAAGACTAGCAGAGGACACCAATGATCATATTGACAGCCCAGATACCAACTTTAACAGTGAGCATATATTACCTATCCCTCAATCTATAACACCTACTAGTGTCGAAAAACAAATCTTCTGTAACACTGCCTGCTGAAAACAACTCATCCGAACATGATACATTACCACCTATGTCTGCAGCACCAGAAACTTCACCAATTTTCAGCAAGAGTCACCACCTAATCTACGGATCGGAATATTCGCAACGTAAACACAATATCGTTTGCAAGAAACTCACCTTTCAATAATTTCATTTTTTGGCACCCTAAGTTTCGCATTTCGCTTCTTCAGCTCTATTTTTAATTGCTGTAAGGTCAGACGATAGTACTTATCCATCAGTGATGATTTGCTCCAATGTTACCAACGATATAACTCGAAAGGTAACAATCAAAAAAATAACTATGTTGTGCAACCTTCTATGGTAAGGTAAACTGTGTGTATTTGAATACCGGAAGGGGGCGAGGACCGCATTGCTCCGTGGCGCCGCGTAGCGGATTAAAACTCGAGGTCTCTCATTGTTACCTTACCTCCTGCTTAATCATGTCCCAACCACAATTACACGCCCTTCGTGGGCAGAGCTGGTCCGATCATCTGTAATAGATATCAAAATACAGCTTTAACATCGAATATTTCTTTAATAACAAGATCACCCACCACCCCATTTCCTCAACGGCTCAGAGTATTATGACAACGTCAGCTTGCCATACAACATTGCATGGTAACCGCATTATTTGGCTGCTATTTTGCCAGCAGGTAGCGTTTACAATATGCGCGGGGGTTACAACAAAATTAGACAGTGGTTATAATTGACATTCATCTGAAATAAATGGAGTAAAAAGCAAAAATAACCATGGAAGAGTGAAATGTTACTCACATACTCTTTGATGTTGTAGCCGCTAAAATTTGCAGCTTTGAAAAAAGGTAAACATCGTTGCCATCAAAGTTCACCTAGTTCCCCCATACACTTATAGGCCGCTTGCTTTACAGTTTTACACATCTATTCGTTACTCTCTGGTGCGTTCGTCGGTGTATCAAAAGATATGAATTTTTGTGTGCAAGCTGACTGGCGCGCATTGCGTCTGGATTTCCCAGTGAAAACATGTTTCTTAAAAACCCCACGCCAATTCCTGCAGTTCCCTATGAAGTTACAAGATCACGTTTCAAAGAATATCAACGTTTCGTGGTCGCTAGCCGTAATAGGCCGTCTCAGAAGGTACACATGTGTGTTTCAATCACGTTTGCCTGGTTGGCAAATTACCCACGGGCACTTACGTTGCCTCTTTCTCTGCTGTATGTCCAATAATGTCCGAGTTTGTTCACGAAGTCAAGGTTCGATCGAATTAATCAAGCGCATAATTGTAGGGTCCAGGTCGAGAAGCAGATTACCTGACGAAAGTTGAAACAGGACACTGTGTCAAGATTGGGTAAAAAGTATCCATTGATGACAGCATGAAAGAGCGACTGAATGCATGAATGGGTTAAGAAATGAGTAATCAGCTACCAAATGACAACTTGAATTAGGGAGTAAGCGGGTGACTAAGTGAAAGTGATTGAGTGAGTGAATGAGTGAGTAGATGAGTGGGTAGTTAAGTGTGAGTGAGTTAGTGAGTGAATGAGTGATTGAGTGAGTGATTGAGTGAGTGAGTGAGTGAGTGAGTGAGTGAGTGAATGAGTGAGTGAGTGAGTGAGTGAGTGAGTGAGTGTGAGTGAGTGAGCGAGTGAGTGAGTGAGTGAGTAAGAAGTTAAGTATGAGTGAGCGAGTGAGTGAGTGAATGACCGGTGAGTGGGTAGTAAAGTGTGAGTGGGTGTATAGTTATGTGTGAGTTAGTGAGTTAGTGAGCGAGCGAGCGAGCGAGGGACTTGATGAGTGAGTTAGTGAGTTGTTAAGTGGATAGTTAAGTATGGATGAGGGAGTTAGTTGGTGAGTGTGAGTGAGTGAGGGAGTGAGTGAGTAAGAAAAAAGTTAAGTATGAGTGAGCGAGCGAGTGAGCGAGTAAGCGATTGAGCGAGTGAGTGAGTGAGTGAGTGAGTGAGTGAGTGAGTGAGTGAGTGAGTGAGTGAGTGAGTGAGTGAGTGAGTGAGTGAGTGAGTGAGTGAGTGAGTGAGTGAGTGAGTGAGTGAGTGAGTGAGTGAGTGAGTGAGTGACCGGTGAGTGGGTAGTTAAGCGTGAGTGGGTGAGTAGTCAAGTGTGAGTGAGTTAGTGAGTGAGCAAGCTACTTGATGAGTAAGTTAGTGAGTTTATAAGTGGATAGTTAAGTATGGATGAGGGAGTGAGTTGGTGAGTGTGAGTGAGTGAGTGAGTGATGGAGTGAGGGAGTGAGCGAGTTAATGAGTGAGTTAATGAGTAGTTAGGAGAGTAGTTAGGTATAAGTGAGGGTAAAGTAAGTCATTGTGATTAACTCAGCAACAGGGTGATAGTCAGTTAATCATTGCGATGAACGGTGAAACAGGACGTGGCTCGCTTAGTCATTCCGCTATCTGAACTTTCGCTTCCAACAAATCAGTCGACCACATCGCAATGGTTGATGTGTTCATACTAACAGGCTGTCGTAGCAAGCGGGGAACAGCTCGTGTTGACGATTCCGTCAACGTCGGTTCATCTTGCAATTGGAAAACATTTCATGAAACACGTATGCGAGAGTACAGGCAGCGGAGTTTCGTAACAAATATTCAACACTTGAGCGAATGTGCATAGCTGAATAGCTGAATATCGTGAATAGCTGAATAACTTATGCAACAAAAAAAACATGTCACCACAGGGATAGGCCTAAACGTTGGATATATTTGCACTCTTTCCTAAGAATACATCATGCCAAACAAAAGAAGAGCTGCACGAGATCGTGATCATTTCGGAGCCTCACCCTCATTCATCATGTTATGTTAGTCGTGGATATCAGTAGAGAGTCTCGACTTCTACTATTCAAGTCCTGTTCGTCACGGGCTATTGACGAAGGAAACAACACCACTCTGAGCGCACACCATATACATTCCTTTGGTGCTATTCACTTTGTGTCCTCTAGCTCTCCCTCACTCATTCTTTCTCTCTCTCTCTCTCTCTCTCTCTCTCTCTCTCTCTCTCTCTCTCTCTCTCTCTCTCTCTCTCTCTCTCTCTCTCTCTCTCTCTCTCTCTCTCCCTCGCTCTCTCTCTCTCGCTCCATACACGCTTGACCAAGGGGAAATCGCGACTTTACGTGTGTTATTAGAATTGAAAAGCAGGATTATCAGAATAGGACGAGATGGCAAGAAAGTGAATATAAGTGAAATAATGATCATAAAGATCGATCGTTTGGGTCAACCCATCTTGAAATTTCAAATTGGGTGGTAACACTAACACGCCAATTCAAATGTTCATGAGCGACGGGTGACCGGGACTTACAATTGAGTCATTTGAATATGGCGATGAGAATGGTCGACATATCGACAGCAAGCTCAGATTTCATTGTTCATCAACAAGGCTTCGCGGTTTTTTTATCTCAATAGCCGCTAACAACCGAGGCGTGCTATTTACCTGCATATTGCGGCTTGTTTATTGGCCAATAGACCAAACCATTTACATAGACCACAATATTTAGCAACAAACAGTGTGGGGTAACAATTACTTTGCCATCACTCACCCAAAACACCGCATCCGTATGTCAATAATATGAACGTACATAGACGCGCTCATGCTAATGATGGTGTTCACAGGCTTGTCAATCAGCGACTGTTGTACTTGCCCTATCTGAACCATATGATATCTGTAAGTTGTAGAACTCATCTCTAGTTTAAAATGGTTGCCGTTTAAATAGAGAAGTGACTCCACCGCGATTTTACACCGTCTTTACGAACGTGGTCTTGTCCCCCAAACCTTGCTATCTACGTAGTTTACGAATTCAATAACCCCTATTGGAAACAAGTGTAGATTTGGTTGTTAACTTTCGGTGGCGAGTGACTACTGCAACCTGCTTTAATTAGTCACGTGTGGATTGTAATTCCATTTCTGATTTTCAGTGGACTTTGTCTGATCAAATCATCCGCATTTCTGGTGTGAACCAAATACCTGACCTGATTGTCTTCTCAAAGAGCGCTGATTCGTCGGCTCTGTTTTGACTTTAATGATCTAATGCGTAGAAACCAGCGCCATGAAGAAAGGATACACTGTCGACCATGAATACGACAATCACGGTTTTGAGGCCAATGATGTGTCTACTCAGGGATCCAGGGATCTTGACACTTCAACGTCAGAAAATCCACACGACGATCTGCGTTGTGGATACGGTGGCTGTAAGCCGGCGTGTCTGCAGATATGCAACAACCCAAAGGCCATGCTGGTATGGATGTCCTGGTTCGCTTTCATTCAAGGTGGGTTGATGTCACTGACCAGGTAGCCACAACTCTCATTATATTGAATCACTTTCAACAGCTTATTTGTCATTACAAATAGTGTCTATAATCCGTGGTAAATTTTCACCGTAGGGTAATTAGATTAATGATTATAATTAATGTTCGGTCCGTTTAAAATGTGTCGTATATATTTACCAGGATTTGTTGTTAACGGCATCAACAACGTGAACACAGCCAGCGTGGAACGCCGCTTTGAACTAAGCAGTTCACAAGTCAGTCTCATCTCATCAGCTTACGATATTTCGGCGGGAATCTTCGTCTTGCCCATAACGTACTACGCCACTTATGCGCACCAACCGCGCTTGTTGGCCTTTTCTGCGTTGGTTATGTCTGTGGGGTCTTTCATCATGGCAGTACCTCACTTTGCTACGGGCTTGTATCAACTGCAGGAGAGCACAGCCGACTATTGTGATGTACATGGTATTAACGGAAACAGTCATTTGAATATCTTTTAACGCATCTTTCCATGTAATGGAACATTAATTTGTTTGCAGTCATTCGGCC
Source organism: Urechis unicinctus (assembly GCA_034190875.2). Classification (NCBI taxonomy): domain Eukaryota; kingdom Metazoa; phylum Annelida; class Polychaeta; order Xenopneusta; family Urechidae; genus Urechis; species Urechis unicinctus. The sequence goes on along the minus strand of CM067352.1, from coordinate 25,564,636 downwards.
TTGATTTAGACTTACTCCAAGTAATCGAATGTTTTGTATTAGGAAACGCCACAGTGCGTTCGTCTGACGATGATGGATCGAGTCTCCGCAGATACCTAGGAGTCTTAATTCTGGGCCAGTTTCTCCATGGCATCGGAGGAACAACGCTGTATTCTGTGGGCATTGTGTTCATTGACACTTCAGTGAGTGCTAAGTCGTCTCCACTCTATCAGGGTAAGACAAACTTGATACCAAACTGCGCCGAGCTGATGACTTGTATAAGTATTTGTTTAGAAATATGAATGAAGCTCTGCTTATTCGTGTGGAAGTTTAACTGTCCGTGATCTTACAGGGATATTTTACGCCTTTTCCACACTTGGGCCAGCTATAGGATATCTACTAGGGGGTTATTTTCTCACATATTATGTGGATGTAGACGAGCTTAGTGCCGACAAGTAAGTACTGCTTGACTCACTTGATATTTATAGCAATACAATACCACCCAAGAGTAAAACAATTTGCTATCTATGTAACCCATTCATTTGCAATATTGCTTGAATCTTAACCCAACATCTAATGCAGCAACCAGTATCCAATAAAATAACCGTTTATGATACTAATTGATTTATTTTGGAGGAACTCGGCAGCAAGAATGACTGATTTATGTATTTGACTGTTTTCTCCGTAGAATCACGATCGATTCATCCGACCCACGCTGGGTAGGGGCGTGGTGGATAGGTTTCCTGTTAGCAGGCGCACTCGCCATCTCAATCGTCCTGGTCCTCTTGCCGTACCCCAGGGAACTTCCTCGTGAGTAAACACTCATTCAAACATTTTGATCTTTTGCAAATAAGCTTTAATGTTATATTTTTTAAGAGACTTAAAATCACAATATATATATATATATATATATATATATATATATATATATATATATATATATATATATATATATATATATATATATATATATATATATATATATATATATATATATATATATATATATATATATATATATATATATATATATATATATATATAAAGTGCCAACGAATAGTGATCCATTCATCTTGTGAATGTCATGTTTGCTTCAGAGGCAGGGAAAGTGAGAGAAGAGAGGGTGTCTGAAGCCCATAACGATGGAACAGAGAGCACAGCATCCAAACAAGGCTTTGGTAAGAGTATCAAAGACCTACCTACGTCACTCAAATTTTTACTCATCAACCCAGTCAACATGTTGATCACCTTCGCCGGGGTGGCTGAGAGCTTCTCCACAGCCGGGATAGCTACTTTCCTGCCCAAAATCATACAGAGTCAATTCAATCAAACACAGTCCGACTCAGCTTTTATGTCTGGTAAGTTGCCCGTTTGTAAAACATAAAACTGTGAAGTTCCGGGGTGACTCAGGCCACTTTCAACATATTTACGGGAATTGTAGTATAATGAGAAGATAGTGTGAGTTGGGAAGAGAGAAAGATGGTTATAAGGAGTTGAAATCATGATGTAGAATATGCTATGAATTCCAATTGACATTGTAACTGTCGTTCGTTAACAAGGATTGCCGACATTTTCTACCAGGTACGAATCCTGACCTGTTACCAATGGTGCATTTTGTTTCTGTTCGATGTTGATGTCACCAACTTTTCCTCTTTTAAATTTCCATCATAACACCCTGACAAATACTCCGCCATGTTGCAGGTGCCTTAGCTGTGCCTGGGTCTGCCCTTGGGATGTTTCTCGGTGGGCTGATATCACGCTTATTGAAGCTTAAAATCCGCGGAAACATTATGTTGGCCACAACAGTCAGTTGTATTTCCATATGCGCTTCATTTGCACTGATATTGCGATGTAACTCTGACAACGAAGCTGGCATTACTACGCTTTATCCCAACAGGTAATACAACGCTGTGTTTCAATCTTACCTCGTGTTTCTCAAATACACGACTAACGTGGAATTATTTTAGCGAGAGGCAACAATTTCTTCAAAAAACATTGTCCACTTCGCGCTATAAATGGTTCAAATTGCTGGGTACGAGCAATAGTGGAATTGTGTTACTTGCAGTTCTCTACCGACTCTCAGTAGGATCAATCTAACATCAGGCTGCAACGCAGATTGCAACTGTAATGTACAGAGTTATGAGCCCATGTGTAGCGATGCAGGACTGCAGTACTTCTCTCCATGTCACGCAGGTTGCCCCCCTGGTGCCAAGTCCAAAGATGAAAATGATAGTGTAAGTGCATATACCATGATAGCGATTTGCTGTCTGGATGTGCTTGCTTCTGTTTTTGTTGTAATCAATATAACCGCATATATCCCAACTGGCTGTCAATGTCCTGTCTTGAGCTACATTTTTTTAATTGTAGTGTTTTGATTACTACCCCATTGAATATTATATTCGTTCCATCTACATCTGTTAACTACTTGACCGCGAACATGACATTGAAACAATGTTATTTTACCAGAAATATCAAACAAGCGAGAAAAATAAATATCTCTCATGTCAAAGCGTTTTCTAATAATTGACACGTTCTGTGTGCAGGTGACAACTTTCACCAACTGTTCCTGTGTTAATTATGAAATGAAGGACAATTTATCGGTCATTAGCGGAACAAATGGACGCTGTGGAAGAAATAGCTGTAATAACCTGTACATCTTCTTGGTGGTAGTGTTTGTGGCAATACTTACGACATTCATGCAATCTGTACCTGGAATTGCCGTCGCCCTCAGGTAAGCCACAGACAACACCGGATGTCAGCCATTGGAGTGATGCAACAATTCGTGTTACGCTTTTATTGGCTTGGGTTGTTTGAAGACAGTGGTGCTGTGTGGCAGGTGTATACCGGAGAACCAGAGGTCATTTGGTATGGGCGTCAGATGGGTCTTCATGCGATTCCTAGGCGAGTCATTTGTCTTTACTCGTATTTGATTCTTTCACACTCGTCTGAGAACATCTTGTGTAAAACTTGGTAGTACTTGGAAAACATGCGATGTAGATACTTTTGGCTGCAGGCGGTGTACTTGGACCCATTGGCTACGGCACATTAATCGATGGCGCCTGTCAGGTGTGGCAATATCCGGATGCGAAAGGTTCATGTTGGATATACGACAATGAATCATTCAGTTACCGGATGGTGGCGATGACTGTTGCCATAAAAGCATTTGGATTGATTTGTTTTCTGGTCGCCTACTTCTGTTACAAGCCCCCACTTAATGAGAAAGAAACACCGATGGTGACCAGTTCAAATTCACTCGCTCTCATTGACAATGGTACCGCAGCAACTGGCTTCAGCAACCCATCTTTGACAAATGATAGCAGTGTAGCGACGTGATACCATGTTCCAAGCAGATTCTACATCCAGCCAGCATTACCTAAATGTGCCCTCAATCCCTGTTGAGAATTTAAATCTATCAGTGAGATGAATCACTTGCAACTTTGTGATGCCTTGCTTGAAAATGGTCTCGTATAACCATGCCTCATAAGGAAAATCTAGAACGCAATAACGCACAGTGGTTTTATTTGCTCATGTTGTATATCTGAACTTTCATATGCATTTCATCCATTCTACATTCATGGAAAAATAACATGACGTCTCAGATGTTGATAATTCGTTATAGCAGAGTCGGTCATTATGATTTAGCTCTGTTAGGTATCATAATGCTGTATGGTTTAACGTGGTTGCTGTAAGGTACTTGAAACACGACTGTGATGACAGCAATTTTTCACCCTCCCAGCTGGAAGTTTAAGCTCCATGGGGCAGTGTTCATTTTCCATTTATTATGTCTTCGAACGATATTCAGATTTTTTTTGTATTTTTTTTCCTTTTTCTCCAGCCTAACTTTTTCGGGCTTTTCTCCAGAACGGTTGGACATATCAACATTAAATTTTGGGGAATGATAGATCAAGTTGGGACACGACAACCGATCTAGTTTGACGCTCATGCGAAGTGTTGGAGGCTTATGGCATCTATACATACATACCTATACATCAATGCATACATACGTACTCACATCCATGCGTACATACAATGCATATATACATAGATACATGCATACAAACATACATACATACACATCCATGCATACATACAAACGCACGTACATTCCATACACTTTCATACATACATGCATACAACATGCATACATACATGCATACAAACGCACGTACATTCTTGCATACACTTGCACATACATACATACATACATACATACATACATACATACATACATACATACATACATACATACATACATACATACATACATACATACATACATACATACATACATACATACATACATACATACATACATACATACATACATACATAAGCAGATGAACCAAAATTCATGGACATTATATGAAAATGTAAACTTTAATAACTGTGTTTCATTATCTTAGCTTCAGCAATTTTAAATAAACACGGTCAACCATCACACGGTGGCGTTTTGATACAGTCATAGTGTCTATATAAGTGAGTCAGAATCTACAAAAAAAACCCGAAATATAGTCAAGAGTTTATGAAAATGTAGCATTTCTAAACTTAGTTTAATCACTGGGCTCCACCCCGGGGGTGGGGGGGGGGGGGTTCACTTGGCCTTATCCCGGATGGGGATGTGCCGCGGGACCTCGAAAACCCGTACCCGTCGTACAAGGTGAAAATGGCAAAAAGCATACCCCGTCGTACAAGGTATTACGCAAATGTATAACGTATAACCAGTTGTACGTCGTGGCAGGATAAAAGTGTTGTACATTTAATGAACTATAATACATGTTAACTATTGTGACATAGGGAGGTTATAAAACAATAATGTTGCGGATAACAATCTTACGTAATATGGACTTTGTATAATGACATGTGTTTTAGAGTACCTTGTTGATACCGTATTGCTGGTCGTCCAACTTGCCGTTGGAATACATGCTTTTGCTCAACTGATGCCCATTCAATGCCGAGCACATAATTGTAATTTATCTATAGTTTTCTCACTAAGTAAGCGGGTGTCACTACACATTGCGCTGTACAAAGGTCGCCGCAGCTTTTTGCTGGCCTCTCCCGGTACGCCCTCACGTGCGGCACGCCACGGTTATATTTCCTTGAGTCATGTTGTCAATCTATCATGGCCCCGGACAGCATGATTTTCTTAATTAATTTGATCGCTTGTATAATCATCATTATACGTGCGATGGTAATGACAATTAGTCATACTGAGGTTGCCAAAAATTTAAAATCCATGTTAATTGTTCAAACTTCTGATTGCAGTTCGCCCATGTCCCATGGGCCTATTTCGTTTAACGTTGTTTAGCTTCTGAATCAATGTTTGTTAACGATTTTTTGTCTCGCGATACAGAACGCAATTTTATTTAGATCTTAGTTGTAAACTAAATTCAAGGTCATCAAAGGAAATATTAGATCATCGATAAATCCATAGTAACTTGGTCAATTTTCGGGCGATTTTGAATTTGTTTTAATATGTTGCTCAGATCGAACGAGATACATTGGTCGAAATCGACTATAGCAAAACTAGACCTTGTTTTTAGTGATACCCTTAGCAGGTTGTCCACTTCGATATAAATAGCAAGCTTAGACTCCGGCGGAGGGGGCATTTATTTAAAGCATGTCATGTGATAGCGTGCCCCCACCCCGAAAACAGAGACACGAAAAAAGTGTGGTAGTGCTCAAGATTTTAACCAGCGTCTGTGTTTTAAAGGTACAAACTAGCTACTCGGTCCCGTTCGGGGGTCGTTTCCGAGGCGCCCTTAGGGTGAGCAAAAATCTTATTTAAGCTGACAAGGGGTGAGTAGTGTGGATGGTGGTGGTTCTGCGCCAGAACCGCTACCATGTATGCTTCTCTTTCGCATAACCAAGCTGCCCACAGTGCCCTTCAGGATGTACTTGCAAAAGGATGTCTTGCAAAAACAGTAGCTTCGGCCAGAAAGTCACACTGAGTTCTCTCCGGGGAAGAAAGTGGAAACCGATGTTGGATGAAGCAAACAAGCATGTGGCTCTCTTGGTGATGTTGCTGAGGGTTGTCTTACCCTATCATGGCCAGCAAGGAGCTTTTTGTCCAGTTGGGAGGAAAGTTAAAAAAAGGTATATATATATATATATATAATATAAACCGTTACACTGTTCATCCACTACATATATGCACTGATCACCATTTCATATTGATGATATGTGACAGACAGCAGTCTGAAGCTGCTTGTGAGAAAGTGCCTGCTTCTTGGTATTATTCTGTACACCAACAATAAGATAATCACCTTCTTACAGAGCTGCATGTCCATCATGCTGTGGAAACAGGGTGGCAGCCAGAAGGTGTTATATTCTACAATTGCTTTCTGTATTATTAAATATTGTATGGTTTAATCATGTTGTGGATGATGCAGATTTAAGGCTCTGTGTAATGATATCAATAATGTGTGCAGTTGATTAACTGCTTGCATCATATGGGTCCTTTGCCAAGGCCCCAAAGGAACCAAAATACAGAGGACAGTATTGGAAAGCAAACAAAAGAAAAGATAGTTGAATGGAATGCCCAAGTATGTATACTCATTACTAATGAAATATACATATAGATGAAGGGCCATCCACCCTTCAGCATGTAGACAGCAGACGTTTCAAGAATTCTCTTGTGAGGAGATGGAAGATGATGAAATGCAAAATGAACTTGGTTGGGATATTCTTGGTGCTGTTGGTGATGATGATGATGATGATGATGATGATGATGATGATGATGATGATGATGATGATGATGATGATGATGATGATGATGGTCTTGAAGGTGATGGTCATGATGATCGTGATGATGATCATGATGATGATCATGGTGGTGGTATTGGCGATTATGATGAACATGAAGGAAAATATGACAGTGCACTGGTGAACACCCATCAAGGTTTTGTAGAGTTGGGACAATGTGCAAATAGACGTTGCGGTTTGTCATCAGTCTAGGGCTATGCGGAATTTTTTCTGGATATGGGCCCTAATGTTTGGAGCCAAGAACTGGGTTCCATCCCCCAGCAATGAACTTGCTCATGTGATCAGGGTCAAGGATATTCCGCTGTAAAACCTTCTGCTTTCAAGACTGGATTGGGACGACTTGCTAACCTAAATGGTTCATATGGTGGAAGTGATTCTGGTAACACATCTACCATTCCTGGCACTGTGTGACCCATCTCCACCCAAAGCCCATGAATTTACAAAAAAATGGAGGAAAGTCTGAAATTGAAAGTATAAATTTAGGAGCTGTGTCAATCATGCAAGTGAGATATGCTTCATAATAAATATTGTGATGTTTTTTGGGACAATTTGCATAACTAGGTGCATGAATTATGCTCTAAGGTTTACCAGGTATGATACAGAAATCTGAAGTAGAATATTCAAAGGATGTGATCTTACATAAATGTCACACATCATTCCTGCATACATTGTTATCATAAATCTTGCAACACTCTTTCATATATCTTATTTTACAATGAAGATATTTTGTGTGGTACAGGTGAACGGATAATGGAACTTCTCCATGGCTTCATACCCTCCAGTGGCATGTTGTGTGCTCCGGGGATGGTCTCTCTGTAGAGAAAATGGGCGATACCAAGCGGGCCAGAGCTGGTGCTGAGACACCCAATCACACACTGGAGAGCCTTGTGAAATGCCCATAAGAATTTCACAAGAGAGCACTTCTTCTCCAGGTATATCAGTTTACGATGATTGTGGATGATGAGTATTATGGTTATATAGTCAAATCAGTATCTTTTTTTCAAATAACATAAATTATCAATATATTATTTATCTCCAGGACACCAAGACAAGTATATTTTTTCAATAACCGTTCTATTTTCATATATTTTATGGTTCAGTCTTACCCGTTGTCTTGTTAATATCAACCCTTAAATTGTGCCTGTAATAGTTTGCAACGGAGGGATATGTCATATTTTTGGCATTGAAGGTGCTTAGCCTGTCATCATATGATGTCATTCCAAAAGACTTTCCTTCTCAAGATGTGTCAAGAAAGCATCAGCTGACGTGGTGAGCTTCATCTGGCACCCTGCACCAGAGGAAGACATTGTAACTGCTTGCAGTCAGCAAGAAGGGCAATATGTGGACCTTTACACTGCATTTCAAGACATCGAAGCTCATTCTGAGGAAGATGGATGCAAATGTGGCATAAGTAGGTATTAAAATTGATAACTGTCGTATTTTAAACTAAATGTACATCAGTAGTATCAGTGAGTGGTAATTCTGTTAATCGAATTAATTTCATACACCGACGAGCCAGTGCTGCAAAAAGGTCGGTGGCTTCTTCCATGCAACATGCCTTCCACAGCAAATTGACATCCAAGATGGGGAAGACTGGTGGTGCTCCAAAGCATGCAAGAACATTGGAACCTACATTAACTGTAATTGTCATAAATATACTGGAGAAGATAAGGCAATGGTTGAGTGTGAATTACAAGAATCATATACCAAAAACCACTGGTATCTCCCAGTTTGCATTTCTGAGAATGTTTCAGATTTTCCAGGTAAACTGTGAGGTATATAATCACTGTGTATATATGTCAATTTGGACGATGTCATATGTGTCTGTGTTTGATACTATATTGTTTAACATGTACACATATGTCTTATGTTTACTGAGAAGTGATACTGTAGCATATGCCTGTGAGATGGTGGCAATTAGAGGTGATCATCGAGATGGGGTCCTGGAATACTCCAAATACCAAGGTCTGGCACACATGTCCCTGCGTTGTGCATTCGTGAGGGAAATGGACCTGCCATGATGGCACATTGGCGACTTAATATGCAACAGTTCTGGAACCAACATCATGCCAAGTACCTCACCATGTCTTACCATATGCAGGTATGTATATGTCTCTATCACAATGGAAGCACGAGAAACTAAATCATAATGTCTTTCACTACAACAGAGGCAGTCAACAGGACACACAAATAACATAGATTCATCATACATAAAAAAATATAAGAACTTATATGGTCCTATTGTGTTAATAGGCATTAATGGATATTACGCTGCCAGAATCCAGCATGCCATAATCTGGAACAGGGTTGCCAATATGACTGGAAAGCCTGGCAGAAATGTTGGCTCCTATCTTGTAAATGAATTCCTCAACCATGAGTAGGAAGGTACAATGAACACGAAGAGTTATCCCCTCATTATACTGGATATTTATCATAATTATTGTTAACAATAGCCATCCAGAACAAGTTTTACCAACAACATTTTACATATACTGTGAATGTACATTGAAAATTGTTGGTGACAGATATGCTGAAAAGATGAAGAGGGGAATGTGCAAAGGCCCATGTCGAGAGATGTAGTCAGCTCAGTGGCGGCTTTGGTCGTGACATTGATCAGCTGCTGATTGAACTACAGGTGTCAATAGAAAACAAGGTTGTTCTTCAAGAGGCTGTTAGGGAGTTTGTCAATGAATATCAGGAGGACAATTTATTTGAATTTTATCTAAATCACCAACACTCATCCTCTCCAGCATTTAAGCACACAAATGATATAATAAAACCCAGATAAATTTGGTCAGAAACTTCTGAAATTAAGTGACAAAATAGATACATGGAGAAATTTCAATGAATGAATTCTTGTGATATTTATCAATTGCTGTTTACCTAATCTTGTCTTACATAGTAATATTATAAACAGTGTCATGTCCTTCAATCACATGAATTACCACATAGCACACAACAGTTGCAACGAGGGCACTGGCAAATTGCAGAACAATTATTAGTGTAGCTTTTTGGTTGATTTGGGAACTTCCCCATTTCCGGAATCCAGAGTTGCTGGAGGATGGCAAGTCTCATACATGGTACGGTTTTATGCCAAATCCCACCAACCAATTCCTTGAATGATAGTTGCATATCAAAATGTCTTCTCATGAACGGCGCTTCCACTTCTCCCATCACGGGCACAACGTATAATCTCCTGCCAATATTCTACAGCAGACCTTGGGTAGCCCCAATATAACAGATAATCAGCGTCAGGATTATGAATTCCCATTCCAAATGCTAAAGTAGCCACTACACATAGCAGGTTTGTGTCATCGTTGAACTGTCGTATCACCCTGTTCTCACTGTCATCATCTAAACTTGAATTCTGCATATCATCTGACCGCATGTCTGCTTTCTTCCCGTCTCCCACCCATGCCCTTGTCCCTAGGGACTTCTTGAGGTTTCCCCATATCTGGGATACAGTATTGATGTATCTGCACATTACATAGACATCAAATTGACATTGCATTATATCATACTATACCAAGTGTGTTTAATTTATATATTATCGCTGCATGGTGTTTTGTATTGCACATGTATAATGTATCCATGGAATGTACTTCTTAATGAACAAACATTGAATATGCCATTTGAAGGATTGCACATGTTAAATTCATGTCTCTTATATTGAAGTGAGCATTGTGGATTCAGTATATCACTTGCATAGAGTCATGAATATTGTAATATATGAGGATGGTACCTGCAATTTATGATAGCTTTCGTAGCCCTTACTCCCTTGGCTAAAAGCTCACTGACATAGTCATTAAGCCACTTGGGCTGATCCATTTCTTCCTTTTCTATCTTATTCCTCGCCCCATAGCCTAGGAATATATTTGGCCTGAAATCATGTTTTAAGACTGTAATAGAAACATAGAAAGGTGTATATGAAGGAGTGTCCATGTATATATGTGGTCTTATTCAAATAGGCTTACTCATTTACTAACCTGTCAGGGTTGGATGCTTTTGTCTGTACTTTGTCTGCATTGATGTGGAGATGTTCACCACTGGGTACAACCCAACACATACTTCGCAGTACCCCTACATGTTTGTAGCTCTCTCTGAAGTCATCACCCCTAAACATATGTAAAATATTGCCATGCTATTCATAAATATATCAGGTCTATTCATAGTTTTATTGTATGTGCATCACGCCAGACCTTTATTATGTCACTTAAAAATTTGTAAGTGATGTAAAATGGTGAATTTATTGTCTTTGTCTTTAATGTCCACCGAAATATGTAAGTCACATAAGGCTCTTTGTATATTAGATGGACTTTGATGAATGGATGACACAAAATTTGACATGAATGTCAATAAAGTGTTGTTATTCCTTGTAAACTCGTTGATAATAATTTACCATGTTGTGACACAATGCGCCATATTGAAAGGAAGCAAGCAAAGTCTATTTCTGGAGCTTTTTGACCCTATTAAGTTCCGCCAGGGTAGTAGTGTAGAAGCTATGCCTTCTGGGAAGCGAGTATCAACGATACAAGACCTTCCATGAGATCTACAAGCAAATGGTCAAATATACAAACATCTATTAACAAAAATGTTTGAAACAATACCATATGTAGTTATTTTTGAAAGTGTTATTATATTAAACGTTAGGATCGTTACTTCCTACTTGCATCTAAATTCGAGTACATATAGATTGACGGAACTATAGGGGATGATGTTAACACAAATGAGTAAGTTATGCCTTGATTGAAGCACACATAAAGCACACAGCTACTTCTGGAATTTGTCAATCATAAAACCATGGCCAAAGGTATCCCAAGTGACCATGTAGTGCCAAACATTTGGTAATCATTTTCAATGCTGCTTAGGCACATGACTACATGAATTAAAATTAACATATTTTCCTATTTCCCTTAGAAATGATCAATTCTTTTTTTGCTTCGTATGTTCCGATATTTGGCCTATCGCCGTATTATCTACATGGTGTGGCACAGATTAGGTAGACATAACAGAAAAGTATTGCCATCATTTGTCATAAACAAAATACGATCGACATTCCTAGACCCAGATGGCCTTTACAGAGGATAGCTAGAAAAGAACTAAGGACATTTTCTTTGTAGGATTGAAGCGACATCGGTGTGCTCCCACAAGGATGTCCTTTGCTAGCTTCTCAAATTGAGCAGCAATAGGGGATGGAACACTCCTTTCTGTTGAAATAACTTTAGCTAGTCAGTATCTGGGATACTTCTCATGGAGCACAGAGGTTGTCTAAATAATCTGAAGCATGACCAGTTAATAAAAGATAAGTAATAAATTGTCTTTGAATCATTAATTGGAATGCTTGGTCTTTTGTGCCAGTATAATACCTAAATGGGCACCCTATGGGCTGAGCGGAGATTCGTTCATCTATTAAATGCCAGCATTAACATTATTGTCTAACTCATATTTACACATATTGAACAATAAATCATGTGATATATACCAACCAAAACTTTGACAGGCTTCACCACTGGATCCCCCTGGCTGGACTTTGGATAGGACACTCCCTATTGTGCCTGACCTTGTTGAGTGACTGCCTGAGCTCTATTGGAGTCTTCTTGAAGTGCAAAACTCCCAGGTGTAATCTGGAAGTAAAGCAACAACAGTAACAGAATAGCCCGGTGGACTGGCACACCTAAATGAGCTCACAATACACCAGTATGTCACAACTTTATAAGCATCAACATAAACACATGGTTTTCATCAGGTATTTACAATATATACCACACTACAGTCACAGCAAAGCCCAATTAAATTACCTTGCTTTCATAGCGGCAAAGAGAAAGTGTACACTCTTGGGCGCGAAAAAGATCACCACCTTGTGGATAATTCTGAGCATGAGTCTGCTCAGATGGAGATAATCTGCATATGTCTTTAAGAAGGTGTTTGCTTGACACAATAAGTTCCTTTCCCTTGCATGGCTTTGATCCTTAATAAATGAACATAAGATACAAGATACTGAGTTATATATGGCCATATGTAAGGATGAGTGCCCTAACAAACTCTGCCACAACATTGCCTCAGTTATGATTTGCACACTCCAAAAGCCAAAGAATAACCTTCACATGAATATGACTTGTACTTGTTTTAAAGCAGGAATAAACTTAAACACAAGCGATGGTCATTTATTAACTTGGCCAATCGCTTCGCCAAGTTATGTTGGTTAGTGGCGTTTGTCACTTTGTATGTATGTGTGTTTGTACGTAAACCATTTCTGATCCGCGATACAGGTCGCAATTTAGATTTTTTTCCTTCAATCGTTAGGCGTCAATAATGCGCAGAACCGAGAGGTTTTGTCTTGACCTTGATCTGAAACTAAGGTCAAGGTCATCGGATTGTTTCATGAATAACATCATTGCAAACTATTTCTAAATATATATATGGACATAGAAACAAAGCTTTTCCCAAACGCCTAAGGTCGAATAATCGTGGTATCGGTCCAAATGTCAACATACATTTCATGAATATTTCGAACGCTTATAAAACAGTCAATACATACCCGTTGGTAATAAAAATGTTCACATGTTCTCTGTGACATATCAAGACTTATCCTAAGATATTATGGATATCGATGACGTCACTTCAGGTTCCAAAAGCATCAACATTTTTAAAAAAATGACACAAGTTCATTGCTCAATACGTCCAAGCTTTAGAATTCGATTTTAATACAGAATACATACGCTGAAAATGTAATCTAATTGTAAACTTTTTCTAGATATATGTAATTGTAAATAATGCATTGTAAAAAAATTGTAGTAGGTCGAAAAATTTCTAAAAGCTGATACAATTACCAAACCTTTATAATTGACATTTGCAATCAAAATATTCGTCGTTTTCAAAGTGCGTTGAGTTGAAAAAGCAAATTCACTTAGTCAATTTTCAATACGTCCATGATTTAGTATTTGATTTTTAAAAAGTTGACATATTCTTAAAGTGTAGTGTAATTGTAAACTTTTTCCAATTGTGTGTAAATGTAAATAATGCATCGTTTAAAAAATTGTAGCAGGTCGAAAAGTTATGGCAGCCAAAATCTCTAAACTTTTTAATTTTGTAATTTATTTCACTAATTATCGTTCGATCGTAAAAAAATTAACATTTGTTAAAGGCTGATACAATTACCAAACTTTCATGATTGACATATTCTATCAAAATATTCGTCGTTATCCAAACGCGTCAGGTTGAAAAAGCAAATTTCACTTAGTCAATTTTCGTCAAATTTTCAAAAACTAATTAAATAGCAAATATCCGATCAATAGTCATAAAAGTTAAAATGGGGCTGAAATCTAAAGTTATCACGTCGTTTGTCTCTCCGTTCATGGTCGTATCGTTAATTTGTTTACACTCGAAGGAAGCCCATTCAATTCTGAACATATGCCTACCTATTGTCTGTTGTAAATAACCGACAGTTTTCTCACAAAGTGACCTTAAAGTACAGCGGGTGTCACTTCTGCTGGCTCTTCACTGGTTTTTAACAACAGCCGATTTATCAGTATGAACAAAGGCCGCGTCTACTCTCTGCATGCCAGCAAGTATGGCACGCCGTGGTAGTATTCAATAAACTGAGCTTTTCTTTGATTCAGCCAAATCATCGTCAATATATCATAGCCCTGGACGGCATGATTTTTTTTAAATAAATTTGATAAAATCATCAATATACATGCGATGGTTATGATAATTGGTTGAATACTATAATAGTTTTGTAGATTTTGGGCCGATTTTGAAAACTTCCTAATATAGTTCGACAAGTTCTCTCATGTACCCATGGGCCTCTTGTATTGTTTTTCGATTGATGTTTCCTTACTCACCCTTCTTCACCCAGTTCCTGTCTTCCAATTGGTCAAGTTTACATTTTGGGTAATCAGCTCCATGTCCATTGTATTCATTGACCACATGTCTTGTCACTGACAGCCACTTTGCTCGAACCAGAGCCTCGTCCCCATTGCTTGAGGCTGCGCACAAGTAGACGTGGTTGGAAAAACTCCTGGACCACTCACTTAAAATTTCACGGTCTTTCCGTTTTCCTTTGGCAAGCAACTTCTTCTTGACACCTGCCAGGCAGTAACAACCTTCCTATTACTTAAATATTACTTTAACTTGTAGTAGCAACCATACACGTGGGTGCCTGTAATATGTACACATGTCAATTACCTATTTGGGTGGTCTTGAAGTATGAATATTCTATTATCTTTTACATCAAGTTATTTTCATTCTATTCACTCCAATTCCACAATCAATAGAAAACTAACCTTTGGTAACATGCCATACATCAAACCAATGCTGAATTTCAGGCTGCTCCTCCCTGAGGTACTTCTTGAGACCAAAATGCCTGTCGGTGGTGATGATCCTTTATCCGCCAGAGATTTCATGGCAAGTTTGAATCCTGACAACTCCATTTCATTTGAGTGTTTTTACCTGATTGCGCTGGAAAATTGACATGCCATTGGCAGCTTAGTGACTACATTAAATTATCATTTATAGTGTGACAAATGAATTCATAATAACAGAAGTTGAGATATATAATCGCATATATAAAAAAGCCAAGCCTTTTTACAACTAAAATAATTTTAAATTCCTTACCTGTAAAAGTAGCATCTCTAAAACCTTGGATGGTTTCAGATCCATCAGGGTTTAACTGCCATACTAGAAAAGTCTTTAGATAAGTTTGATCTGATTAAGCAGCCATCTTCTAGGATAAATGGAAAAAAGACGGAAAACAGAAGGATACAGGGGACCATTTGTAGGATGAATGGAAACGATTATCCTAGGGCAAGTCATCACCTGCCGATTGACTGAACCAGGCCATTCCAGGCTCTCATCTAGACAAAATCCGGGCCAGAGCAGTGTGTTGCAGAATGGCCCTCAAAAATACCGCTCCAGTCAACCACTTGCATCCCATTGTCCACCGATACAACCCTCGGCCAACATGTTGCCCACTATTAGTCGCTTCTTACAGCATGCAGAAGGATACAGTGGAAGTATTCTACCCCCGGACCCTCGGCGGGTGTATAACCATGAAATTCCATCAGCGGGCCACCAGGCGATTGAAAGAACGAAGGCTAAAATTCGGGGGAAGTTTAACTGGTATGGGATGACAGCCAACATTACCTGATATGCAGCCTCGTGCATCACTTGCAACCAGAATAAGAAATATGTGCACCAGGGAAATGGGTTATGCAGATAAGGTAAGGTAAGTATATGGTTGAAAGGCACACCAACACTAGTGTGTTATATGATGCCTAAAATTGTGAATAGATAAGTTTGACATGATTAAGCTAAATGCTAATATTATTCTAGGGCAAGTCACCATAAGCCGATAGACTGAACCAGGCCATTCCAGCCTCTTGTTTAGGTGAAATCTGGGCCAGAGTAGTGAGTTGCAAATATGACTCTCAAACGGACTGCTCCACTCAGCCACCTGGATCCCATAATCGCAACCCACGGCCAACAGATTGCCCCTATTAGTCGCCTCTTACGACATGCATGAGGATACAGTGGGCTTATTGTATCCCCGGGGGTTATGCAGGAATACCATGCTAGAGGCCCGATGGAACGCGTCCACTCCGCAGGGTAATTAGTACATCCTGATTATGGTAGAACAATTCACAATTGGGTTGAGTGTATACCTCTACCACCACAAACTGCAGATGTAACCACAAGAGAAGCAGTGGACCAATACTTCTCCTGGTTCGCTTGCCCATTTCAGCTCTTTACAGACCAGAGTCGAAGTTATTGACGGCAATGCCGGATACTCTTCACGTCCATAAGACGTGTACGACATCCCGGTTGTCTGCAAATTGACAAGTGGAGAAATACAATAGGACCCTTATAAACGCAGTGCGTTGTTTCATTGGTCAATCCCAAAATTTTTGTTAACCATGATCCTAAGAAACCGTGTCGAGAGCTACCGCAATGGGTAAGAGTATGGCTGCGGAGTAAAGGCGAACATAAGATGAGTATTTTGTCCAAATATCGTCATTCATGGCTTATCTTTTATGCATTGTTGGCTACGCATAAGTGAATGGTAAAATACTACAGAGAATTGTGAAACAATTGATCATTGTTAATTAAATGCATTGCATTTGCATTTTTGCTTCTCGTCAGTGACAAGTAAAAAACCTATGTCAGACTGTGAATATAACGGACAATTCACCTAAGTGATATATTTAAGGAGGGGACAACGTGATACCAATCGTACAGGCTTTAAGCAATATGGCCGCAGGAATAAGCCGAGATGCAAGCCGTCTGTGTTCCTGGCTGGCTTCTCTAAATCCGTCACCACTGACCTGTTCACTAGGTTAATGGCCCACCCTGAGAGATGTCGACAAAAAGAACCCCATTGGTGGACTAGGGGAGGTGTGTACACAGTCTTCGTTTGACGAACGTTATGCGTTGTATGTTGGATCTATTGAGGATTATTTTGCTGCAGTTGGAGGAACCATCAACTTGTATATGAATAATATCAAGACATCCTAGCCGGCAAAAAATTCCCCACCATACACGAGGGATTATGTAATTGACTTTGAGAAAAAATGACCAAGTAATGTCCAGCATTGATTTATGTTACAATGTATCTGTTTTCCCTCAAGGCTATAATGAAGCCCTTCAGTTACCTGAGTCTGACCACTGAAAAGCGACAATGAAAGAATTCTCTGAAAGAGAATAATGCATTCACTCTGAACACCCTACCAGACGGTCGAAAGTTAGTGGGAGTCGTTGGGTAAAAACTATCAAATAAAGTTCTTATGGTTCTCAAACTTACAAAGCTAGGTATGTAGCCAAGGGTTACAACCAAGTGAAGGGTGTAGATTGCTCTAACTGCCAGCCTTACTTCGGTGTGTGTTATGATGCAGATAGCTGCACAACATTATTGGATTTTACATTAGATGGATGTTAAAACTGCATATTTCAATACTCCAATTGATTGTGAAATATATGTGGAGCAAGCTGATGGTTCTGAAGTTCACTCTGATTGTGATGGGACACTGTTGTACAAATTGAACAAATCTCTGTATGGATTAAAGTAGTCAGGTAGAAATTGGAACAGTCTGTTACACAGCTATTTGTTAGAAAACAATTTTGTTCAATATTGTTTGATACAAAACAAGTTAAGGGTGGACTGATTGTACTACTAATCTGGGTTGATGATCAGGTTATTGGAACAAGTAATGATGATCTATTGAGTGATGTCAAACATATATTGAAGGCCAAATTCTAAGTGAAAGATCCAGGCAAACTCTTATATTTCTTAGGTATCAACTTTGAGCAAGTTGAAAATGTTGTAAAGATGAATCAAAGAAGGTATTTATGCAAAGTCATTGAGATATTTAAATTGTCTGATTGTAAGCCAAGGTTCACTCCTTCTGAGCAAAAGCTCGAGTCTGAAGGTGATGAACCATTTGACGCTAGACCGTATAGTGAATCTGTTGGTAGTCTGATATATTCCATGATATGTACTATGCCTGATCTTTGTTGGATTTTACCAAGTTGTCACAATATTTATCTAAACCACTATTTATCTAAGTCCACTGGGTGGCTGTCAAACAAGTATTGAAATATTTGAAGGTACTATTGACTATCAATTGTGCTATAGCAAAAGTAAGGAAGGTATGAGGGTAATTGGCTACACTGATGCTGATTGGGCATCATCAACAGATGATAGACGTAGTATTACTGGATATGCTTTCAGTTTGATTGCAAATGGTCCTCTGATTTCTTGGTAGTCCGGGGAAAAGTCTACTGTTTCCTTGTCATCCTGTGAGGCAGAATACATGGCACTATTAGCTACTGTTTAGGAAAGATTGTTCCTCACCCAGTTGTTGAAAGATATTGATTAAGTGTGTAAGGATGTATCTGCTTTGGTATTTGATGAAAACCATGGTGTAATTGTTTTGGCTAAAAATCCTGTCAACCACCAAAGATAAAAGTACATTGATATTCGTTATCATTTCATAAGTAGTGAGGTAGTCAATGGTAAAATAGTTTTCAAGTATTGCCCAACCAATGCCATAGTGGCTGATATAATGACCAAGCCTGCCACCAAGTTCAAGTTAT
The DNA here is from genome assembly GCA_034190875.2 of Urechis unicinctus. Lineage (NCBI taxonomy): Eukaryota > Metazoa > Annelida > Polychaeta > Xenopneusta > Urechidae > Urechis > Urechis unicinctus. The sequence continues at coordinate 25,545,805 of CM067352.1, read as the reverse complement.
TTATTTTGAATATTTCTGAGTTTTCAAATAATGTTGTTGTACATATATATGTATGATTGCACATAACTAATTTTTTTATGTAACTTAGTTTGTAAAGATATGAGATCAAGTGGGGGTGTTGGATAGTAGTGATCTCTATCTGTTGTTACCCGCTAAAATACGGGAATTCTTTATCGGAGCCACCTGGCGTTATATTTTTGTAATATATGAAGCAATAAAAAGCCCCAAAGAATTACTTATTCCTGTTATTGCGAAGCACGATGTTTTTCAACCGTGCCCTCATCATGGTGGAATGAGGACCTCTAACAAATTCTTCACTTCTGACACCAAAGAAGTGTTTAACGCATAAAAAGACTACTTTATTTAACGAACTTCTAACCGAACATAATTCTAACCAGCGAAACTCCTGTCATCATCTATTTTAGGCAACGTTATTATGACCAACACTACGATGACCACCTTTCTAGTGAATAAAGTCTGTTTGCTCCATACGACGGTCCCCAGTCAGTACGTAACCAGTGCCACAGCTGTGCTATAGGTGAGTAATAAAGCAGCCATCTTCAGATTCTGTTTGGAGCTTCATGTCGACTTGCTTACACAGGTCCTCACTGGTTTTGCAGATACAGAACTGTTCAATGGTTTGTAAAAGTCACTGGCAGCCTTCATTCTCAATGTATACATATGTGGACGTATTTCTCCATCCCTTTACTTTGGTTGATCTGGAGGGCCTTCTCTTCTTCCACGAGCCTCGTATCCAGAGAGGTAGAGCTGTAGGTTCCTGCAGAACACCTCATTGTTTTTATTTGTGGTGGAGGCTGAACACCAATCACAATGATGCTCATTATAGTAATTCCACACCCGGTCCTTGTATATTGCCATGTGTTCTGGTAATTGTGGGTAGAAGATGTGTTAGGGTGTAGCTCCCATTTAACCACCATTTTGCCGCTCAGCTACCCACCCCATACCACCTTTTACTTCTACCCACCCGATTCAATCATTGTCTTCCACCCACCCCATACCACCTTTGCCTTCTACCCATCCCATTCAATCGTTGTCTTCCACCCAACCCACACCAACTTTGTCTTCTACCCACCCCATTCAATCTTTGTCTTCCACCCAACCCATACCACCTTTGTCTTCTACCCACCCATCCCATTCCATCTTTGTTTTTCATCCACCCCATACCACCTTTGTCTTCCACCCATTGCATTCAATATGTGTCTTCTACCCAACCCATACCACCTTTGTCTTCTACCTACCCCTTTCCACCTTGGGCAGCAGCTGACTCAAGATCTAGCGATTGTAACGGTTGTTAGCATCAAATTACACAATGTGGAGGAGGGCATATATGGTACTGGTATATCTCTCAATCTATGGTTTGTTTGCTCTAGTATGGAATTTTGACACATTAAGACTCTACCTTTGAGGCCCCTTTGTTATGACTAGGTGGCTTGCCTCTTTATTCATACACTGATACTGTTTTTGCTCTGTTGTGCCAGCGTCCGATTTAGTTCGACTTATATTTTGAGAGACGTTTTGTTGTATTTGCCTGTTCGAGATCAGGGAATTGATCTGAACAGTCTACCCTGTACGCAGCTGGTGTTGTTCTTTATAAAAGAGTAAATCTACTTCTAGCTTCATTATTCTGTTTTTTTGTTGGAGGGGGGGGGGGGCGAAGGGTGTTCAAGCTTTATATTGACTCAACTCGATATTTAGAAACCACTCGCACGCTACAATTGGGTAGTCACCACTTTGTCTAATTACACCCAATTGTCGCGATGGATAGTCACCACTCGGTATAATCAAACCCAATCTTCGTTTTGGATATTCACCACTTGGTCCAATCACACCTAATTGTGACATTAGATAGTCACCATTTCGTCTAATCACACCCATTTGTCTCATAAGATAGTCACCACCTAGTCCAATTGCACCCAATTGTCGCATTGGATTGTCACCACTCAGACTAATCATACCTTGCATTTCTACAGCAGGGGTCACAGAAATCCTACTCAGACACTAACATTCAAGTCTTACCAGCTTATTCATTGCTCGTCTATATTGTGCTTGGTAGATGTAGCCAACATCCAGCGCACAGATCATCACAGAAATAGCAACTCTACACACACCACATCCTTGCATATCCTACGGAAAGGTATAAATGCGGTGTACCATACGCATGTATTATGCAGTTTGTATGCATAACGTTGGAGCACATCTCGAATATGCGTCGGGATTTTGGCGTAAACATCATACCCAACTAAACCCGGTCATTCGTGTTCATAAACGAAGACAGTAGGCCATTAGCAGTGCTGATGCAGTTTCAGTTTAAAGGGTTCAGCTCGAATCTGTCAATTCTTGTTTCACGACACTGGTATGCAGTGTTATGCATATATATGTATGCGAAGACTAAGCTTACATACAAATGTCGTTTATACATATGCATATAAAGGTATAAATGCATAAATAAACATATATATATATATATATGTGTATATCCTTTTATACATTGATATATGTAAGTATCGATAAATATGCAGCAGTCTGTCTGGCATATAAAAACACGGTGACCGTGGTCTGCATACAATCCTGGTGAATCTGCCTGTGACTCATCATCGTTTTGATTAGACGGGCAATACACTGCGCAATTCGCCAACGCGAGGATGAGTGCAGTACGACAGAGGTGTGGACGTGCGAGCCTCATGGTCACCGTCTTCCTTGTGGCCGCCGTCATCATCACCATCAACAAAAGTACAACTAACCTTTCCAGTCTGTATATTCCATATGGAAACTGTTTGAACACTCGACCAGCACCCACAGCTCTCAGTGTAACTAACCTGGCCCGATCAGAGGATACTGACATGGTAAGTAATGAAGAACACGTGAACCCAGCGATTGATAAAGACTCAGCGGCTCGAATAGCCCAGTCTCACGCGTCTGAAGTCAAACGGATCCAGAACACATCGCTTGTTACGCGAGGCCATGGCGATGATGACAGTGTTAGGAGATCATATATGGCACTCATGGAGGAATTGGACCGGTTTAACGACGATATGTCACGTGGCAAAGTTGTGTACAGTCTTCTCCGTGAGGGAGCGCTGATCAAACGGTCAACTGACATCAAATCTACGGTAGGCAATGTTAGAAATAGATTTCTATAACTTTTAATGTCAGGTAGCTGTTATGCAATTATTCGAACAAAACGTTGCCTTGATAGCAATATATCAATTTGGGCTGCCACCGAGAGTGCATTTCGGGCAGTATTATACACATTACGGAATCTGAACAACAGCCAAAATATAACCTCCGCTTGCGCAAAGAAAGCCACAGAGAGCCTCTTGGTAGCCCCAGCAATTGAAGTTGTAGTTGGGAATTCTACTCCGTCTTCGAACCATACAACAGCCATTACAAGAAACCAGCAAGCAGCAGCCCAATACAAGAAACCACCATGTAACAGGCGATCACCAAAAATCACCAGGCAGCCGCCCATTGCCCGACAACACAAGGCAGCAGTCCATTGCCATACACCACCAAGCAACAGTCCATTGCCAGACATCACCAGGCAACAGCCCATTGCCAGAAATCACCAGGCAGCAGCCGATTGCTAGACATCACAAGGCATAAGCCCATTGCCAGACATCACCAGACAGCAGCCCATTGCCAACAATCACAAGGCAATAGCCTATTGCCAGAAATCACCAGGCAGCAGCCCATTGCCAACAATCACAAGGCAGAAGCCCATTGCCAACAATCACCAGGCAGCAGCCCATTGCCAACAATCACAAGGCAGCAGCCCATTGCCAACAATAACAAGACAGCAGCCCATTGCCAGAAATCACCAGGCAGCAGCCCATTGCCAACAATCACAAGTCAGCAGCCCATTGCCAACAATCACCAGGCAGCAGCCCTTTGCTAGACACCACAAGTCAACAGTCCATTGCCAGATATCACCAGGCAGCAGCCCATTACCAGAAATCACCAGGCAGTAGCCCATTGCCAACAATCACCAAGCAGCAGCCCATTGCCAACAATCACCAAAAAGCAGCCCATTGCCAGAAATCACCAGGCAGCAGCCCATTGCCAACAACCACAAGACGGCATCCTATTGCCAGAAATCACCAGGCAGCAGCCCATTGCCAACAATCACCAGGCAGCAGCCCTTTGCTAGACACCACAAGTCAACAGCCCATTGCCAGATATCACCAGGCAGCAGCCCATTACCAGAAATCACCAGGCAGCAGCCCATTACCAGAACTCCCCAGGCAGCAGCCCATTGCCAGAAATCTCAAGGAAGCAGCCCATTGCCAGAAATCACAAGGAAGCTGCCCATTGCCAGACACCACAAGGCAGCAGCCCATTGCCAGTAATCACAAGGCAGCAGCCTATTGCCAAATATCACCAGGCAACAGCCCATTGCTAGAAATCTACAGGCAGCAGCCCATTACCTGAAATCACCAGGCAGCAGCCCATTGCCAGAAACCACAAGACAGCAGCCCATTGCAAGACAACACAAGACAGCAGCCCATTGCCAGAAATCACCGGGCATCAGCCCATTGCTAGACACCACAAGGCAGCAGCCCATTGCCAGAAATCACCAGGCAGCAGCCCATTTTCAGAAATCACCAGGTAGCAGCCCATTGCTAGACACTACAAGGCAGCCGCCCATTGCCAGAAATCTCCAGGCAGCCGCCCATTGCCATATATCACCGCGCAGCAGACCATTACCAGAAATCACCAGGCAGCAGCCCATTACCAGAAATCCCCAGACAGCAGCCCATTGCCAGAAATCTCAAGGAAGCAGCCCATTGCCATAAATCACAAGGAAGCAACCCATTGCCAGACAGCACAAGGCAGCAGCCTATTGCCAAATATCACCAGGCAGCAGCCCATTGCTAGAAATCTACAGGCAGCAGCCCATTACCTGAAATCACCAGGCAGCAGCCCATTGCCAGACACCACAAGACAGCAGCCCATTGCAAGACAACACAAGGCAACAGCCCATTGCTAGAAATCTACAGGCAGCAGCCCATTACCTGAAATCACCAGGCAGCAGCCCATTGCCAGACACCACAAGACAGCAGCCCATTGCAAGACAACACAAGGCAACAGCCCATTGCCAGTAATCACAAGGCAGCAGCCCATTGCAAGACACCACAAGGCAGCAGCCCATTGCCAGTAATCACAAGGCAGCAGCCTATTGCCAAATATCACCAGGCAACAGCCCATTGCTAGAAATCTACAGGCAGCAGCCCATTACCTGAAATCACCAGGCAGCAGCCCATTGCCAGAAACCACAAGACAGCAGCCCATTGCAAGACAACGCAAGACAGCAGCCCATTGCCAGAAATCACCGGGCATCAGCCCATTGCTAGACACCACAAGGCAGCAGCCCATTGCCAGAAATCACCAGGCAGCAGCCCATTTTCAGAAATCACCAGGTAGCAGCCCATTGCTAGACACTACAAGGCAGCCGCCCATTGCCAGAAATCTCCAGGCAGCCGCCCATTGCCATATATCACCGCGCAGCAGACCATTACCAGAAATCACCAGGCAGCAGCCCATTACCAGAAATCCCCAGACAGCAGCCCATTGCCAGAAATCTCAAGGAAGCAGCCCATTGCCATAAATCACAAGGAAGCAACCCATTGCCAGACAGCACAAGGCAGCAGCCTATTGCCAAATATCACCAGGCAGCAGCCCATTGCTAGAAATCTACAGGCAGCAGCCCATTACCTGAAATCACCAGGCAGCAGCCCATTGCCAGACACCACAAGACAGCAGCCCATTGCAAGACAACACAAGGCAACAGCCCATTGCTAGAAATCTACAGGCAGCAGCCCATTACCTGAAATCACCAGGCAGCAGCCCATTGCCAGACACCACAAGACAGCAGCCCATTGCAAGACAACACAAGGCAACAGCCCATTGCCAGAACTCACCAGGCATCAGCCCATTGCTAGACACCACAAGGCAGCAGCCCATTGCCAGAAATCACCAGGCAGCAGCCCATTTTCAGAAATCACCAGGTAGCAGCCCATTGCTAGACACTACAAGGCAGCCGCCCATTGCCAGAAATCTCCAGGCAGCCGCCCATTGCCATATATCACCGCGCAGCAGACCATTACCAGAAATCACCAGGCAGCAGCCCATTACCAGAAATCCCCAGACAGCAGCCCATTGCCAGAAATCTCAAGGAAGCAGCCCATTGCCATAAATCACAAGGAAGCAACCCATGCCAGACCACAAGGCAGCAGCCTATTGCCAAATATCACCAGGCAGCAGCCTATTGCTAGAAATCTACGGGCAGCAGCCCATTACCTGAAATCACCAGGCAGCAACCCATTGCCAGAAATCACAAGGCAGCAGCCCATTGCAGAAAACACAAGGCACAGCCCATTGCCAGAAATCCCAGGCAGCAGCCATTAGAAATCACAGCAGCAGCCCATTGCCAAGAAACCTGCCCATGCTAAAAGACAGGACACCACAAGAATCATCAGCAGCCCATTGGCAGCAGCCCATTGCCAGACAAATCACAGCAGCCCATTGCAAGCAGCCCATTGCAAGCAACAGCCCATTGCCAGAACTCACCAGGCAGCAGCCCATTGCAAGACACCACAAGGCAGCAGCCCATTGGCAGAAACCTCCAGGCAGCAGCCCACTGCAAGAAATCTCCAGCCAGCAGGCTTTTACCAGGCATGCAGCAAGACATATGGGGTTGGTGGGAAGTTATATTCAGTACATGCCCAATGTCATGTTACAGGAAATACAAGTGTACCAGCCAAAATACATGTAATCTAATGCTGCCTTCACAAACAACAACCTTACCAGATGTCGTTCACAACCATGACCTATTTCTCGGAATCTCTGACTGCTAATGGCCTACCAGCTCTTCAACAAAGCAGGCGTAACCCCATAGTAATACCAGCTTCAGCTTCTCACGGGACATTTTCCTTGAGGAACAGACTACGGCAGATATTTACGCAAGGAGATTGGCCTTCAAAGTATAATCTTTATCGTATTAAAGATCCTAACTCAAGAAAGCAACCCACATGGAGAAGGAGATTACGACAATACCTAACTCGAAACACATATCATATCATATATTGTGCAACCTTGAAACTGAGATGGGACATCATGAAATGGGAGCTGGTTACCGTGGCATAGTGGTATACTGCGTCGCCTTTCGACCCACAGATTGACGGTTCAATACCAAGATATGAAAACCTGACTGGTTCCCCGTGACTCGGACGATCATGTTAAATGGCGTTCCCAACTCTGAATGGGGATGCACCCGATCCGGTAGCTCAACGTACCATGCTGGACCGTCGTCCCAGTAGCGTGGGTTTTGCAGCCCGGTCTGCACAACGGGTTTGTGCCAATTGGCCGCTGGCACTTAAGGGCAGCTGTCCAGGCATCACCATCATCCACATCTGTCACCGTCGCGATATCACCTCGTTATTGAAAGTGACGTAAAAAAAACCACCATTACTTTCACCATTATCATGAAGTGGAGAACAAATTAACCCTTGGCAGATGGAGTTTTGGCCTCCTGTTCAATGAGTTTATTGATGTAGGTTTTAGCCTTGCTGTAAGCCCATCAAATGTGCACATCAGCCAGACAGTCCCAGGCAAAATGAATTCCTGATGGAGAATAATCGGTGTTTGTCATGTACTTAAAGATAGTTTTCTTGGAGGACATAAGATGAGTATTTTGTCCAAATGTCGTCATTCAGGGCTTATCTTTTATGCATTGTTGGCAACGCATACATGAATGGTTAAATGAATACAGATTATAGTGAAACAATTGATCATTGTTAATTAAATTCATTGCATTTGCATATTACCTTCTCGTCGCTGACAAGTACAAGAACCTATGTCAGACTGTGAATATAACGGACAATTCATCTCTGGGATATATTGGAAGGAGGGGACAACGTGATACCAATCGTACAGACTCTAAGCAATATGGTCGCATCAATAAGCTGAGATGCAAGCCGTCTGTGTTCCTGGCTGGCTTCCCTAAATCCGCCACCACTGACCTGTATACTAGGTTGGTGGCCCACCCTTTGATCGAGAAAAGTCGGCAAAAAGAACCTCATTGGTGGACAAGGGGAGGTGAGTACTCAGTCGAACGTTACACCTCCATGATGGGATTGACGAACAATGCGTTGTGTGTTGGATCCATTGAGGATTTGTTTTTGTTGCAGTTGGAGGAGACATCAACTCGTATATGAATAATTTCAAGACAACTTTCAGTAATAAACAAAACAGAGAGCGACTGACAAGTTAGTAAAATTTGTGTTCACACACTTTGATTGTAGAGCACTAAAAACCTAATACGCGTAATAGCGTGGTAGACGGAGCGTTAATTACACATCAATGTATCATCATGTAACCACTCATCTTGTCCATTCAGTCGATGGTAGCGCCTCTACATTCTGGGATAACAGTCGCTGGATGAGTGATCCAATCTATAAAGGACAACCCGAGCCTCTCAATCTAATTGCCCACAAGATCAAAAGCTTTGTGCCGCACGCTAAGATTATTGTCATACTCAGAAATCCGGTTGATAGGTAAGTGATATGCATCACTACACTTGCCCCATGGAGCGACATCTCTCTTTATCTATGGTAGAGAGTAAATTCATTTGCCGTCTGAAGCATCCTATTACAGAACGCTGTATCATCGTTTTCAGGTTGTTTTCCGAGTACACATATTTCAGAAGAGGTACCGGTCCAAAACAATTTGATAACTATGTGTTGCAAACAGTCAAGTTCTTTTTATACTGTTCCCGCAAACATAGCTTACGGTTATGTGCTTATCATCTGAAGGATACAGAAAAGCTGGTAAGGAAATGACGTCATAGTTATGGTTTACTGTTCCATTCATTTTTAGAGCAGTCTCATATAATGTCAAAATACTGGGTGATGCGATATCTACATGCAACAGTGCGTCACATTCACGCATTGATATTTTTATGTACTTCCTAGAAAGCTTTTACAAAGAACGTAACTCGTAAATTTCTATACATGTTAGTCTGTCTCGAAGACAGCCATGTACATCGCTAGTTATATGGCCATCTTGATCTACTCATGACATTAATGCTTATGTAAAAACACCAGATTATTCACGATGTCGATGTTACCCTGTCGTCTGTTTGTTATTCTGTCCATGATACCGTAAGCTTCCAAAGGCTGTCCAAGTGCGATTGTGGGTAGGATTGTATTCCATCTATGTGAAAGACTGGTGGGATGTTTTCCCGCGAGATCAAATTTTGATCTTGAGAACTGAAGAATATGCCGTGAATCAGAAGTCTGTTTTGAAAAGAATCACAAGGTTTCTACAAATCGGTATGCGTGCCTTTCATACAAGATTGATTGACTTCTTTTGAAAATGACTGCATGTTTAAAACATGAATATTTTTTCTATCTGCAAATCGGTCCGTTGCCAGATATGGGTGTGCATTACGGTACAAGGGTGCGATATGTTCTTCAGCAAATATTTGTAAACTTTGTTCCCAAATAGCGACGCGTAAGAAACGGCTATTTGTTATGTTAAAAAGGGGATTACCAAGATATTATCACACAACGATGGGAGAACGTACCAGACGAAACGCACAGAGACACAAGACATCCATGTGGAATTGTACGAGAATTTTACTTCAAAAGTTTTACAAGCCGTTCAACAGACAGCTAGCCCAGATGTTAGATGACCCTTCCTTTCTCTGGGAAGAGCAGTAGCGTTAATTCATCGTGATTGCTTTGCAAGATATTTTTTTGTTTATGTGGTCCAATTGCATTGAAGTTTGAATCAAATACCATTTAAAAATCATAACGTAAAGGATAACTCTGATGTTAGATGTACATTCGGTAACTCTGATGCTAGGTGTGCATTCGATTCATAACTATTTGGACAAATAAGACGATTGACATGAACGTTTATTAAAATAATAGAATGTTAGTCATCTCATCATCTGCTAAGATATTTCATTAATGTTGGTGTGTTGGTTTGATATTCACATAATTGAGATGTTTTGAAATTACTGATGCATTGTTAGTGTGCTCATAGTCAGCCAAGCAAGGGCTTACCAAGTTACTATTTTAGAGTCCTGCTGTACTTCAGCAGGCAATGGTTTGTCAATGATATTTATTTAAAGTGATTTTAACTTTCTAGATATAAAGTAGCAGTAAAATACATTGTGTTTACAGAGTTCCACATTTGTCGAAAAGGTTAATGAAAAATGTCTATATCGACATGAATCTCAACCGACAAGAGGCAAGAATACCCTTGGCGCTATCGTATTTTGTAAGTAGACGGCATAATCAGTTATGTTAATTATAGTTCTCCCATAAGGTCCAATGAGAATGTGATAATGTCCCTCATCATTAATCAAGTACTGAACGTGTATTGTACATAGTATCAGTGGTAAATCCTTAGCTTGTATAATAGATTGAATGACAAATAAACGAAAGAGAATTATGATAAGCAGATTACAGTCCAGTTGGTCTGATATAATAAGCAGTTTCACTCAAGGGTCACTCCTGGGGTCTGTTTATACATAACTGATAAAGCTAGTGCTGCTGATGTGATTGTAAACAAATTCGCTGCCGATATTGAACATAAAACCCCACACCTATAGCATACAAAAACAACTTCCATAATGGACCAGGCCGAGGAAATGACAGGCAAATGCTATTTTACTTCAAAAAACTGTCACGTGCTACACATCAGACAGAACAACAAACGTGTGATTATCAAATGGGCCATACCACTTAACAGAAAGTGTCAGAAGAGCAAGATATAGGTGGCAATACCAATTCATCATTACAGATCATAAGCTGTAGAGGCAAACAAAGTTCTCTAGATCGCCGGACAAACGTTCAATATCCACTCCATGTGAGTTTTAATCAAAATAGATAAGCCATCAAAATCAACGTCTGGCTCTATCTATGTCACAATACCTTCGAAGTGACATAGATATTCCGAAATAGGGTCAAAGGCGAGTCATAAAGCACATTATTGGTAATTCTGAATTAATTAACAAACAGCGGTTAGCGCAAAAACCTCCGAAACAAGGCTACTAACGGGTATTCAACTCAATCAAGGATTAAACCATATTATCGATGTTGTGGGTCCCCCCCCCCAACCCCCATCTACTCAGCCCTGAGCCTCAAGATCCCATGAGCATCTATACATATTGGTCAGAGCTAAGGCTGTGTTGGAAGTTAGGATAAATGGAATCTCGAATTGAGTTATAACCCAGTGGAACTGCTCAGCAGCTGCGATAGACAACACCAGCTCTCAGTTTGTAAGTGACAAATGTTTTTAAATATTGAGAACACGTATGGCTTGCGAGTTAACCACCACTGAACCATATTGATTTGTAAATCGGTGAAAATAACCGTCATATTCTCATTTCATTGAACTGCAAAATAAATATTCACTCGTTGCGTACCATGGCGTGATGGCCTTGCTGTTTTGCTTTTACGTGCAAGGCGACAAAACTTAACTAGCATTTACAGAGCCTGTGCTCGTGTGCGCCGTGATCAATATCAAACGGGCGAAATATCAAATTAAATTTACGAATTGTAAATTAAGATGCATATGGATATTTAGCAAAATATATTTGCGCTGCCTCGTGAACAAACTCCATTAAATGTCTTAAACTTCAAGTGCACAATTCATCGAAAATCACAACAATTAAGCCCTTAAATAAATCCGACTTATTCCTTATGTTGTTATTAAATTAGCAGTGACCCAATTAGGATGGGCATTAGGGCGATGCGCGCGCAATAAAATTACATCAGTACATCGTGCTCAGAGGCGAGGCGGGCGTCTTTGAAACCTAAATAAAACCAATAAGCAACTCCACTTTTGGACTTCTCTGGCTAGTCCCTACTCCAGCATCAACATGCAGCGAGTTACATTACAGCAACGGAGGAGCAACATCGCAGCATCATCGCAACAAGAAAAGCTAGATATTTAAGTATAAGATGTCCTAAGTCTAATGTATAATCCTGGCAATGTTTAATGCGTTTGTTAAGTCCACATTACCAATTTCTGACAGGATGTGATTAAATTACCTTGTGCGGCTCGCGGTTGAAGCAAAATGGGAGGAATAAAAGTGACAATACTGGAATCTTATCAAATATCTAATCATGCATATTTCTTTAACACGTTTGCTACTCGTCTGCATACTTTCGTAAACAATGTCAAAATATGTTTTAATGGCCGCGGTTTTAATGATCAGCTGAAGGCAGAAGGTTACTACCATAAATGACCAGCTGAGGGGGAGAAATTAAGGCGTACCCTGCTAAGGCTGCTGAAGCTGTCGAGATCGACAAGATTCAAAACCATCCCCCATTAATCACACCAAAACACTTACCTTGAAACCATCCAAAGTAATAGTAATATTGGGATTTAACGTCACTTTCAACAACGAGGTGATATCGCGACGGTAATGGATGAGGATGATTGCGTTGCTTGGACAGCTACCCTGAAGTTCCAGCTCCCACTTAGCACAAACCCTTGCCCAGACCGGGGTGCGAAACCCACGCCACTCGGGTGCATCCCCTTTCGGAGATGTGGCCGCCATTTAACGTGATCATCCGAGTCATGGAGAGCCAGGCAGGTTTTCACACCTTGGTATCGAACCCACAACCTTTGGGTCGAAAGGCGACGCAGTTTACCACTACGCCACGGGAACTTGATTTGAAACCGTCCAATACCGTTTACATCCTGGCAGACCGCCTCCTTCCACTGATAAGATGATGACATATTTTCAGAGAAACGGAAGTGCCCTACATTCTGGCGACCACTCACAAGTACTTGCAGGTTATGGAATGTAGTTATGTAATGGCGGACAATTAATAATTGATTTTTAACCATATTGCATATCTAGTGACGCCTATGACATTTCGTGGTTCAGAAAATATATTTCCCAACCAATGGACTGGATGCCGCGCAGGAGGTTATATAGGCCAAGGAAGTCATTGCATATAATACCTTCATTTCCGTTCAACAATGCTGTGAGAATAACCACGTGACATGGAGACATTTACACATGCTACTCATTTGTGTCAGTTTTCTCGCGTGCTATCCTTCTGTAGGGAGAATGGATGGCCGTATTTGTAAACATTTTTGGAAAGAAGCAAGCTTTAATAAAAAAACTACATAAATCCCATCGAAACGATAGATCAGCTAACATTCGAATGAGTAGTCGAACATTTAACAGCCAAAACCTGATCTATGATCATTCAATGAACAATTGAACACATTAAATAAGTCAGAAATGGTAAAGATAATATTGGGGTGTAACGTCACTTATCGCGAGGGTAGTGAAGTGCTGATAGCTTGCCTGGTAATGATATGGAGAAATATTGAAACGTTTTGTGATTTACAGCATATTCTATTGTTCTCATGAGCAATATTCGATATTACGAGGACAAATTTCACGAGGCTTTCACAGACATGTTGTTTAAAAACCAACCCCCGATTGCATATGGAGACACTGCGAGACATTAATGACGTCAATAGCCAAATGATCAAAGGGCAAACAGAAAAACGAGGATACTTGTAGCCAGGATTTTTAGTGGGGGGGGTTCTTTTCCCCTCAATTATGGACCTTTCTCTGTTACGTTTACGCGTGTCTTGGATGTGCAAAGCTTTGTAATTGGTCGAAAACTGTTTTGCGCAGCAACACAAATGCGATAGAGTAAGGCGGACCTTTCTGGGCAAAGTGGGCGGTTCGTTCGAACCCCTCGAACCCCCCTGTAGATATACAGCACATGACGCAAAGCAAAGTAAGGACACGTCTCACATATTACCCAGTATCAAGAAACTATTGGGAATGGTCAAGGTATTGATTGCAAAAAGAAAATATCAGAAAACCTTAAAACTGCAGTGCCATTTTCTCACCGGCCAATCAGTATACTTAAGATAATATCTTTGCACAGTCGGAACTAAATTTGATTCTTTGTAAACATAGTCATGGAACTCGTATGTTGTGATACTTTGGTGGAAATGATTGTTTATGGCATTCCATTCTAGGACGGTTGTGAATGTTGCGCTGTATAGAAAATGAATGAAGATTAAATTGAGTGAGGCAAAATTAATGAAACCTGCATGGGTGATTTGCTTTGTCTCATTAAAAGAAAATTTCATCCCACTCAGAAAATATTGTTAAACCTTAGAATTAAAGCAAAGATCTTGTTATAATAAGATACCCGACTCGGACGTTTCTGTTGTGAAGCTAGCGACCAGCGCGCCACCTGGTTTCGTGGAAGCTAAAATGTAAACAAAAGCGCGTGGCTCAATGGTAAAAGATAGATCGGCGATGGTATGTACTCAATAATACCGCTGTATTTCTGAAATTTAACGATTCTTTGATAGAGCCAATACATAAAAACAAAGCCAATTACTATTGACACCCTTTTAATCAATTTGCTCTATCTCTCACTTTCTCTGCCTGTCTCTCTGCCTGTCTCTCTCTGTCTCTCTATCTATCTCACTGTCCCCTTGTGTGTGTGTGTGTGTGTGTGTGTGTGTGTGTGTGTGTGTGTGTGTGTCTCTCTCTCTCTCTCTCTCTCTCTCTCTCTCTCTCTCTCTCTATATATATATATATATATATATATATATATATATATATATATATATATATATATATATATATATATATATATATATATACTAAGGTCATTACAACTAAAACTCTCAGTCTTAATAGCTTACGAAGAACAACCACAAATGATATGAGATCATCAGTATACATTAGAAGATTAACAACAAGCACACTAAAACTACACTGAACATAATTATTATATATCAGACATACTTGTGAATCATAACGAAGTTGGTTGGCTGCTGCACGTCGAGTAGCTTCCACAAACGTAGGGGGCGCTGCCTACACGGCGTCACGGAATTTGTCGGGCGAATTGCCGAGTCGGGTATCTTATTATAACAAGATCTTTGATTAAAGCCCGGTATTGGAATCATGGATCCATGTAGATATTGTTGACAGAGAGACTGCAGAGAATCCATGCTTATCAACTTTTATTGTCATCCCAGAGAAAGGAAGAATCATCTAACATATGTGCGAGTTGTCGATTAAATGGCCGGTAAATCTTTTGAAGAAGGACTCTTGTGGAATTCCACATGGTTATTTTTCGATTCTGTGCGTTTTGTCTTCGTTGGTTATTAATTTTTTCTGCGGTAATTTCCTGGTAATCATCTGCTCAAAATGAAAAATAGAGCTGTTTGAAAAACTTACCTTATTTAAAAACAAAGTTGAAGAACGTTCTATCTACAACTCCAAGCACTTACCAATTTGTAGAAAGTTTGTGATTCTTTTTAAAACAGAATTCTGATTCACGGCATAATCTTCAGTTCTCAAGATCAAAATTTGATCTCGCGGGAATACATCCCACCAGTCTTTCACATAGATGGAATATAATCCTATCCACAAACGCACTTGGGCAGCCTTGCAAGCTGACGGTATCATGGACAGAATAACAAACAGACGACAGGGTAACACGTGGTGTTGCATCATGAATGATGTCGTATGTTCTAGAAAATGCATCAATATAATTAGAAAATCAATGCGGCGTTGAATGCTTACGAGGGGCAAACTGCTATCTATATATAAAACCAGAAGGTATGCAAGGAACAATGACGTCATATTCTTACCGTACCATCTGCTTGCTTTAGGTTATAGGCACACAGTCGTAGACTATGCCTGCGGACACAGCCTAAAAATATTTTCACTGTTTGCAACACATATTCATGAAACTCTTTCAAGGTAGGACGTCTATGGAAAAATGTGTATTCGGAAAACAACCTGAAGGCATGCATACACCAACATAAAATAGGACAAGTTAGAGATGCTTCAGACGGAAAATTAATGAACTCTCTTCTACTGGTGATTACAATTAAGAATTAACAACCGGCCTTAGTTTCGTCAGCCACATTAAGCATCTTTTGTAATGCATATCATTAAACTGCGCTCCACTTACCTATCCACCGGATTTCTGAGTATGATAATAAACTTAGCGTTCGGCAAAAAGCTTTTGATCTTGTGGGCAACTAGATTGAGAGGCTCGGGTTGTCCTTTATTGATTGGATCACTCATCCAGCGACTGTTATTCCAGAATGTAGAGGCGCTACCATCGACTTGATGGACAATTACGATGGTGAAATGGCGTTATTATGACATGCTCCGTTCATTACAGTATTTCTCGTATCTAGCATTTTTTCAACTAATGTGTCTCACTCACCTGTCAATAGCCGTCTATTTTCTTCAATATCAAACGCTGGCTTGACAAAATTATTCATGTATAAGTCGATACCGTTAACGTCTGCATAAACAAAAAACAAGACTAATTTCGCGTCAAAAAAACTCGGACGCGTAAAGGATACTTTCGACATTTGAAATACTGTGTACTCACTTCCCCTTGTCCACCAATGGGGTTCTTTTTGCCGACTTCTCTCTATTAACGGGTGGGTCACCAATTTCGCATACAGGTCGGTGGTGGCGGATATAGGGAAGCCAGCCAAGAAGAAAGACGGCAAGCATCTCAAAAGTTAATGTGACCATATTGTTGAAACCGTGTCATGACGATGTCTGCGCGATAAAGCATCAAGTTGTCCACGCCTTGCGATATTTACCAAGCGTGAATTGTCCGTTATATTCACGGTATAACATGGGTTCTTGTATCTGCTGCTGAATCCAACCTGAAGTATAAAAAACAAAGCATCAATATAAAAACAATCAATAATTCCACCATGAGTTGCCCGTCACATTTAATCAATAACATACCCTGAATGACGATAACCGAGCCAATAATCTTATCGAATGCTTTTCCAGTACACAACTGGTATTTACTGCTAGGTAAGTGCAGAATCGCACATTGACATCCAATCACTGACTTGGTAAAGTGAATTGACATTGATAAAGCGGTATGAGTTGTTGTGAACATGTACTAGACTCCTGCATGGTCTGAGAAACGTAGAAAACAACCAAATGATCAAGCTACACAAACGGTAGCCCTACAAGACGTCTGCGTAGATCATGTTACCGTTACAACGGTATATCAATCACTTAAGTCGAGTCCCTCAGAATAAACAGCTGAAAACAAAAATTGTGATTGACTGTCAAAAAGATGAGAAAATCCGGACAATCAGCCACCTGTCAGGATGTATACCATGGTTAAACATGCTGCTAACCACAAACATTGATGCATGTTATTACACAGCAAAAAAACCTACTATCGTCTGCTTTACAAACAAAAAAAAAACATCTCTTTGTGCAAGGTGCCACTATGATTACACAAGATCAGATATGTAAAGAGATCAAAATGCCTCAATATTAATATCAATGCGAGAGGGGAAAAAACAGCTTCCCGCCAAAAAAAAATAATATGTAGATTTTGAGGCCCTCCTAACTGAAATAAGATAGCATCAATTACATACAGACAAGTGCAGCATCAAGATGACTCGCAAGCATGAGACATGTGAGTGCTATTTATCGGCAGTGATTCTTGTTGGAATGGCAAGTGAAAGTGTGCAGTTAGAAGCTTAAATAAGAACCAAGTGGAGACTGTTGTCGAGAGGGCGATTATGGCGTCCTCGCTTAACTTATTAGGCAGATCCCCAACCAATTTTCACCAGTCGCAGTGCAAACGACCATCATAACTCCACCCAACTGTCTCAACTAGGGTCTGCTGAAAGCTGCGTCACAATCGTGTTAATACATTGATGATGTAAGCATGACGCATGTATGCTCAAGTCAATGGACAAAGTCGTTGAGTTTAAAGCATTACTTGATCAGAAAAAGGATATAGAATTCTTGCTGGTGCATCGATAGAAGTTATTTCTGTCAGCGTCCAACGGCGCATGAACACTGATGTGTTATATGGTGCCTACATATGAAGAGATAATATCGACCTGATGGGGCCACCGCCATCTTGGGTAAACGGATGAAAGAGGGAAATCCGCATGGATAAAAATGAACACGAAAGTGGAACAGATGTAAATGATTATTCAAGGGCATGTCACAAACAGCCGATTGACTGGATAATGCAAATCCAGGCTCTCGTCAAGGTGACACGATTCACGTCACTTGGCGAATTGGTTGCCCCCTATTTGTCAAATATTTCCTCTTATTTACAAATCAAGGTGTTCGGGTAAGTCAAGTATGTTCAAGAGGCTCTTGTGGGTGCTAATTAAGACAAAAAAACTCCAACATTCACACCACTTGTTTGTTTAATATTCGCCTAGTAATAGTTCTTTTAATTCACTGCCAAGCGTAAACCTACATTCGGCTGATATATCTGTAGGAGCGGCCCACTTCTTTCTCGTCTCTATCCATTTGAAAAGGACATACCGCTATTGTTTCGTACAACTCCGATGCTAGTCACATTTTTCGCATGAAAGTGCTAACATTGTGTCATGGGTAAATATCCATTGGAAACAAACATTGAAGCCATGATATGGTCCACACACCTCCCCACCCTCACCCACCCCGCCAGACTACATCCGGGTATAAACCCCGAGGGCGTTAAGTAGGCCAAGCGATGCCAAAATTGTTGGTCTACCAGTTTTGGCTTAGCATAGTGTCGGACCTAACAGAGGTCAATAATGTCTGGTTCCGCACTCAAGCGTTGATCAGGCTTATAATTTGGCTATGGTCCAGATCCCTGTAATTAATATCGCTTAAAAGGCATTGTCGTCGGGATAGCAGCGTGACATATAACTGACTAGGGTAATACACCTGTATGGAATAACTACCACCTGAAATACATCCAATATATAACTGTATAACAACCTCACCCTGAATTTGATGCGAGTTGTCCTATTGGCCAGCGCTCCCTCAGGGAGAAGACTGTACACAACTTTGCCACGTGACATATCGTCGTTAAACCGGTCCAATTCCTCCATGAGTGCCATATATGATCTCCTAACACTGTCATCATCGCCATGGCCTCGCGTAACAAGCGATGTGTTCTGGATCCATTTGACTTCAGACGCGTGAGACTGGGCTACTCGAGCCGCTGAGTCTTTATCAATCGCTGGGTTCACGTGTTCTTCATTACTTACCATGTCAGTATCCTCTGATCGGGCCAGGTTAGTTACACTGAGAGCTGTAGGTGCTGGTCGAGCGTTCAAACGGTTTGCATATGGAATATACAGACTGGAAAGGTTAGTTGTACTTTTGTTGATGGTGATGATGACGGCGGCCACAAGGAAGACGGCGACCATGAGGCTCGCACGTCCACACCTCTGCCATACAGCTCTCATCTTCAGTCAACTGGCGAAGAGCACAGAGTATTGCCCGCCTGGTCAAAACTGTGTTTGCAAACAGTAGTCACGGCTATTGCGTCACATCATATCGGGGTCTTAGCCAGGATTTGAAAACTGCCCGTCCATACCCATCCCATCCCCGTCCATGACGTTATGACCAACAGATATCATAACGTAGTTTGTTGGCCTTCGCCCGAAAGCTTGTGGGGGGTGGGGGGTGACACGTGTGTGCGTGCGTAATGTGAAATATCAGACCGTTGTTCAAAAGAAATTTATTACAAACTAATTACACATTCTGCGCTGGCACAAACATACGGGATAAATAAAGACCTTGTCAAAGACTTCGCGTCGATATGATATTTCACCCAATTGCAATTTGTTAGCTTCATTTCTTAGCCAACAGTGTAGACCAAAAGTTTATAACATCGTGTATCCTTGTATTGGCCTGGGAGGCGCGTGGACGGGCTGGGTGGGTGGACGGGTCTCTGGCTAAGACCCTGCATCACATGGTGTTTTTCATGGCCGCTTGAGTGTTACTTCGGGGTGGGTTTGTATTGTGGTGGTTCGATGTCTGATGCTCATTGTGGACATAGTCTAAACCCCAGTAAGTAGATCAACTGGCTGTTGTCCATTCATGCTAACTGTCCTGCTCCTAATGCCGGTCAGCAGACTAAGTTCAATGAGGGATTGCATGTGTGCTGCGCTTGCATATCCTTTATTTGTGCACTAACATTGGGACATGTTTGTGAGGGTAGGTATGGTTATCATTATGGAATTTCTCAAAATGACCGTGTTTTCTTCATGACAATGAGACGATCAAATTACTGCTTGTATTCTGAATTTCGCACAAATGTTGGTACATATATGGTCTTGATTAGACATAAAACAACAGCACTATGATACCTGAATTGGTGTGAGGCTGTTGACTTAAGACTGCCGAGACTGAGGCAGAGTTACGTTGGTCAGTCGCGTTTGTGTGTATGCATGTATGTATGTGTGTGTGTGTGTGTGTGAGTGCCGTAGCTTTAGATGGGGAGGAGCTGCTTAATCTGTGTGCGCCCCGCTGGTTGCTTCCCATGCATAGAATTCCGCCCCGTGTTTATTAGCGTTATGCTGTATCATTTCACGGTCGCGCATCCACAATCGCCACCTGTTAGCCGAAGCGTTATTATCATAACGGCCTTGTCGTAGCGTCTCTTAAAACAACGTGGAATTCTCTGTTTAATTTGGACCTGTAGTCGAGGATCGTAAACTGCGCGGACGCTGTTAGAGGCGAACTGTTTTCCACAGGGGTACCCCAGACTGGGTAATTTATCAAGTTGAATTAATTTAGTCGAGTACTTGCTATTTTCGCAATTCATAAGCCTATTGTGCGACGTGTTTTGGCCGCGGCAAGGCTCTGCGTAAAGACATTTTTCCCGCTCAAAACGATCGCGGTGACCTCAGCCCAGTATTCCCATGTGCTTTTGGTTGTGTCACGGTAGCGCCACCTTACGATTGCAATGTATTATAATAAGGGAAGCGATCACCGCAGAGCCACTCGAAGTGAGTCCTCTTAACAGAGCTATAAACTCTTTGCTATGACTTTTTATTAAAATGATCAGTATTACATAACTGTAATGCGGACAGTATTTTTCTTCAAACTAACATATTTCGCCAAGTTCATCAATTGGTTAATTCTGGTTAGTCAGTTGGTTGACTTTTTCCGCGTATGGCGTTCCTTTCATAATTCAATCAAACTATTCAGTGTATTAGGTATGCTTGAACAACAAGTCGGTTGTAGATATTTGCCCCTTTGTAGATGACTGCCTGCACGGGGGGGTTCATGTTTGTAATACTACGGGGGCTTGAACATCCACGATTTTCTTTCACTATGCAAACACGAAAACAGCTTTGGGCATAAAAAGTTCTACGTCTTACGTTTTTGCCTTGAAATATAGTGCATCGTGAAAGCTTAAGTATAGGTTGAAATACAAAACTTTAAATCTACATTCATCGTGTGATGAAAGTCGTTAATGTCAGCAGTTATCGTCCTCCTTCTATTCAAGGTAGGTGAGTGATGAGCAAGTGTTCTAAACATTCTTTTCGGACAATTCATTGTCTGTTAACTTACACTATCGAACACGCATCGATTCCCTCATAATCACCGCGCCCTCTGTCGGTCTCCTAACCGCCCCGGAAAGGGGGGGGGGGGCACTTAAGTGTATAGAGGTAGTATATATGTGCCGCGCGACGGGGTATGTTTTTTCGGCCTCTCGACTTGTACGACGGGTTTTTGGGCCTCATACTTGTACGACGGAGTATGTTTTTCAGCTCCAATCTGTACGACGGGTTATACATTTGCATAATACCTTGTACGACGGGGTATGCTTTGGGCCATTTTGACCTTGTACGACGGGTATGGGTTTTCGAGGTCCCGCGGCACACCCCTATCCAGAATAAGGCCAAGTGCCCCCCCCCCCCCCCCCCCCCCCACCGGGCCTCACCGTCATGCGTAGAGTGTATGTCTCAGTATTCAACGCGTCCTATACCAGTCACTCTAACGGCTAACGTAGTCTCTGTCATCTTCACGCTCAATTACGTGTATTTTAGGTTGTCTATCTCTCTCAATAGATTTATCGCTCTCTCTCTCTCTCTCTCTCTCTCTCTCTCTCTCTCTCTCTCTCTCTCTCTCTCTCTCTCTCTACCTCTCTCAGTATCTTTATCTCTCAATTTCTCTCTCTCTATCTTTCTCAATCTCGTTATCACTATCTATCTCAAACTCGTTATCTCGTTATCTATATTTCTCCATCTTTCTCTATACATCAATATCTTTATCTCTCTTTCTATATGTCTCTCTCTCTCTCTATATATATATATATCTTTTTCTCTCTCACGCTCTCCTATTATATATCTCTCTACATCTCTCTCAGTCTGTTTATCTCTCTCTATTTCTCTCTCCCTATCTCTCTCAATCTCTTTATCTCTCTTTCTCTGTCTCACTCTTTATCTATATCTCTATTTCTCTCAATCTCTTTATCGTTCTCTTTCCCTCTCTCTCTCTCTATCTCTTTCTCTATCTCTCACTCTTTCTCTGTCTCTCTGTCCCTCTCTCTCTGTGACATTATATATGGTGAGGTATATATGTGACAGCATAGGGCATGAGGTAAATATGTGCCGGCACATTGTAGATCGCCATGCGAATGTATCGAATATAGACCTTACATCCGACTGACCCTAGAGAGGTCCTCGTCTGGGAGAGCAGTGATGTCATGGTACCTCGGTTTAATTCAGTTATCCTTGCAGTTACATTTCCTTGAGTGCCGACTACGCTCTGCAACTACACAGCGTTACTGTGGCGTGACGAAGAGGAGGTCCATGCTCAAATAGACAGGTAGCAATGACGCCGCCAGGCGGCCAATAAGAGAAACGGCGAATTGTTGTCCAGCGAATCTTAGCACTGTTTCATGAAAGTACAGCTTGGTATAAACGACTCGGTAGCATTCGTATGCTGAACTCAACAACTGGCTGATGATTATTTGTTTAATGAGACAGTTAATTTAATGTTATTGACTGGCACTTGGTATGAACATACCCTAGACTGGATATGCACTAGCACAAAGACATTCTGCGTGATCGTTTTAACAGAGTGTAGTCCCTGAATTAGACTTTACACTACTGTCAGACTCCGCACTAGAGAGATAGTGGGTAATGAATAACGACAACGCAGTTGGTTGGTCTCTCTGGATTTCCGAATGATTCTTGTCCCCAATTCATGAGGCCCTTATATACTATTTCATTTGGCGTGCGACCAAATGGGCGGACGCCTCCTTAATTCATCATGAATTCACGAAGCTACATGCTAATTAAAATAAGGCGAACCACCTTAAACTTTAAATGGCCTTTCAGTTGGCCACGACATGGTTCTTCTCCACAGGGGGAGCCTGGTCTAAGCCGTCAATCATAGCAGCACTCTGACAGGAAACTACCACGAGACACCAATCGGCTCGATCTACTTACGCGTCGGCTTCAGCCCAATGTAAATCGCTTTGGGCCAACTTCGGGTCATTACGCAGAAAAATGTTTATACGAAGTATCAGCTCTTCAATACTCCAGAGTTACCTTCGATTGTATTCGATTTAAAGATTTATAAACATTTCGTTGTGCAAAACTTCTTTGTGGGCCCAAAATGAATCAATTGTCAAAATAAAATAGTTTTCGGACGTTTCAAGGATTCAGTCAATTGTGGAAGTGAATTTTTTTTTCGAAAATCAACAGAAAGTAGCAATAGAGAAGTACAAGCCAGGTTTGAAATCGATAGACATGCAACGAGAGTGTTTGGAGAAGTTGTTCGTGGAAAAAGACGTTGCTTATCTACGGGGAGAGCCTGATATACCCTTAGCTACCAGATTTGCTACCCTCTCCAAACATTCTACAACTAGCTCATGAAAGTCATGCAAAATTAACAACTTATCCAGAAATTGCCTCAAATACTGCGCCCTTGTGCCTCCGCTCGTAACAGTTGCAATTTGTCCGCAAAGGCTGAATACGTTGTTTCTCAATGAATTCGAACGTAATTTTACAACTGTAAGATTGTATCTACGGTTTGTTCTGCCATCAAGACAAGAAATAATAACGAATATCATTGTCTTAATAGATGTCTTCATAGGCTAACGGTTTCCACGCAGTAGTATAGAGACTGGGGGTACGAGCGCAGTTTCCAAAATGGACGCACATAAGCCAGCGAACCACTCGCACCTCTCCCCTATACCATACCATATGAGCCAGCCCTTCAAGCCCCCCCCCCCCCCCCCCACATACACCAGGGCCACTAAAGAGGGCGACAGCAATGTCAACAATCTACACCAGGACCCTGCAGAGAGGCTCTTCTAAACGACTCACGCGCTCCAAAGCCATTCTCAGCTATCCACCGCTTTGAGTCGAAAGGGGAGAGAGACACCTTGTTAATGTGGAGCCCATATATTTTGTGGCAGTCACTCCTGAACATGTTCATTCCGTGGCGAAACTGCTTTTGGTCGAACAGCGACTCCACATACTGAGCGTGCCGTAGATGCTTCTTCACCACCACCTTCTTCACACCTTTTGCTTTTTTGATCTCATCCTGGCTCGACATCAAGATCGAGTACATCTTAGGGCGTAGACCAACATACTCCTTGATGGGCACGCCAGCGCACTCATCCTTCATCTTCCCGAGAACCTTCTTGTTCACACTGCTGTAGAGGCTACGGGAGGGATGAAAGTTGCTGGTGTCAAAGAGATGGGCATCTTCCTTCATGTCAGCATACACGTCAGGCGTGCGTATCTCCATAAGCAGAGAATCCGTATCTGTGTACAACAAGCCAAGGTTCTTGCCGTATCTGGGCTTCATGGTATTATAATAAAAGTCGTATATCAGGTGCTTGGAGAGGTCGTGTATACACATACCCACATACGCCGGGCGGTTCAGTACCAGGTGAGTCTTGTGCCTGTGCAGAGCGGCCAGGTCATCATCAAACACCTGATGACGCGCGTAGGCGGGACTTGCGATAAACCTATGCATTCTTTCTTCCGTAGAGCGCACAATCTTGACATTGACCCGCCTGCGGAGGTTCTCCATTGTCTTGCCGAACACAGAATTGTTCATAAGCTTAAACAGGTCCTTCTCAAAGTCGCTGGTGGCCACCTTACGCAGATCCGTATTCATCTGAATGTAAGGCTCCATCCAGGGGCTCTGGTTAAAGACAAGTGCACAATGGATCTTGGTAAGTCTCATCCCCAAAGACAGATACAGCTTGAGGTTCCTGTAGTGCACCACATACTTCTCCTTATTCCGCAGGTTGGTCACCAGGTTTTCAACCTTGCCCAAGGTGCCACCCAACTCGCCCAGGAGGTTCTTCTGATAGTTCAACCACCAGTCGTTCTCTACAAGAAGCCGCTCCGAAGCCAGCGGGTAGTCGTTGTGCTCGTCATGAAGTGCAGTAGGATACTCCAAGTCAACCGCAAGTATGTATCCAGTCTCAGCATAATCTGGGTGGTCCTGTATTTGTAGATCCTCAGGCCGAGCCACCCACTCAATACCCGCAGTTGGCAAAGGCTGACTCATAGCCCACCCATACAAATTATTAGCATCAAGGTACTGGATGTAGCTCGTTGGTTTATCCTGGTCAAAGTCTTTCACGAGCGGGTTATTGGCCTTAGCGTGGCAGCGCGACACCATGCTTATACCACCGCGTAGACCTTTCTCAATGAACAGGTGCTTGTCATAGTCAGTGAGTAGCTCGAGTTCTACGCGTGTGCTCTTAAGCAAAGCATCCCACGACAAACCGGGGCTGGTATAGTAGTGAGCCGGATCCAAACCGTACTGCTTAAGACAGGTCTTGCGGAACACCTCAACACATCGGCCAAGAGCAGTACATCAGTTCGCAGGTACAGGTCGTGGTAGTCACCCATGTTTGTACACTCGAACACGCTCCAGACCTTCTGTACAAGGGCATAGTCTACAGCAGATATACCCCCCTCAGAGAGCTTGCTTTAGAACCCCTGAATTGGCAGTAGAGAGGAATCAAACTTATCCCAGCTGTCCATGAACTCATAGGGGAAGACTCCCTTATGCAACAGCAACCGCTGCTTCATCTGGTCTGGCTCATATTCCGCCATCACAGCAAAGGCATCTGGGTTGTTAGCAGACACCAGCTTATCAAGCGAGGCCAGGAGGAACTTGTGCGCTGTCAATGAAGTGCAACTGTCCAAGCGACAGGGAAATATATTCCTCCATGTTGTTGGGGATACAGTTGATGTTCCCCTCCACTTTGCTTATACCCTGCATCAAGAGATGGGAGTCATCATAGCCCCGCAGGTTATGGAACACAACAGGGATGGGTGTTGGCTCTCTGTACAAGCCTGTTATATGGCTGTGAACACGGACAGAGTCACAGCCCAGTTTTTTCTTGCACACATGACAGTGGGTTGCAGCCTTATGTGCCCTTCTATCCTCCTGAGTCATCGCATAGGGACAGGCTTGGACAGAACTGTTTTGATCTTTTGCTCCTCCTGCTGCAGAGCCTGTAAGAACTTCTCCACAGCATCGCTTCCTCTGTCAACCACAGGGGGTTCGGTCTTACCGTCGCAACGAACAACCACATAGCTGTAGCCGCATCCTTGGTGTTCCTGCATTCTCTGCGTGTTGCTCTTACCAGGATTAAGTGCAGGACCCGGAAGCTTCACTGTGAGCGCCTTAGAGTCAGCATAGATGACGTAGGGTGCAGCAAGCTGTTTCTGCCAGTTCTGGAAGGATAATATGTTCTTCCCTTCCTCAGGCATATCCACTCGCACAGCAGTTTGCTCTATCCCCATGCACTCAGGCTTATGCGCCAGGAGCAGACCCTCTGAGGTATAACCATGCAGACATAGCTCACAGAAGAACTTGCGCTCTTTATGTTTGGTCTGGTCATACAGCAAGCGGTTAAGGTCTTTGATTTGCGTGTAATGAAACTTGCCGTCCTTCTCAATCAACATGAGGTTTATATGAGTGCCAATGCGTACTGATGCAGTGTACAATAGTGGTCTTCCCATCCCAGCCAAAAACGTTCAAGGCTAGGTTAGCATGCTTTTCTATCTTCTCAACATGCGACACTGGTGTAGGATATTCAACACCTGCATCCTCCAGCAGATCCAAAAGCCACTGAATGTTGTATTTTGATGGTCGCTGTGGGTCCTTGGCAACCGGGTGCAGAGCGGCTACAATAGCCCATAGAATACAGAAGTCCTCCCAGTTCTTTACGTTTATGATAGCCTGCTTAGCCGCCAGCGCAGCCGGAAGTCGCAGGTAGGAGCCACCCTTCAACGGTTGGTAGTTGGCAATATCAATCCACAGAGTTGTGACCGCCTCGAACTCCCAGCCAGAACCTTGGCTGATCCACTTCTCCAACCGCTCTTGGATATTAACAGCACTCTGGTCCAGCACAACGCCCACGTCCTCTGAGGAAAGAACCACCTGCTGCTTATTAGGCAACACAGGCTCAAAATACTCAGTGCTGTCATCATCGGCGTGCTTGGAGAGTCTTACCTTAAGGGCAAACTGACACTTGATTCCACCTAGCTCTTCCAGCTCACCAGTCAAAAATTTATGCATCTTCCGACGCATGCCCTTTAAGAACATCATAAGGTCCGAGCTAAGGGGGTGAGACGCAGGAACGTTCATCACCCATCCACGCAAATAGTTTTTAACAGCCCACTTAGTCTTCTTGAAGGCAAGACGCACTGTGGGGACTGGTCTGCGTGGGGCAGGGACTGGTCTGCGTGGGGCAGGGACTGGTCTGCATGGGGCAGGGACTGGTCTGCATGGGGCAGGGACTGGTCTGCATGGGGCAGCGGTGGGGACAGGGGTGTGAGCCACCCCAGCCCTGAATCTAGCCAACATCTCTCTTGTATGTACGGTCATATTTATTACGCACTTGGAGTGATTTGAGTGCAACCTTAGAGCGTGGATAAGGAGGCTTAAAACCGTGAATTGAAACATAATCGTTTTGGGCTTCACGTGCTCGCTGATTATGAGTCATGTTTACTATACAGTTCCATTAGTCTAAAAGGGAATTTGTTGATACACAAAAGACAACAACTATACAGCGAGCGGACTTTGACCTTGCTGACAGCGCCAAAGGATTTCTATTTTTATTTAGTGGGGAATCCCCGTTCAGTGGCTCCGGCTGCAGTCTGTTGTGAAGCAATTTTTTTTCTTTTGACGAAGACGACTGTGGTTGTCTTTATCGAACCCACAATCCATACACAATCCTACCTTATTATTTTTTATACCCTTCTGACAACCCGTACAAAGACGATTAACGACACCATGTTTTATCTTATATCTGTGTAAGTTACAAAACTCTTGCGTACAGGGCCTGTTACAGGGGTCTTTCTTTCTGAGTTATATCCACGGGCACTTATTGTCAAATACTACCATTGTTATATCTATAGATCTCAAATGTCTAATTGGTAATACCATCTGGTGGCAACTGGGTATCAGACAGCACCACAAGCAGCTCCTCCCTTACAAAGCCACGGAGCAGTCCATCTAACAAATAGTAAAGTACAGACCCACAAGATTTAGTGACAGAGCTTCCAATCCAGTAAACATTGAGTGACCACACAGGGTCAGTGGCCCGCCGACGCTGGTCTTGCTCTGCCTCACCAGGTTGGTAGAGGTAGCGAACGCCAACATCAGAGGGAAGCTTTTGCTCTTTGACCCCCTGGTACGACTGCAGAGGGCTTTTGCACAACTCGTTTTGCCTTTATAGCATCTTTAGGTTTTTTTCCAGTCAAGCGGGTCACCTCATTATTTATCGCAGAGACTACAACCTGCAGCCGAGAAACCTACTCTGTCGATCGTGTTCCAGTATCCCTTAACTCTACGGCATACTGGTGACCAAAGAGTCGCTCAGCCAGTGTTTGGTTAAATGCGTTCTACTATACCCTGGTCTCGATGGATATTCACACGGCCACGCCTGACTGATACTCCATGTTTACTAACAGCTGATTCACTGCTCCTATAAACTCCCGTCCGGGGTCGACCTGAAGTAGTTTAGGCCATCCCAGCGGTCCTCGCTTGTATATCCTCTCAAGTGCACCTGCGACCTCTTTAGCCTCTTTTGTAGTCAATGGCTCAGCCGCTTTGTAGCGCGAGGCCATATCAACCACCGTTAGGGCATACTTCACCACGTCATGTGGAAGAAATAAGATATCGGCTTGGTGAACCTCATTAGGGACAGGGACATCAAACTTTGGCCTGGGAATGTGTTTTGGCACTGGCAGGTAGATTTGCCATATAGCTTGCACCCCCTGGCAACTTCCTCAGAAACCCTTGCTTCTGTTGCAAGCTTCTTGATAGATGTTTATGCCTTTCCAGTAGCCCTTAGGACTATAGTATATCTTCTGCATGCGACGATCCATACAAAGTAATCGCCTGAGTCTCCAAAATGACCTACTTGGCAAGCCTGTATGCAGCCAGTCCAGTCGCAGCCATACTCAGTATAATGAACGCCACCTCACGCCCTTTTTGACCATCTGAGGGCTCGTAGAAGTCTGAAAGCTGAGGCTCAGAGCCCAGCGGGTCAACGGTTTTATTTGTAATCAGGGAGTACTCATTCATAGCCTCGTCCCGCATCCCGAAAAGTATGCTCGGCATGTCCCTGCCGGCGCAGTTGCTCATTGATGAAGTCTAAACGCTCATCTTGGCCCAAGCTGCCTGAGCAGATTGAAGCTGCTTGATTGCCATATCATGTCGTTTACGTTCCGCGTCCACTTGGCTGCCTCGTAACTTAGAGAATAAAAAGTTGCCCCCAGAGAATGCAAGGGCGTTAACAAGAGCGCCTCCAACAAGCAACGCGAGTGTGGCCATTACTTCAGTATATCAACTGGTAAGATTCCATGTTTAATTAGCATATCCTTTGTGGCCATAGCTAGTGATACATTGGCAACAGCCATAGCCAGGTCGCGTGGGGTGAAATCAAGACGTGGCACCCCACCACCCAGAGCCATCTTAGCGAGCTTAGCATAACCTATTGAAATACCGGAAGCAACTACACCATGGTACAGTGCGTTGACGAGCATTTTTCCATCAGTAATTGGTGTTGTCATCTTATTCCATATAAAACGGATCCTTTAAATGTGCGTTCGTAGGCTTTTGTACCACAACCTGTTTAGGGTGTGAGGCTACCATCTGGTGCCTGTAGCAATACAATGCTAGTCCTAACACCCCAACAACCAAAGGCGCAGCCCATGTTGGCCACGCCCACCTTTCCGGAGGCTTGATTGTTGATATTGGCTCGACAGCTTCGTCTCTAGCATCTGTAAGCGCGGCCTTAGCCTCTCGGAGCTCTCTCAGAAGCTTATTTTGATTGGCTTTTCGAGCTGCAGCACCCTTTCGTCCTGACGCTACCCTTTTAGCGTTTTCGTAGTGGTCACTGACGTTATCTCCCCTGGTGTTGTCTCTCCTTGATTCGTGTTCGTTTCTTCCATGTTTACTTACTAAATTTATTTGTCCAATTGACAGCTTAGTAAGCATCTGTTATAGCGTAATTAAGCACCTGTTATAGCGAAGTTAAGCACATGCTATAGCAGAGTTAAACACATACTATAGCGAGGAAGTGTCTTCCTCTCCACTGGCCCCTGTGATTCGGTGTTTATTTTTCCAAATTGACAGTGCTTAACTGTTGTTAAAGCCGCGGTTAATGGAGCTAAAAACATACCAGAGCGATGATATAGCTCACAAGAGGCAGTGCTTAGCGCGTGTCCAACCTTTGGCTGGTGTTCTGGTGGGATTGGTAGAAACATACAAGCAATACCTAAGTATAGCTGTAGCAATGATTGACCTAGAGTGTGCGTCATGCTAGCGCCTAGCCGAACAGGAACCATCTGGAAATGTTAACTCAGGTTTCGGTTTCATCAAAACCTTGTTAGTAGACTGCTCTGACGAAAACTGCCATCTTTAATGTTAAGCTGTGCATCTATTACAATATACATATTAACGGATGCGGAGGCTGCCTGTGATTTTTTGGTGATCTGAATGGTAATACCCTCAGGCGCATTCTCCACAGCCCTGCCACTACCGTGCAGCTGGTCGTCATCACTCGTCCTTGAGTCGAGCCACAGAGCATACTTACTGGTTAGGTACTCTCCTAGGGAAACGTCCGACAATGCCGAGTCTTTTGCAGCTATTGCTACACTAGGGCACGACCTAGATTTTGCACAACGCTGCGGTTAAGATCAGACGAAGTGAGTGTGATTGTAAAGGCCAGCCGTGCTGTCCCTGCGACAATGACGTCGTCTGTGCCTAGATTGGGGAAGCGAACCCGCAGTTGTTGGTTCTGGTCAATAGTGCTTGGATTGTTTGTAACAACTACAGACTGTCGCACGCCCTTGACCCTGAGCGGTTCGCATATCCGGCGGTGTGGGTTTAGTTTGCGTCCATAAGTACTGAGTCATGTTGAATGCTTAATTATAATTATATCTTTAACACACAGACATGGAGTTTGATAACCCAGCATTTGACGACCCAGAGGAGGAGGGGGCTATTGGAGGGGAGAGGAATGAGACTAACTTTGATGATGAGGAGACAAGCCTCTTTGACGAAGCTTTAGATACTTCGAGTACGACTAGTCCTTACTTACTGAAATGCCTGCTGGATTAATAGAAGATCAGGTGGGATCCCCAGAAGAAACCAAAGTCTTAGTTACGAAGTGGGAGAAGGCAGTGTCTGAGCATGGGCTGCAGGCCACTCTGGAGTTTAGATCGTCTAAACAAGGTGACCTTTGGGTTAAGTGGGGGCGAGACTGGAAGCTTCTGTCATGGAAGAACAATCTAAACATATTCCTCTCTCTTAGGAGTATAGAAAAGTACGGTGGTACACAGCTCGCTCGGGCTCTTGGAGTGAACACTGAACTATCCACAAAGGCAGCAAAAGCCCTACAAGGCGTTGACCGTGCTGCTGCTAAAGCAGAAGCCGCACTTCCAGAGAAGGTGGTGTGGAAGAAACAAGCTTCATAGAGGGCGTTCATAACGCCATAGAAGACCTAAGTACACAAACAGACAACGAACTACCCCTCGGAGAGCTTATTGGGATTGACAAGCCATGCAGACCCAGAGGGGTGAGCTGGTCAATAACCTAGTAAGATAACTGAGATAGAAAGGGATATAGCCCGTCGGGAAGCTAAAATGGCAAGCCTGGAGGAGGATGGGAAGGGTGATAGTCGAGTATGGAGATTCCAAACAAATGAGCTTGCAGAGCTGCAGGACCTGCAGCGTGTCCCTGTTGAGGCTGCCTCTGTAAACCGTAAAAGTCTGCCAACCCAAATTAACCGCATCAGGGAAACGATCAAAAGACTTCTTAACGAGGACACAACGCTAGATGAACGTGTACGCACCCTGTTCCGGGAGCAGGGCATAACAATCGCCTCTATCCTCGCTGTGATTGGATTGGCAATCTCGACCCTGGTAGATGCTTTGAACGGCGGAAAGAGCACTAGTGCAATCGTCGCCAGCTGATAAGCCCAGTGTAAAGGAATGGATTTAAAAAACAGCTGAACACTTTGGCAAACGTCCTGAAGAGCCTAGCCGGTAAGGCAGCAGCTGCCCTTCCAGGAATCATTGGCTCAGTCGTATCATGGCTGCTTAAGTCAGCTGCAAAGGTGGCTGGTTGGATGGCAGAACATGTAAGGGCCGCAGCTGTGGCGGAGGGGGGAGTTATCCTCCTGATACTTCGTGACTTACTGCGTAACAAACCAAAGCACAGCTAAGCCTATAGCGATTCCGCCTACAATAAGAGCGGTTTTCTGATCCTCATGCGCCCAACACAGACCGGTCTCGGCCATGCCGACAGGGGCCGGCCCTGGAGAGGGGAGTTTCATACCTGTATCTGGCGGAGGGTCAAAGCTTCCTCTATCTGGAACCACCAGAACTGAGTTGACATCAGTATTGCTGCCGATCTGCTGCTCCACAGTCGCGATGGTAATCAGATTGTTGTACCCAACAACGTTTCCAATGGTAAGGCTCATATCAGACGGAGCCATGTACAGGCCTGTTCCAAACACATAATCAACCTTTGAGGAGGCATTCTGGAGGATGTTCTGATACCGTCGGATGGATGAAGGAATGTCCATTGGGGAGTTGATGGCATCCTCAAGTTGGCCTGAAATTGCTTTTGAGCATCAAAGGACGTTCCAACACCTAGTATCTCTGAGCGGGTCTGTGCCTGAGCACTAAGAATTGCCCAGACATAAGTCCTGATGCTGTCGTTAATCTGTGTGATACCTGGGGATGTGAACCCCTCCGATTTTTCCAGGATGAAGGTGCTCCAAGCGCTGTTTGCCCACACTTGGTCTTGCTTTATGAAATCAATGAGCAACTTGCCGCCCTGGAAAACAAACCCGTTGGTTGGTTTCTCAAAGGTTTGCCTGACAGATTCGTAGAGGTGGGTGTTTCCATAATGAGTGACCACCCGTACCTTGTGTGTTTCAGGGTCGGTGAAGTAGATCCGCCCTAAACCCTGGTTGCCGCCTGGCATCCTCCAGTCGCTGTTTTCGTCAACCCCAAACTCGTGGCAGAGCCGGTGGTAGATTCTCTGGTATTGTTGGTAGCCGACCATGTGGCGTCATCGGCAGTGCTATTTTCACGAAGGTGTAGTAGACGTTAAACCTGTAGAGGTTACTTAGTGCTAGGGAGTCAGATCTGAGGTGGTCCAGGGCAGAAACTCCGCAGCCACTGGTTGCGCACCACCCAACAAAGTTTACCAGGTTCTGCTAGTATTGCATGTGGTTGGTTCTCCGGCCAATTACAAGGCTGTCGTAAGCAGCTATCACATCTAGATTGACACATACACACTCGATAACAACATATGAAACCAAATATGCATTGTGTGAGGACAAACCGACCAGCTCAAACTGATATGGATAAACCAATGCTGCACAAAACAGCCATGCAGTATGGACAAATTGTGGGTCTGGTACATTCAACATTCCACATACCAAACAATTCTTGATTCAGCTTCATATTGTCAGTGTATCACTCCACAAGGGCACAGGACAATAAAGAACATATGGCCAATGTACACCCTGACATGGCCACAAGACATACAGGACATTATAGGGACAGTGGTTGACCTTGTAAAACACTTGATTTGTCGAATGGCTGTTCTGTGATACACAGAAATGTACAGCCACAGTCCATATATCTGGCTCGTAAACACTGCTATCCTTTGAGCTACATTATTATTTAGAGAAAATGAAAGAAAGCAAGAGGCCTAAAGGTAAATGAGGAAACTCGGCGAACTTCAATGGCATTTTACTGATCATAATCATCATCATCACCATTATATTCATCAAGTTTATCTCCAGAAATGTCTTCATCACCAAAGTCTTTCATGCTTTTTAAGCATCATATTTTCAATGAGAAATCCACGCAAAACCAGTCAAGTTACATATCTTTTATTACACCGACGAACGCACCAGACAGTAGTAAACGAAAGATCTGTAAAATTGTAAAGCAAGAGGCCTAAAGGTAAATGAGGAAACTCGGCGACTTTAATGACATGATCATAATCAGACCAACCATTATATTCATCAATGAGAGAGATAGAGAATATAGTCACAATATCATATCATATATATATATATATATATATATATATATATATATATATATATATATATATATATATATATATATATATATATATATATATATATATATATATATATATATATATATATATATATATATATATATATATATATATATATATAATATCTATTATAATTAAATTCAGCTACAATAATCAACTAGTAATTAGTAATTTTTTTTACGATCGAATCATTTTCCTATTTGACAATTGTAATGACCCCCATAGATATTGGTACTAACACTATTTTGTCAGAAGACATCGTGCTGAGTGAGTGCCTACTCAGATTGAGAAAGAATGAAATTGACAGCAATATCTTAAACACTATTTCTTCATTAATTAAAGGTTAAAGGAGCTCATTAAGCTACGAGAAGGATGAGCAATTTCAATTCTTACCCCGCAAGAAATTGGCGAGCTCCTGTCCGCAAATCTGTACGTTTATATGTACAAAATAAATAATATATATTTATATGATTATGGTTAGGATAATAGCAAGGGTGGGCTCATTGTACAAGAGATATCCTTAGTAGTAACCTTAACACCCCTAACCATTCAGTTTTCTGCAATGTTAAAATGCAATGTTTTATTGTAATTGATATTCCCCTCCTTCATCTAGGTACATTTAGAGTAGAGATTTTGAGGTCATAGCCTGACAAAAAGGGAATATTATTGAGAACAATCAAGATATATTGGTATTCATTTCAAATCATCTTGTCAAACGCTGTTGAATAACAGCTCTGTGTATTTCTGTGGTTACTCGTGTTTGAGGCCGGATGTGATGTTCCGTTGCCTCATCATAAGACGATACGGCTTCGGGTGTAACGAAATACCGCACAAGGGTACCAAGTCCAATTCCTCATCGGTAACTGCCTTCATCTCGTATTCAGTAACCATGGTCACAAGAAAGACAGAGAGGAACTTCCAGGCCAGCGCTTCTCCTGCGCATTTCCGCCTCCCGAACCCGAAAACATGCATCTTGGTAGCTTTTTCTGAGTCAAATCTGCCGTCTGGTCGCAGGAAACGCTCTGGTTGGAAGACTTCCGGTTCTGGCCACTCATCAGGATCCCTCGACATAGCGAACACGTTGATAAGGATGTCGCTGCCACTGGATACGGTCAGTCCATTGGAGAAAACGACGTCTTTCTCAAGAACACGTTCGCAGAATGGATTGATACAACTGTGACGCAGTGTTTCCGTTATGAAAGCATGTATGTAGGGAAGACTATCTGGGTTGTGTACGTCTGCATCGAAGGGGCCATGAGTGGACTGATAGTTCCTCAAATCTCGAACCATCCTGCTTTGAATATCGGGATAGGATACCATGTAGAGGATCATCCATGATAAGGTATGTGCTGAGGTTTCAGAGCCGCCCCGCAGTAAGTCATTGGTTAATTCATGAATACCGCTGACGTCATCATAGCCGCGTTCAGGGGCCATGAAATGTGCCATAAAGGGTCCCACCCAATGAGCCGGCTCCTGTCCGTCTGTGCCTGAAGTCGTCGCGCACATACTGATACCCATACTGCACACACTGCGTACCAACTTGACGAAGCTTCGGAAATCACCAAAACCGCTAGCTGGCCAGTACTTGAGGAAGGGAAGCACGTTGATACTGCTGATAACTGATGTTTTCTTAGAATAAACTGGAATACCTTGAGCGATACCACGGAGCTGCCTCGTTGTGGCCGCATCCATAGCCTCGTTTTCGTTAAATGTTAGTCGGTACATAAGGCGCACAAAACTGAAAGCTGATTCTTCTTCAAAACCGCTCACAACGAAAAATCCCTCGTTCTTCTCCGATTTTTCTATTTTGAGGAGACGGTCTACTAAATTGCCTACCTCCTGTTTGACCAGGGAATAAAGAAGGGCAGATCGCTGAACGTTTTTAAAGGCTTGATGTACCAGGGCTCGTTTCTTCATGGACTTCTTGACGTCCTCGTCTTGATGAAAGCCGCTCATCTCTCTGCTCGTGGTTGTTTGAGGTCGTATTCGCCCGGCGAGTGGGCCCTGCTTCATCAACTCATCCACAAGCTCGTAGCTGCTTATCTGTACCATGTAATGGAGGCCTATTTTTACCTTGAGTATCTTGCCATACTGCTGAGCTAGCTTGGTGAGGTAGCGATGTGGAGATTTACCTAGAAAGGGAAACACACCCACGAGCGGCCATCCTTGGACAGAGGGTAGGTTCGGATTTCCTCCTTTCTTAGATGTAATGTCGTCAAGCCGTCTGTAAAAGGCAATGCATAGCAATACGAGCAAGATTGCTATGGTAATAACATCCATTGCTAAATATGTACTGGACTGTGATCGTTATCTGGATCAACTGATGCTCGTCACCCCTTATATAGCAAAAGCCGAATGTTTCCACGTCACTCTTTACCAAAAGCACATTGTTTCAGCCTGAAGTAAAAGACGCTAAAATCAGAAGGAATGTCCAATAAGGAAAACTCGGATAGAACATTTTGTGAACGGAAATCCATAAATCACTGTAAATAGGTCCATGTGATGGGTGTGAGGCATGCAAAAACTAGGAAGGTTTCTGTAATGAAGCATAACAGTCCTTCGTTTGTGGTTACCGAATAGCAGGGTGTGAATGGAGTAGGTCGTGTCCGAGCACTCCCTGAACTAACCACGATTCCGTCACTTAAAACAAGACGCACAGGTTTGCTTTGAGAATGGGATAGGCTGTGGTGAGGGTTACTATTCAATGTCTGGCAAGGAACGAGGAAGTTGTGCAAGGGATCGGCCCTGGGGGATCGGCACAGTGGGTTTTTCTTTCTCGACCATGCAATCCTTAACACCAATTATTTCGCGTGACCTCATGTTTCGACGAAAAGGGGTATATTGCTAAATATACCTTGATGTATAAAAATATATTCTATCAACCGTTGTGGCTTGCCAGACTTCCCATCCGGTCACATCCGGTCACCGGCGTTTGGCGGTGATTGAGTCGCTTGCCTCACGTCTGCTACGTACATTCTGAAGCACTAAGCCCAAGCATAATAAAGCGATGAGTTAAAGCGATAATTTCACAACATGAATACCTCCCTGCATCAATCTCCAAGCTGCCTCGTCATAGTGAAGGAGTCCTTCGCTCTTCGAACCCCCACTGTCCCTTGTATAAAGCAAACACTGCCTAATAATCTAATCATGACATTAATTCAGATTGCGCGTGATTTAGAGCTAAGCTGTATAAAGGATCCTACATATTTTTGTAGTTCAGTTCGCAATTTTTTAACCGTATTACGCCACTGCCCAAACCGCTGTGATTTGTTCCGTTCTGATTGACTCTGGAAGTCAACCTTAGTCAATAAGACGCCTTGTATGATCAACGAGGATAAATTGTTAAATTCGGTGAAATTTTAAGTAGTTAAATACGTGGAGGACTATATCATCTACTGACAACAAGTTTTACTTCTAATGAAGAGCGCCATATCGCTAAATGGAATGTTGTAATAACAAAAAAATATCCTTGACATGGCCTCGTCCATATACACGTTGTACCCAACGCATGTTCATTACAAATAAACCACATATCCGTGACCGGAGTAGAATGCCAACACATCAACGAATGCGCCCCTTACCAATCTACTAATGGCTGACCCCCCCTCCCCCGCGCGCCCCTTGCCTGTCTGCCTGCCTGCCTGCCTACCTACCTACCTACCTACCTACCTACCTACCTACCTACCTACCTACCTACCTACCTACCTACCTACCTACCTACCTACCTACCTACCTACCTACCTACCTACCTACCTACCTACCTAAGCAACCAACCCCCTTCTTACCTACCTACCTACCTACCCACCTACCTACCTACCTACCCAACCAACCATGAGGTCCTCAAATGAAACATGCAATATTATTCAAGCATTTGGCGATTGGTATGGATGGTTTATTTTTTTGACATGTTGTACTGAACGACAGATTAGGGAATGTCAGCGATGGGTGATACCATTGAGTTGCTTTATGAAACATTTGCTTTTCAAGCTTGTACAAATTAAGAGTTAATCATCTTTCTACTGACTATTTATATGCAAACCGTATGTCGAAGTCTAGGCGTCCAGATGGTATTAAAAACGTCAGTTAATTTATACACAAAATCCGATTAAGAATAAGGTATATAAAATTACTTGTCTTGACTGTTGGTAAAGCATTGAAAGGGAACGAGCGAAAGTTCTTATGGAAGCTACTATAATGTTGAGCAATACATCCATATTTCATCGGAGCCATCAAGATTTCCCACAAAATGAACGCCCACCAACTCTCCCTCTAGCTTTAAAGGAATAATGT
This sequence comes from Urechis unicinctus, assembly GCA_034190875.2. Lineage (NCBI taxonomy): Eukaryota > Metazoa > Annelida > Polychaeta > Xenopneusta > Urechidae > Urechis > Urechis unicinctus. The sequence continues at coordinate 25,507,068 of CM067352.1, read as the reverse complement.
ACACTGATAGAGAAACATAAGTCATGTTCACTGAAAACTCGGTTTGCAATTTTAACAATAATAATAATAATGATGAAAAAAACCTCGATACATTTGATAGAAATGATGAATGTTAATTTGCCATCAAAAAAAAAGTTGCGTGAACTAACATTCCACCAATACCATCACTGTGGTCACTATGTATCATTCGACTTGTGTCTGTCACATTATTGTATGGTTAAACGATGGTGTGGTTATACAGTGCCGTGGTAATACAAATTGTGCTATTATGAAGATGTATGGAAATTTTAAAATGTTGTTTATAGTGGTCGGGTAAAATAGCGGAGGAATAATTCAATAATATGAATATGTTGTGGTTATATAGCGATATTAATACACCGTGGTGTGGTTATTCAATAGTGTAGCTATCTAGAAATAAGTGATATAATGGTGTGGTTATGGAGTGGCGTGGTTATAGAGATGTGTGGTTTTGTAGTAGCGTTAGATGAATACAGGTTTGATTATGTAGTCATTTGGTTATAGAGTAGGTTGGTTATAAAGTAGCGTTGGTTATGTAAAGGCATGGTTATGCAAAGGCATGGTTATGTAAAGGCATGCTTATTTTAAGGCATGCTTATGAAAAGGCATGCTTATGTAGTGGTGTGGTTGTAGGGTGACAACGAGCGTTGGCTTGTGATAAGAATTTGTCTTCAGAGCCGTATGTGGTCGGCATCTTGCCTGCTTAATTAAATGATTGCTATCTAGATTACTCGCATATAATTGATCAAGGACTGTATCTTATATCATAGACTGATATTGCATAGATATACCATACATAATAGATGGAATATTGATACAGAAAATAGCACAGAAGCATGTTGCAGATATGTCAGCAGGAAATTCGGTAAGCACGGTACAAATGATCGGAGGAAAACAGCATGGTTAATTTCCAAATATTTTAAAAAGAGCGCAAACATTGGCAATAAATAGTTGATAAAGCAACAGCATCAGTTACCGCCAATATAACATCCAATAATATACAGCATACAACGTTATCTCATGGACCGCCAGGCACGATATCAGAGCTGTCAATCAAGCGGTCAGGAGTAACGATGGGTCAAGGACACACAGATCATTCGCCACTGGCTTTAGATATGTTGAATACATTGGTCCTGACAGTAACAGCGTTAGTGTTAGGTTAATTTAAGTATCACTTGTGGTGTAATGGATGGATCCTCTAGCACGTATGCCACCGTGTTTAAATAAACACAGCATCGTGTGACCACTCAAACACTGCATTCATCTTAATTTTACCGGACAGAATCTCTATTATTGTGATATAGATTGTGACGAGATCAATCAGACGACATGTCAGTCAGACAGTGGCGGGAATCCAATCAGACGACATGTCAGTCAGACAGTGGCGGGAATCCAATCTGAAGACATGTCAGTCAGACAGTGGCGGGAATCTAATCAGACGACATGTCAGTCAGACAGTGGCGGGAATCCAATCTGACGACATGTCAGTCAGACAGTGGCGGGAATCCAATCTGACGACATGTCAGTCAGACAGTGGCGGGAATCCAATCTGACGACATGTCAGTCAGACAGTGGCGGGAATCCAATCAGACGACATGTCAATCAGACAGTGGCGGGAATCCAATCAGACGACATGTCAATCAGACAGTGGCGGGAATCCAATCAGACGACATGCCAGTTAGAACCTGATAACAACCTGCTGTACCAACACCTGGTGAAGCCATCCAACATTAACTCTGTATGCCGTTGCCATGTGTTATGCAGAGACGCAAGGGTCATTTGTATATCTCCTTGGATATCAATCATAACGCTACTTAGAACGCATAGACACAGCGAACCTAATGTGGGTGTCGTTCTCTTATCTCCGACACCTGACTATTCTATCTAAAAGACTGCTGTTACACATTTCAAGGCATGTTGTCAGCAGTGGAGCTCATTATTCTAGCTGCATTATTCTATGTAAAGATGGCTTTTCCACTGTCCTGCTCAGATGCAACTTCAAACACGGCCTTCTCATGACCACATGCCACATCAGTGTTAGCTTTAGCAGTGTTGTCATGGTGATGCATCAGCTCCTCAACTTCAATTTCCCTCTACAATAAATCATTGACAAGGCAGCCATGATAACACAAATCGACTCATATTTCATCTTAACGTGAAACGAAGAAGGAGGCACAATATTCATCACAAGCAAGCATTGAAACACGAGCATGTCATCACAAGTCTAGTTCACGGTAACTTTATTGTTTCTGAGAAACATTTGCATAATAATAATATTAATTACAAAGCATGGATGACCAGGTAATGAATTTTGTCAACCCATACCACGGTCTGGTCCAAGCAGACTACTTCACAGATACCTTTGGCTACACACATTCTCTCTACCAAGAACAACACCATTACATTGAAGAAATGCAAGGATTCCAACTCAGTACAAGTCTCTAATGAGACCCTTCAATGCAGGATCATTCTTTTGCCAATTTAACCAATATTTCAACAAATAATTATAATCAATAATGTACCCAGTTGAAGCATGGTCACAAACCACTGACTAGATGAAGGTGAAATGTATGATGACTGGGCAAGTTTAAAAAAAAGTAGGTCAGGTCAAATAAAGATAAGTAGTTCAGGTCAAATAAACATTACAAGGTCAGGTCAGCATTCAAAAAATTGTGCCATTAGAAATGTGTTATGTCACATGATGTTGTATGACGAGTAGTAGGTTTTTGTGAAGGCGATCAGGACATGATTATGTAGAAAAACAATGGTATACACCGCCACTGACGAGAACAAACAGGTAGTTATCAACACCACGAGACACATCGCGTTATTCACCGAGAATCGGAACCATGCATAAGACTTCACGCAACCTGTAAATATGCACTTTGTGAGGACAAACCCACCAGCTAAAACTGATATGCATAAAACTCCAAAATATGCAAATATGCACTTTGTGAGGACAAACCCACCAGCTAAAACTGATATGCATAAAACCAATGCTGCACAGCCAGAACAACCATGCAGGTATGGACAAATTGCGGGTCTGGTACATTCAATACTCCATACACCAAACTCTTATATACAAATTCATTTGATTCAGCTTCATATTGTCAGTGTATGGCTCCACAAGGGCACAGGAGAATAAAAAACATATGGCCAATGTACACCCTGACATAGCCACAGGACATACAGGTCATCATAGGGACAGTGGTTGACCTTGTAAAACACTTGATTTGTCGAATGGCTGTTTTGTGATACACAGACATGTACAGCCACAGTCCATATATCTGGCTCGTAAACACTGCTATCCTTTGAGCTACATCATGATTTAGAGAAGATGACTATAATGTACAGTCGTAATCAGTAGGATCTCAACTCGATACAGGAGCATTGTGGTTCACAATTGGGCTTGTGTTGCCATTGACGCCGCCAGTTTCCACAGCAGTTTGTCCATCACCTGTCCTCGCAACAGATGAACCCCCATTACACACAGATGATGCACCATGACCGGTCTGTAAGGGGTAATCCAACAGAAAGCCCTCCCCAGATGTATCCTGTGTCGGGGTTTTATCAGAGTCCACCGAGCCTCGACACAACCTTTGGCTACTTCGCTTCTTCCTGCGAGTCATTTTGATTTTGATGGAGCCCATGGTTTCCTCCTCCTCCTCCATCATCATCCCTCTCAGAGCTGTCGCTGTAGAGATGGAGGTCAGCTATTTGAGGTCGCCGAGGCGGGGCCAGAGTGGCGATAGAGTCGCCTATCATACTGTCAGTGAGTGTCAGTCTGCTGTTATTGAGGGTGGCTTCCATATCCTCAGTATCGTAGTCACTCTCTGTATCCACATTGTTCATTGCTACTGAGGACATGTTGGGGATGTGACGCGTCATTTTCAACTGTAAATCTGAATCCAAGAAAGAGTCATACAGATATAGACTGACATCCACAAGATCACAAAATTGTACACTGACATTCACAAGATCATAAAGATGTACACTGACATCCACAAGATCACAAAATTGTACACTGACATCCACAAGATCATAAAGATGTACACTGACATCCACAAGATCAAAGATGTACACTGACATCCACAAGATCACAAAATTGTACACCGACATCTACAAGATCACAAAATTGTACACTGACATTCACAAGATCATAACAATGCACGCTGACATCCACAAGATCACAAAGATGTACACTGACATCCACAAGATCACAAAATTGAACACTGACATCCCCAAGATCACAAAGATGTACACTGACATAGAATCCTTAAAGAAACCTCAATTTTCCAGATGAATGCGTACCTCTCTTGAAGGTCAACAATCCTGTTTTCGAGTTCTTGCCGATCGCCTTTATCCTGAAGCTGGCCTGATGTAACTAGCTCCTGGTTCTACAAACAATTGATGGACTTGCTACAGATGCAGACCCCACACCATCATCTGACATTCAGTTTTTACAATACCATGGTCTGTTCAAGGATCCGAATGCTAATACAATACACATATGCTTTAAGAGTCGGGCATGGGTTGGATTGCAACTTATTTGAGATTCTAACCTCAATTTCCAATTCGGCAATTCTCCGCCTCATTTCCGCTACAGCTTGCGAGTGTTCGGCATCTTTGATGCGTGACATCATTGTGTCTTCCTTCCTCTACACAAAACATCGCACATCCATAACAACACCTCCTTCGCATCGACACACCAGGTGCACAATAAACATACAAACAACTAAACCATCAGATTACGTCTGATACACCGTGGTGTAGTTGAAAAGAGTCCTCCATTTCAGAAACATGCCTCAATGACAACACAAATTATACCAACAATTCCTTACACTTATGATACCAGTGAAGAACCCAATGAATCACATCTTACACATAGTCACCCCCCCCCCCCTTCCCCCCACCTGCTGTGAGTTTATTACTGTCTTGATGAGAATTAACAAGATTGTCTGCCCTGACCTTGCTCTGGTGGTCTGAAACCTCCCTCTCACGCTCTTTGAGGGACTGTTTGAGGTCCTTGTCATGTTGAATGGCTTCCTCAAGTTGTCCCTGCATCTTCTCCGTCTCTCCCTCCATCCTCTTCAATTGCCGCTCCAAGATGTGTTTCTATCACACAAACATAACGTGACATTTGGCTCACTTTTCACATGGTTTGGTGATTACCGTTTGGTGATTCTTCTCCATCTATCTATGACTTTTTATAATCTTCAAATTATTCTGAGATTCACATTTTCTTCCAAATCTTCACATTTTCTACCTCATCTTCACCTGATTTTTAGAATCTCATTTTCTACCCCATCTTCACATAATTTTGCGACTCCTACCCCAATTACAAAGTTGCAAAAAACACCATTGTATATCAGTCTGTATTATTCAGCCTACACAACATAACATCATTAAGTCTATCAATGTAACAATGTGACTTCTCTCTGTGATCGCAACGCTAACACAACTCACCTGTGTTTCCAGTTCCATCATGGTCTGCTTCATATCCTTGACTTCAGCCAGAGATGCAGCCTCCCGTATCCGTAGCGACATCAAGTCTTCTTGCATCTGCTCCATCTTCTGCTTGCCAGCCTTCCCACTCGGTGGCGATTGCTTGGCATGTTCCACATATTTCTACACAGCCAATCAGAGCATGACTCCAATTGTGTCTGAGGCTACATAGCCAATCAGAGCATTACTCCAATTGTGTCTGAGGCTACACAGCCAATCAGAGCATTACTGTAATTGTTTCTGAGGCTACATAGCCAATCAGAGCTCCAACTGTGTATGAGGCTACATAGCCAATCAGAGCATTACTCAAATTGTGTCTGAGGCTGCATAGCCAATCAGAGCATTACTGTAATTATTTCTGAGGCTACATAGACAGACAAAATGCCACTTTCAAGTAGAGCTTGAAAGGCAATCCCATCACAAAGGCACTGTGCAAGAAAATCAGTTTACTCAGGCATAACTTGATTTTTATTCATTGATACTTATTAGCCTGAAACTATGCAGTACACACAATGTCTTTGCTTTTCATTTCCTAAGTGCAAATATAATTCATGGAGCATAAATTGTTCGAGGACATCCTAGAATTATGGGTGGTTGTGCACCCAATAGGAGTACCTGGAAGTGTTTATCCAACTCAATCACTTTGTTCTGAAGTTCCTTGAGGGCCAGATTACACTCGGCCTCCCTAAGCTTACTAGCGATAAGCTCCTCCTGAAGACACTGCACCTGAGAAGTGGGTTCCGTCTGAAGCTGCGAGTTTACCTGCACACATACAAACATACAATGCTTCACCATATCCAATACAAATATTAATTCAGGCAACCACCGGAAATCAACACACACCAGGAATGTAAACAAGAACGTGTCTGTAGTCACTACCTTAGGCTACGAGACGAGGGCTACATGGGACAGCAAAGGTTGGTTTATGTATAACTTGATAGTAACAGAAAGATGGCTTATATTCAATGAACATTCTTGTGAAATTGATCCCGAGTTAGTAGAATTACTCTCCCCACCCCTTTCGCAAGTGAGATAAAAAGTTAGGGATGGACCCTGCTCAAATGTCAGGTTATCAGCACCTCGCTGAATTAAGCAACAAAATTAATGGTTTTGATCATTTTTTACCAGAAACTTTGAGGAAGATAACGTCAATTGTAAAGTTTCCTATCCGTATATGTCGTAAAAACAGTTGTCCCTAGATTTTGTCCCTAGATTTTGACACCCAAGGGCCCGGCTGGCCCCTGCACCAAGAGAGCTTATTCCTTCCCCCCCCCCCCCCCCCCGCAACATTATCTAGCAAATACATATTTCATAACGCTCTCAGATGTTGGGTCACTGGCGCCTTTGCCATGATACAAGTTCATTGATAAAAAAACAACAGACTTACATTTTCCAACTCGCGTATTTTGTGCTGCATTTGTGTCACCGTGGCAACAGCATCACTTTCCTTGCGTCTGATGTCAGCCAGCTCCTGTTGTAGGAGCTCGATCTGTTCATCCTTAGCGCTATCGAGTGTGGAGGTGAGATCGACACAGGATGGGGGGGGCGACGAGGTCGTGTCATCTGATGATGCCTGTGCATTTTCTGGAGCGCTATGAGTCTGTAACAAACGAGTAGGGTTAACACCACAGCGCTGTTGATGCAACACACTAGTCATTGTAATGGTTTTTATTGTGATGTAGATGTGTGATGTAGAATGTGTGATGAAGAAGACTAGTTCAAGTCAGCTGTGAAAGTCAGCAAGCGAGAAGCTCATGTGTTACTGCCAAGAGTGTTAACGCAAAATGGGACAGGACTGAGGAACGTGAGATTGATGAGACCAATGATGGTGTTTGTAATACCCATTACGAAGATGGGTATGGGATAGAGTGGGAGGATGTAGAAGGTGTGTACCCTGTTGAGGTGCTCGTTGTTCTGGCTGGCCTTGTTACGACACACATCTCGGCGGAGGGCATACACCTGCTCCTCCTGTTGAGCGTAGCGCACCTGGTCCTGGATGAGTCTGTCTGCTAGGGTGGCCGTCTCCTGAAACCACACACACAGAGGCTGTAATCACACATACAGAGGCTGTAATCACAGATACAGAGACTGTAATCACAGATACAGAGAATGCAATCATACACAGAGGCTGTTTTCACACACACAGAGCTGTAATCACACATACATAGGCTGTAAGCACAGATACAGACTGTAATCACAGATACAGAGAATGCAATCATACACAGAGGCTTTTCACACACACAGAGACTGTAATCACAGATACAGAGAATGCAATCATACACAGAGGCTGTTTTCACACACACACACACAGCTGTAATCACACATACATAGGCTGTAATCACGCACACAGAGGCAGTAATCACATATACAGAGCCTGTAATCATGCATATAGTTGACTGAGACACAAATGCTGCTATCATACCCCTAAATGAAACCCTGTCTTTGCAGCCTGTTGCATTCTATTCATACAACATTACACAAATTGCCATGTCGTAATTCGGTCTAACCTGAATAACGCTTACACCCTCACAGATGGGCACCCCAATATGAAGTGGTGTTTGGTTAATGGGGCAGACTACATCATTTTCTCTCATACAAAGCCTTGATTAGTATAGACTTATTAACACAGAGACAAGCCTCACAAGGTTTTACCAGCCTTACAGCCCACCAGCCATGCAGGCTAGAACCAGGTCATGACACCAACTGCAAATTGAATGAGACAGAAGACAAGCAGCCAGTATTCAGTGACAGGGCTCACCTTCTCAAGGTTATCAACTCTCTGGATGAGGAGTCTGTTCTCTGTCCGCAACCTCTGTACACACGGCACACATGCTACATCAGTCTGCTGTCCCTGATCCATTAGGGAGGAGGGAGTTAAAGACTAATGACTGTCACCACCGGCTGAATGCCAGCTGCTTGAGAATGGCAGATGACATGGAACACTAGACTGGAGTAAATTGAAGCCAAGCGACGGAGTAAGTGGTGAAGGCCATATGTAAGGTGAGTGTTCTGGAGGATGTGTTGGAGAGGATTATTCTTTGAAAATATGTTGCAGATTGAGTGTTATAGGTGTTATAGATTGAGTCTCATAGAAGAGATGTTGTAGATTGCAACAGCTGGACACATACTGTAGGAAGTGGGTAGTACTGGCAGAGATGTTAATTACTGTGGTAAGCAGTAACAATTGTTTGCAGCTATAGATGTTAATTACTGTGGTAAGCGATAACAATTGTTTGCAGCTATTGATATTAATTACTGTGGTAAGCGATAACAATTGTTTGCAGTTATTGATGTTAATTACTGTGGTAAGCAGTAACAATTGTTTGCAGCTATTGATGTTAATTACTGTGGTAAGCAGTAACAATTGTTTGCAGCTATTGACATCAATTACTGTGGTAAGCAATAACAATTGTTTATAGTTATTGATGTTAATTACTGTGGTAAGCAATAACAATTGTTTGAAGCTATTGATGTTAATTACTGTGGTAAGCAATAACAATTGTTTCAGCTATTCAGCATTTATTTTCTAATAAAGCCATCACATAGGTGTCCATTTTAGGTAAGGGGTAATCAGGGAGAAAAATGGTTTCTAGTAAAACAACACAGTATCCACTACCCACTGCTGGGGAGGCATTGCAAGTCATTCAAGGGTGCACCATGGAAGTGAAACTTCATTATGGTGCAGTGGTACATATAATGGGAGAAACACATAACACTGTTATGGAAATTTGGATTAAGGAAATAAATCTTGAAAAGTACATGTGGTATGTATGTGATGTAGATCTGATTCAAGTGTAAAGCAGATGTGTTTAAAGCGTAATGTAGATGTGATGAAGGTGTTACATAGATGAAGGTGTTATGTAGGTGTGATGAAGGTGTAGCATATATGTGATGAAGGTATTACATAGATGTGATGGTGTTATGTAGATGAAGGTGTTATGTAGGTGTGATGAAGGTGTAACGTATATGTGATGAAGGAGTTATGTAGATGTGATGGTGTTATGTAGATGTGATGGTGTTATGCAGATGTTAAGGTGTTGCATAAATGTGATGAAGGTGTTACGTAGATGTGAAGGTGTTACGTAGATGTGAAGGTGTTATGTAGATGTGAAGGTGTTGCGTAGATGTGATGAAGGTGTTACGTAGAGGCGATGAAGGTGAAATGTAGATGAGACTCACCCTGAGTTCCACCTGCTCCTCCTGCTCTTTGCTCTTCAGAGCGTTATACTCCTTCTCCAATCTAATCACACAAACAGAGAACACCTGTTACACTTCAGAAAACACCTGTTACACCTGCCCCATCCACTAGATGCCAATAAACAGTACCTGTTACACCTGCCTCATCCATTAGACGCCAAAAAACAACACCTGTTACACATGCCTCATCTACTAGATGCCAATAAACAGAGCGTGTTACACCTGCCTCATTCATTAGACGCCAATAAACAGCGTGTGTTACACCTGCCTCATTCACTAGATGCAAAAAAACAGCACCTGTTACACCTGCCTCATCATCAACACACCCATACAGGTGATCTATCTAATCTCCCTATCTAGGTTGTCAGCCTCAGTATCCGCCCAGGTACTTATCCACCTCATCCCTGTCTTATAACCAACCCCACTCTCCCCTTTATCTCTTAAAGCCAACACTTCAAAGACAATAGCCCTGTGATTGTAGGAAATTCACAGTGACATGAGGCAAATGGATGCTTCAATTACCTGGCCAGCCTCAGAGGGAAGAGGGAAAAGCCAACAGGTCTGATGAGAAGTGACATGGGAATATATACCTGAGATAGTAAATGTATTCATGAGACTAAAACAATACAGATATGTATGGTAAGAAGTTAATATTAGTGACACGAAATATATAGGTGAATGATTAGAAATAAATAAAAAGAATAGGAAATTAAAACTAGCACCTAGGCCATGAATGGTAATGTATGCCTGTAATCAAATGCAATTAATCATTTCCCTATTAAATTAAAATGCTAAGTGCACAACTCCTACAGCTGATGATGACAACTGAACTCTATCTATAATATAGAGCAATGCTTAAATTAATGTATGAAGAATACGAATCATCAAATTAAAGCCATGAAAACATGAGAAGCCGATACACATTATCCTTATCATACTAATTGGAGTGGCCCGGGCATAGAGGCTACGGTTTGAGCGACCACAAAACTGCACCATTTAACAGCCACTAATAACCAACCACTCCACGTCACACTGTTAGGCTACATTAAGGTTTTGTTCTAAGCGGCTACAAAACCATGTCCGTGATGTTTTGATAAGACCCCTAGTGAAGGTGACAGTGTTTCCTGTGTCAACAAGGCGGAAGTAGTGAGGCTATATCCTCTCACTAGCTCTCCGGGATACCAGCGAGCATCGGGTCTCGTCTACGTATTTAGCGAGTACTACAGCCTCAGCATGGAGAAATGGAAACAGGATATAATGCCGAAGCCGTGTTTACTATGGAAGTAACTTGCCGAGATACGATTGTTGACAGCCCCGAGCGATGATGCGATGTGTGTGTGTGTGGGGTGGGGGGGGGGGGGGGAGGGGGTGGGGAGGGTTGGGTGTGTTGGAGAGAGAGAGAGAGGGGGATGGGGGGGGGAGGGGGGTGTGATTGTGAGAGAACAGGGACGAGAGAGAGAGAGAGAGAGAGAGAGAGAGCGAGATAGAGAGAGAGAGAGAGAGAGAGAGAACCAAGAGAGATCTGAGCCCTCTCTGACGAGAGAGGACTCCCTCGACCCTGAGAGAGAGAGGTGTAGGGAGAAGAGAGAGAGATATAGAGAGGAGAGAGAGAGAGATCTCTCTCCAAGAGAGAGAGAGAGCACCTGTTAGAGAGAAAAGTTCCTTCTTCTCTCTCTCCTCTCTCTGAGGAGAGGTTTTCTCTCTCACCTTTCTCTCTCTACTAGAGAGAGGGGTTCACCTGCCTCATTGAATTTCGGAGAGAGAGAGAGGGGGGAGAGAGAGAGAGAGGATAGTCAGAAGATGACCATGTCAGGGAGGGCTCATCTCAAGATCACGCCGGATTGCCACACGCATACGAAATGTTTCCTGCAGGGACCATCGACGCGGGCCCCTTCCAGATGGGCAGGGATCGTCTGAAGAGTTACAGAGCTTCTCCGTCACAGTCAGCTGGAGCCGTCACAAGCCTACCAGGTTCAATAAACAGCTGTCATGAAATTACCTAACACCTCATTAGCATACACAAAACGACGCATTAACCATGCCAGCGACAGCCCCGATCTCCTGCGCATCGGCTTCTGCGCAGGCTGGGATTCGCCTCTGCAATACTCTGATCGCTTTGGGCCAAATTCGGGCCATTACGCGACGAAATATTATTACGGAATGTCATCTGTTAAATATTACAAAAACATTTACTGTTGTGTGTGATTAGAATAATAATAATCATTTTGTTATGGAAAACTTTTAATTGGCCCATTATGAGGCATTTATCGAAAAAAAGTAGTTCCGCGGACGTTTCATGGCCGTCAAGCGTTTCTAAAAATGGCGGCAGTCAGATGTGAAGACGAATTTGTTAACGAAAAATCGACTGAAAAAAGCAATAGAAAGTTACACGCCGGGATTGGAAATGACAGACAAGCAGCGAGAGTGTTTGGAGAAGTTGTTCTTTGGAAACTTATCTACCAACGGGGTATGGGAAAAGCCTGATATACCATTTGCTCCCAGATTTGCTGCTCCCCCCAGCCCTCCGATGGGAGTTCACATGTTTTATGGAAAAAATAAAAAGACACACAACCAAAAAAACTTGGACTGCTAATGTTAGAATAAGATTTGCCCAAATTTAATACTTGTGACTGCAGGGCCTTGGTTATATAACCGAAATAACTGCAGCGTATAAAGTAAAGAAGTTCATAATCAAAGACATCAAAATGCGGCCTTTGTGGACAGTAAACACAGCTTACTTCCGAGCTTCCCCGATAAGCTCCATTCATGTTGACCATTCTTGTTTGTTTATGTTTGACGCGCGCTGCTTGTTATCGCCCGGTCAGAGGTTACAACCGGGTCAAATCGCATGCGCTCCGTGAACTATTGCAGAGATGTTATGTTAGATCTCACAGAACGAATGAAGTGGACCGAGTTGCCGCTTCTCGGAATGTCTCCCGAGAGTCACGTGGCGCCTGGGATCAACCAGGAGCGTGGGCCTCACCCGCTACCGAAACCCACCCGCGGACGTGATACAGACATGTAGAAGTGAAGGTGTCATGTAGATATGTGTTGTAGAATTGAAGGTGTAATGCAGATGTATTGTAGAATTGAAGGTGTCATGCAGTTGTGTTGTAGAACTGAAGGTGTCATGTAGATGTGGTGTGGAATCGAAGGTGTCATGTGAATGTGGTGTGGTAAGTGAAGGTGTCAAGTAGCTGTGATGTAGAAGCGATGAAGGTATCACGTGGAATGCTATGATGATTCTTAACGACGAAACCAAATAAGTAATGTTTAAGACGAGTCATTCTACTTAGTGCTGCGGGCGAGGCATGGTTTCAACAACAGTTAGTCAGACGTTCAGGTCGTCGGTTGCTTTTATGAGTTCCTATAATTTGCATACAGCAGCACAATCGCAGGAGGCTGGACATGGCGGGTGATGGGGGAGGAGGCGGAGGCACATTTCAAAGCATCACAACAGCATGAGGCATCGATTATGCAACGAAAACCATAACACATGCCTGTTGCACACCACAGTCAGTAACGCGTGGGAAAGTACGGGGGAACATACCGCGGCTCGGATCTCTTCATGTTAGGTTTCCGAGACCCGTGAGGCTTCATATGAAAAATGGATACACGACAATGCGGGAAACCAAGACCCCTATCAGAACCCGGCGACAAGGCCTGGGGCACCGAGCGGGAAACCAAGACCCCTATCAGAACCCGGCGACAAGGCCTGGGGCACCGAGCGGGAAACCAAGACCCCTATCAGAACCCGGCGACAAGGCCTGGGGCACCGAGCGGGAAACCAAGACCCCTATCAGAACCCGGCGACAAGGCCTGGGGCACCGAGCTTGGGATCCGTAAAGTCCGTCTGGAGAAAGCAATTCCTACGGATGAATTATTGAGGTACTTTTAACCTGGGACGATAATGAAGTTACGTAATGTGACAATATACGAGGCAATGAACGAAGCAGTGCCGCACTGTACGAGATAGCTTTCCCGCCGTACAACCAGCGTCTGCGGTTTAACAAGGTCACCACAGAACAGTAACTCACAGAACAATAATAATATGGAATTCCCAGACGCTCATAACACCCACCATGACCAAAACCCATAATGACATCTAGGGTGTATTCACACATTTAGAAGACTCTGGTGGAGCTAATGCATTCGTGCGCGGCGGGCTGGAGCGAACTCAATGACGCACCTATTATTCACCAGCGGATGCGTTTCTTTAGCCATCTGGTGGTCATCTTGAACCTCCCCTAGAGCCTCCTCCTCGGCGCCCGCTCCGTTCGGTTCAGGGAGTGGTAGACAATTAATTTGTTGAGAGTTATTTGTTGACAAATTGGCATTGCATTCTGCCACCAGGGGGCGGTTGTCTTGTTGATCAGTTGGACGTTGGGGTGGTAAATTGATGACGTCATCAGAAACGGCGAACAAATCAGTCACGTGACTCTCATTGGACATCTCTTGGGAAGACCTTCTAGTAAAGAGATGCACTTCTTTGGCTGATGTTTCACGGGCTGAGTGTGTTTTACGCGGTTTGCGTTTGGCAGCCACGCTGTGTAGAGTGTTGTATTTACTAATAGGCATGCTATATTGAAAAGGGTTGCACTCTTCTTTATTCCGACCTACAGCGCCATCTGGCGACTGAAGGATTGTGCGCGGTTTTCCGTCCGCCCCAACGACCACCACCATAGACTGGTTCGGGGCAGAAGCCGGGTTCCGCAGGAGCTGCATTATTCTACTCATTCTTAATAATCCAATAGACAGTCGTGAATGTAATACTGGCGTTCACAACAGGGCGCGCTGCAGTGTCACGAGAAGACAGAAGACTGACGTGTTCACGTAAACTGGGGCGTCATTAATGATGCGGGATGCTTTTCTCCAGGTTTGAGAGCAGAGACGCACATTTCAAACTACCTTTGCATTTAACAAGCGCTGACAACAAAGCCATTAGTCTCCGAAATCAGTAGAGCGCCATTGTATCGGGACAGAGCTTGTACACATGTGACTCGATAGTTCAGGCGGGTGCCCAGACCAATTGACATCCGCCGAGCAAACACAATTAAGCATGAAAGCATACACATGACAATACTATGCCTGGAAGCAAAAGATTCCCCGATATCAACGAGCAGTGACGGACTGAGAGTGGAGACAGCGACACCTGGAGGCCGTCAGATTACGGACCGCCATGACAGAAATCACCGAACCACTTATCCTGATCCCGGCATTTATTGGATCCCGGCATTTATTGGATCTCGGGTGTGTGGTGAGAGCTATACGTTACGAGGCGCAGCTGCGCTACACTAGGGCTGCTGCGGCCAAATATCTACATCCCATCCAGAGCATCCACGTTAGGTCAGCGGTCCGGGGTCCTCGTCATCCGCCAATACCGTCACCTCACACAATATCTATCCCACTAATGAGCGCACATGACAGGGCCCCTGTACTGCAAGGCGCCTCAATATTGCAACCGCAATTATTCAGCTCAGTTCGTTGTCATGCATAGCAAGTAAAGCTCATGATCGGAGGAGAGTGGTGCGTTTAATAACAAGTGGCGAGTCCACAGAGAGGTGTCCGAGTTGGCCGCCTGATGCCACGACTGATAGAGTCGTCTCAGTCAGATGAGGTGCAGGTCAGCTCGTTGGGCGGTAGCCCAGAATACTGGCGATACCACGGCGTTCTGGCGGTATACAACAAACATAATCTGCTACAGCTCAGCTTCATCACCGGCTGCTGATGCTGCTGCATCCTCATAGCAACATTAATTTGCATCCACTATCCCAACGTCAACAATTGTTATCATCAACACCTGAGTAACTGGCTGATCACGTGTGTACACGTGTACACGGTTCGCCGTGATTAGCTGATGAGAGAGAAACTGTTTATCTTTTAACGACGAGAAACACAACCGAAGCGATGTTTGGAGCGAGAGTTCACGCGGGTTTATGGGATGTCCCGAGAATACAACAGGTCCTCATATGCGAGTGTACTGCAGGCTCTCCGCGCGGCCAATAACGCATCTAGGATACACACAACCACAACTAGCCGCAAGTTCACCGCACTAAGTTACACACAGCCGCGTCATCAGTCAAACACGTGCCACGAGAACTTTGACACGCCCCCTGAGCCAGAGGCATGCCTGCTTGGCACTAAATGCTAAAGCGAACTAATGAGATGGTACAGCACCCGTGCACGAACAAGTAGGTAGACCAGTCGAGTGGCGGTAGACTTGGCAGTGTGTACACTCCCGTATTTATCTACCCGTGAACTATCTACCCGTGAACTACACACATTGGTGAAGCGATCAACAGATAGATACTGCAGCTGTGCGTACTCCGACCCAGTCGAGGAAGTTCTGCTCCGAGTCGGCCGTCTGTGGGTGCTCATACACCGCCCTTTGTCGACTCTTCACCGGTCCCTGAAGCAGTGCCCGCATGACTCACGGAGAACCAACCAACCAGACCCCGCACCCCTTCCTCCGCTCTCCCACGTCCGCTTCTTCGGCGATCCCGATCTGATGCTGGACGACGCGATTCCTACCTTCGTTGAATAGAAAGCTGTGGCTGTTGCTGTGATGAGGCCATTACGTGGCTAAGTAGCGGCACCCTATACAGACTGCTGCTGCTGCTGCGCGGTGCCGTAGCCGACGGTCAGTGGGAGGCATCAGTGCCTAACGTCTCGTCTGTGCCGCTCAACTGCTCAATCGGAGGAACATATCAGTCCCTAGCCACACTCTCGCCATCTCTCCCGGGCCGTCAGGCTCAGAGACACCAGGCTCTGTTTGTGGAGAGCCAAATGTAAATGAAGCTGACACGGTGTGGCGATGAAGCTGACCAGTGTGACGATGAAGCTGACACGGTGTGGCGATGAAGATGACACGGTGTGGCGATGAAGCTGACACGGTGTGGCGATGAACTAATGAATCAAGCTACTACGGAACTCGCTCACCACCAGACAAACATCGCAGCCCTCCGATTCAAGACAACCCAAAAGCGAAGTCACTGAACGGCATCCAGAGATAGGTTTATGGATTTTTGCCCCAGGTTTTTTCCACCCGATTATAGCCTCCCGAAGATCGACTTATCGTATTATAATTGGATCTAGATCCCGGGAGCCAGATCCCGGGAGCCAGATCAAATGTGATTAATATACAACGAAGGTCGTCAATAGTAAGATACCAAAGCACTGCATCATAACGCAGAATGTGCCTATATTGGCGAGTGCCCCAGGAGATTTGGTTTGGACAAAACCGAGACAACTTGGTGCACGTCAGCGGCTATCAGACCATCCACCACCCCACGTTGGCGGCCATCAGACCCCACGTTGCCGGGAATCATCGTAGGGTAGCACCACGCATACCGTCGCATAGGAGACGTTTTTTACCACTGCTTGTTTCCAATTTATATTGTTAGTTTTTCGTATGTTGCACGATGTCGTCGCAATGGAGGATAATGTCCCAAAAACTGTTGGCTATAGCGCGTATAAGAGCAGGGTGCAGAGGGGACGATTCATAACGTAGCGTGCTGACAAGACTCGTATATTGACTGTCACTCGCCACAATCAGCGGGTCAGTGGATGATAAGGAGGTCCCTAACGGCGAAGGCTCGTGTAAGACTGGCGAGGACTTAAACAAACACCAGTGATGGCTTAAACAGACCAACTAGTGATGACTTAAACAGACACACCAGTGATGACTTAAAGAGACACACCAGTGATGACTTAAAGAGACACACCAGTGATGACTTAAACAGACATACCAGTGATGACTTAAACAGATACACAAGTAATGACTTAAACAGATACACAAGTAATGACTTAAACAGACACACCAGTGATGACTTAAAAAAGACACACCATTGATGACTTAAACAGGCCAACCAGTGATGACTTAAACAGACACACCAGTGATGACTTAAACAGACCAACCAGTGATGACTTAAACAGACAAACCAGTGAGGACTTAAACAGACACACAAGTAATGACTTAAACAGACACACCAGTGATGACTTAAACAGACACACCAGTGATAACTTAAACAGACGCATCAATAGCCCATTTAACTGGTGAGGACCAAACAGTCACCCTTGTGGCTAATTATGACTTGACCAGACATAACAGTCACCCTTATGGCTAGTTAGGACTTAACCAGACAGTGAGCACGGTGGGTTAGCGTCATCAAACAACCATCCATATAAACAGCGAGACTAACCAGAGGCCCAAATAAGACAAACCCGCCTTCTCTGAAGACTCCATTGCGTCATATGGGCGCTGTGGCACACGCCGTCAGTCAAACCAGCGCACTGTAGCAGGCTGCTAATGCCATACGAGGCTGATTCTATGAATTAAGCTGGCCAAGCTGGTCCATGGAATCGAGTAAGGCCAGGAGCGCGTGACGGGTTCACTGATAGGGAAATGACTTAATTGTAATTGCAAACCCGGTGCATCATTAATGCGCGATGTGGCAACCCCAATCGTTTATAATAGTAAATACCGCAACACATCATCCATCCATCCAAGCAGACCAGCTGTCAGTATGAGCCTGATGTTACCCACCCTTCATGGTAATTAGTGCTACTTCATTAGCCGACGCTAACCAATTAATTTCCCATCGCCGCTGCCTGTCAGTGACTTACACCCATCCATTATGCATGATACATTATGACTGATTGGCATGACACTGCTGATAACAGTAAGGGGAAGTGTTTCGTCGAAGCGGATGTGATTAAGTGGTCTCGGAACAAATACAACACTTCAAGCAAGCACCCTCGTCTGGTGGTAAGTCATTTAGGGGAGTCTCCGAGAAGATGAGGGTGATCGCTGGCAGAGGTGGATATGCTGGGAGAGGGTCGGGGTGATCGCTGAGAGAGGATAAAGGGTGAGGGCTGGGGGAGGGTCGGGGTGATCGCTGAGAGAGGACAAAGGTTTGAATATGTAGTGTTTCATCTTGGCTGGGCGTCTTTATTGTTATCTGTTTTATTGCCATCGTTGTATGTGTTCTATGTCACATCCCGTCTTTCTGACCATCGTTGTACCTTTGATGTTTCCTTAATTGTAATTGACCCATCTGGACATGCGTAGTCGCCTGTGTGCATTTGACGTTTATAACATCCGGTCAGTTGGGATTACCCATCGTAAAAATGCTGAGGCGGGTGTGCCACAAACAGCCGAGATGGACCCTACTCCTCGCATCCTCTGATTGGATGTATGTTATTTAATATATATGTATCGATATGTGATTGGCTGGAGGACCAGCAAAGTATTGTGGTACGGTTGAGGTGCGAGGCAGTCGAGGCACGAAGAGAGAGAGAGAGAGAGAGAGAGAGATATTGGAAATAAAGAGACTTGTTACTCAAAAACGGACTTGTACTATTTACCCCCAATCGTAGTACATAACATGGTGGAGAATTCAAAGTCGATCGTCGATGGAAGTACCGTTAAATCTGACAATTCCAGCTGTCAGAAATTCTAGTTCCGATCTTCTCGACCTCTCGCCGCCATTTCTAACGTCGACTCCTCTGCCCAAGTCGGTATCGGCATCTCACTCCGATTTCGTGACGTTGCCATTGTCTTTTGACGGAGACGAGCAAATCTTCGAGAAGATGGCCAGCTCGCCTAGGTTGACGATAACATCTTTCAATGGCTTATCGAATGAAGATGGTGAGACATTCCTTCGGGACTTTGAGAGCTATTGCACTCTGCATCAGCTCCAGGGGCAGGAAAACGACGCCAGGAAAGTGGCTGCTTTTCATCTTCATCTACAGGGCCCGGCTCTTGTGTGGTTCCACACAATCAACTCACAACGGAAAAGGACTTGGTCGACCATTGAAGAATCCTTTCAGGCCAGGTATGTTCCAACCAGCCACGACAACCCTGCTCTACTTGCTGAAGCGGATGTGTTTAACCAACTATCGCTAGCAGCGCACATGACTGTCGAAGAATTCCACAGTTTGATACTGCAAAAGGGAACGCGAATCGGGAAATCGGATCGTGACATGCTCCTTCACTTTATACAGGGACTTCCGCCACAGCTGGCGTTTTTCGTCAGAGCGGGTAATCCTTCCTCAACGGAGGACGCTTTGCTAGCGGCCAAAAGAGGTGAGGCATTTGGCTACAGGCACGCTGCTGTCCCCAGCAACCCCGCTGTTCAACCACGCCAAGACGCCAAATCCAACCACTGTCAGATATCCGAGGCTCCCGACTCTACAAGTGCTAGATTGGATTATTTAACTGATCAAGTAGCTTCAATAGCTGCCAAACTCAACACATGTCAACCGCATCAGCCACGTGAACAAACAGCGTCACGGCGACCGGAGGATCGCCGATGTTACACATGCAATAGTACGGATCATCTCAGATTCCAGTGTAACCTTCGACAAGGTGGACGCCCAGTCTCCCGCGATCACCTGCCAGATCTGTCAACAGAGGGGCCACTCTGCCCCAATGTGCAAAAAGTTCCAAAGCAACCAGGGAAACTAGAACAGCCCAAGGGGACATAGCGCTTGTTCCCTTGGGCCTAACGCTGTTATAGACAGTGCCATCAACCAACCATATACCACCCACAGAACGCCGACATCAGAAAAGGTACCATATTGTGACAAACGATGCGGTGGTAGTTCATGTAGTGACATGGAGTCTTTAGATGATGAGCAACCTGGTCACTGTATATATATGAATGTTGTTTTTTGTCAGAAAACTGTTGTTGCTCTAGTTGACTCAGGTAGTGATGTTTCTTTGATGTCAGAAAGCTTATTTAGATCGCTGCCTTCAAAGGTTGTACATGAATTTCGAGAGAGCAAGGACACCCTTATGGTGGCTGATAGCTATAAAGTTATTGTTGTGGGAATTGCTAGAGTGCAAATCAGCACGAAATATGGTAAGTTTAAAATCACTGTGTATGTATTGAAAGATGTTTCTCATCCACTCATTCTCGGTGCGTCTTTCCTGGCCGCTAAAGGAGTCCATCTTGATTTCAATAACTTGTCAGTCAAACTGGACTCGACGAAAGTAACGCTTCCTAGCAAAACACTTATACCAGCCAATTCCGAAAGTGTTGTTTGGGCAAGCGTTTCTAAGAAGTTACCCCTTGGCTTACCCGGCGTGTGTGAGGCGAGTTCGCGGCCGCGTCCTACTGATCTGCTTGTCGCTACTTCTGCTGTAACGGTTAATGACAAACACCGTGTCCCCGTCAAACTGATGAATCTTTCTGACAAAGACATAAATATTAGGAGGGGGCAAGTTGTAGCTACATATAGGCCGCTTAATAACTCTGACATCATCGCCAGGGTAGGTTGTAACAAGAATACAAAGCGAGTTGATCAACAGGGGTATAGTCAGAACAGAGCGCAGACAGGTGACAGCTCTGACAACGAGAAATTCCTTTCTTGTTTCAATCTCGAGAGTTCCCTCAATGAAACCCAACACTGTAGCCTTACTAACCTCCTCCTTGAAAATAAGGACATTTTTGTGACCCCGGAAAATCCGAATTTGGGAAAAACCACCACTGTTGTTGAACATAAAATACACCTGAAACCTGACGCGTCATTTAAACATCAGCGCCCTTATCGCCTGCCACCATACAAGAGGGAAGTCCTAAGGCACCAACTAGATGAGCTTCTTTCACAGGGAATAATATCTCCTGTTGATGAGAAGGACGACTTACCTATCACAAGCCCCATTGTATTAGTATCAAAGCGCAAAGCATCCAAAGATGTTCCGCTGGGCTCAAAAGAGGCAAGTCTCTCAATGTTTAGGTTTTGCTGCGACTTCAGACATCTAAATGCTCAAACCCAGGAATTCAACTATGCTATTCCTGATTTACAGGAGTTAACTGAATCATTTTCATCCAATGTTCCTAATTTCATATCAACCATTGATCAGTCTAGTGGTTTCTTTCAGATGCCCATTTCCGAAGATTCCAGCCGTTACACAGCTTTCAACACATGTTTCGGCACGTTCAAATTTCAGCGTCTGCCTCAGGGACTTAAAACCGCCCCAACACATTTCAACTTTTGATGGACAAAGTACTTCGGGGTTTGACATTTAGATCAGTCCTTTGTTACCTTGATGATGTTATTGTATTTTCAGCAACATTTGACCAACATATGAAAGATCTACAGGATGTATTTGATCGAATGCGCCAAGCTGGTCTGAAACTAGGCCCCAAGAAATGTTCCTTTGCTCAAGATAAGTGCATCTATCTTGGTCATGAGGTTTCCAGGGATGGTATTAGGCCGCCCTCTGATCGAGTTCAAGCGATCAGTGAGCTACCTGCCCCTAAAAACGTACGAGAAGTACGCAGAGTAATGGGCCTTCTCAATTGGTTTAGGAAGTTTATCCCCAGCTTCTCTGCTAAGGCTAGACCGTTAAACAAACTGCTTGGTAGAGGCAATTCATTTTGCTGGGGCAACGAACAACAAAATGCCTTTGACAATCTCAAACGCGGTCTTCTTGAGTCTCCAATACTAGCCTTTCCTCGTTTTGACCTCCCCTTCAGACTAAGTGTAGACACGTCTAGTCATGGCATTGGTTATATGCTGTACCAAATTCTCCCCCCAACGGAGTGCGGGAAAGATGCAACAGACAAAGAGAGAGTTCGTGTAGTCAGATTTGGTTCCAAAGGCTTGTCCAAATGGCAGAGGTCATATGGCCCGACTAAGCTCGAACTTTTAGGCATGGTTAGCAGCGTGATTGAATGCGCAACCTACCTTAGGGGGCGCAAATTTGTTGTAGAGTGTGACCATCAAGCCCTAAAACCACTTTTTCAAAAGAAATTGAGTGGGGCAATCTACGAAAGATGGCTGGCCATTCTTCAGCAGTTTGATGTCGAGCTGGAGTATAAACCAGCAGCACAAATGGTTGTGCCAGATGCACTAAGTCGTTGTCACCCTAACCCTGACCTTGGTGAACTAACTCACAGTCCGGACGAGGACGATAATTACTTTCCATACACAGAGGAACCGGCTGGAGACGTCCGCTTGCCGGGCGGGCAGCAGCTAAGAGATTTCATTCATCATGGTTGTGAACAGGTCGCCGGCTCTAACAATGTGCATTTCTTTCCTCCGCAGGTTCTGTCAGGCATTGACTCTCATCAAATGTCCCGTCGTCCCATCGACAATAAGCCTACACCTTTGCATGAAGCAGAATACGACGCTGACACAGACGACAGTCAGATTGTCCGTATGCAAAGGAAAAGAAAGTCACGTCGGACCAAAGTGCGTGATAGTCACGTGACAGTGACAAATAGTTCAGCGTCACAGTCCAAGTCTTTGTCAGACACTGAAGGTCTGACTAATGATGCTAATAGCAAATCTAATCATCTTCCCAGCAGTTGTACAAATCAAGGTAGTTCAGGTGGTGACCTTCATACGACCTCTGATCCTGACACGGCTACTGACAGCCCCGTTTATGACCAGATAACAAAATCGCTCTATTCAGTGAGCGTGATTTCACTCCGGAGAGTATTGCCGAGATGCAGTCGGCTGATCCTGCGCTAAAGCCGATCATCCAATACTTAAAACATGACAAGTTGCCTAGATCTCAGCGGGCAGCGCGGCGACTAATCCTACTTTCGGCCGACCATGTGATAATGGGGGGTTTGCTTTTCCATTCCAGGTTAGCTCGCAGTAAGAGGACGCTAAATTTGCAACAGTATCAACTGGTTGTTCCTGATGTAATGATTCAGACTGTTGTTAAAATGTACCATGACTCACCACTAGCTGGACACGGAGGTATCCAGGATACGATTGATCGAGTACGGGAGTGTTACCACTTCCCGAGGCTGGACCAAGTTATAACTGAATATGTCCAATCCTGTCATGAATGTCAGCGACGGAAAACAACTAAAGCTCACACCAAGAATGGTATTGTTTCTTTCCCGACCCCATCTGGACCTTTCCAGGTTTGGGAGATAGACCTATACGGCCCATTACCGCACTCGCAAGAGGGAAAAAGTTACATCTTGACCGCTGTTGACATGTTTAGTAAATTCCTCGTCACCATTCCCCTGGCAAACAAAGATGCGTTATCTGTCTCTAGCGGACTGTTCACACTTTTCTGTTCTTATGGCGTATGTGACACACTGATAAGCGACAAAGGGTCTGAGTTCGTCTCCATAGTTACCAAGGAGTTGTGTGAAAAAATGCATGTCCTTCAACAATTTACCCCTAGCTTCGTACATCATTGCTTAGGTGCTTGCGAACGGACTCATGCTACGTTAGCTGAGAGACTTACTCCCTTCATGGATGCTAAAATGAAGAACTGGGAGGAGGTACTTCCAGCTATTGTGTTCTCCATGAATAATTCAGTGAATTTCTCTACAGGGTTTTCCCCATATGAAGTCATCTTTGGCCAGCGTCCCCGTTTCCCCCTATCCCCTCCTACCTGTGACACCCGAACCATCCCCAAAGATATGTACGGGTTTATCAAATCACATGAGAATAAACTCGAGTTGATACGTCAACAGGTCCTGGAGAATGCCACCAAAGCCAGCACCAAAATGCTCGAACGAGCGAATCTCAAATTACATTCTTTGAGTTTGCAGGCAGGTGATTATGTGTACATGTTGGACGAGCAGGGAGGCAAGGGTAAAAAGTTGAAGCCCAAGTATTCTGGTCCATATGTTGTAAAGGAAATACCGAGTCCTCATATGGTTCAACTCGAAAATTTGGAAAGCAGAAGGAAGCTGAGAGATCCTGTCCATATAAATCGTCTCAAAATGGCCTACGTTCGTGTCCCAAACCCCTCTCGGTATTTTGCAGATCGCATTATCACTAATGTCACCCCTGAGCCATTAGATGGCGCTGACACGGAGTATGATACTGCCCTAGAAGACCACCCGCCCTCAGTTGATGACCGTCTGTGTTCTAACGTTTTCCCCCACACCTCCACCAACAACTACAGTTCGACGTTCTAACCGTCTAAAGCAGAGTCCTTCTAGGTACGGGATACCTATTGGTCTAGATACTGTGTTGTCGAGTTCTCCCTCCAGTGACTCGCGAGGCTACCACAAAATTAAGCGTATTTTGGGCCAAAAGGGGAAAGGGCGAGACATACAATATCTCGTACAGTTAGTTGGAGAACCGTCCCAAAAATCATTTTGGATACGCCCGTCACAGCTTGATGCTAAAGCCAGGAAAGGCATAGTTGAGAAACCTCCCCCTGTCATCAATACTTCGTGAGCTATTATATTTGATTTCAAGGGTATTGGGATGCGTAGTACCTGATGAAGCGGGATAGTAGACCGCGAAAAGCGACTCGTTTCACACTCCAGTCCCCACTAGTATCAGCCGCTGTGTTTGCGCGTTCGGGAAAGACCACCAAGATTACCAATTGTACGAATCATATCGTTATTATGACAATGGTAACTCAATTTGATAACTTGTTTGTTGTGTAATCTTTTCGGTTCTCTGTCAAGATTAATTATGTATCACATTATCATTTACAATTGTACAATTACTCGAAATGACACTATGCTTGTATGTGATGTTTACACGGTGTTTTTTTGCTGTATGGCTAACTGTTAAGGGCATGTAAGTGTAAGGCAGATATTTTATGGAATGAGAATTTTGTTTGTTTGTTTGTTGATTAACGTGATATGTTACGGTACACGTTTTTTCTTTTATATGTATGTCATAACTACATTGGAACATCAACTCTTGTATCACTATCATTGTTTTACGATTGAGAAAAAAAAAAGGGTAACTTTTTTTTTGTTTTTGTGGCGGGATGTCATATTCCTGGGTTGAATATGTAGTGTTTCATCTTGGCTGGGCGTCTTTATTGTTATCTGTTTTATTGCCATCGTTGTATGTGTTCTATGTCACATCCCGTCTTTCTGACCATCGTTGTACCTTTGATGTTTCCTTAATTGTAATTGACCCATCTGGACATGCGTAGTCGCCTGTGTGCATTTGACGTTTATAACATCCGGTCAGTTGGGATTACCCATCGTAAAAATGCTGAGGCGGGTGTGCCACAAACAGCCGAGATGGACCCTACTCCTCGCATCCTCTGATTGGATGTATGTTATTTAATATATATGTATCGATATGTGATTGGCTGGAGGACCAGCAAAGTATTGTGGTACGGTTGAGGTGCGAGGCAGTCGAGGCACGAAGAGAGAGAGAGAGAGAGAGAGAGAGAGATATTGGAAATAAAGAGACTTGTTACTCAAAATGACTAGCTGGTTATCAGCGACGCCATTCAGTCAGAGACACATTGACACCGCTCTGTGATTGCTTCCTCATCAAACGCCCCAGCATCATGTGCCGATAGCATCTCCACGCAAATCAACCGAATCCTCAGCGGGCCAGACAAATCTAGACGTTGTAGGGTTCGTGAAGCGGGACTCGCCAAGCGGATGCGGCTGGAGGCGAGCATGCCGTGCACGACGTCTTATTTATATACCGTCGTGCGCGACTAGAGGCGAGCATGCTACTAAACTGTCTCCGGGCGTCCATAACGTGCTTTCAGCAGACCGGATACGGAGAGCGACTTGGGACTTGGGGCTGCAGGGACAGATATGAGGGATGCGTGCGCCTGATTGAGTCCTATCGCACGCTGTTCATATCTTGTCATCTCGAGGGCAAACAAAGTCACCCACTAATCAAAGAGGAAACGACGGAAACGTTATGATCATCATAAACGTTATGATCATGTTTATATAAACATTAAGTCGCGGTAAGGATGTTTGATACCGAATCGATACCAGGCAGCGCCACATGCGGCAAGCGCCGATACCCTCAATAGAGAGCGATATTGGCAGTAAATCATACACAGACGTCATACGTGCCGGCATCAAAGCCGCAGCCACCACCCCGGATGACCAGGGCTTCTTCCTGCATACTGGCAACTTATACATACACACACATATGCTACACAACCACAGCAAGAGCCATGTCTTCTCATGCGCAATTAACAACAGCTCCAGTGAGAGTGTGGCCTGAAGAATAGGCATAAGGGGAAACCTATCCATCGAGCCGGCTTGCATGATGAGGAAATGGACCCAGCGTAAAACTGCCCCCATCCATCTTGCTTGGCTGTGGCTGTGGTTGTTGAGCTCATGTGTTAGTCATGGAGGCTGTATGATATAACTGCTGTCAGCTGTATCAGGTTAGAGGCCCTAGCATCTCTGGGGAAGACAAGGCAAATCAGAGCCACGCCATTCAAACCCTAACAATGGGTTAGAGCCTCGTTCGCTGACACCCCTACGACCCGTAGTTCGCTGTTCGTGCTCATCCTCCCAGGCAGCTCGACCCGCTCCACCGGGGCCGCTCTCTTACTTACCAACACCGCGCTATCTCTACACAATGCAACGCCTCACAGGCAACCGAATTGGGATGTGTTTTTCACATGATCCAAATTATGGCATGGAAAAAAAATTCCATGATATTAAACGTTGGAAGGCGTTCTAAGGGGGCGTCTCGCGAGTGGAGCGTCGGCACGCCCCCTCATTTCACGTCTGGCGAAGCTGGCCCGCCTGGAGTGTTACCGTCATAACCAGAAGTCGACAATAACAGCTCTTCACGTGGGACTGTCCACTACACGACCCGTGTTTTATATGTCCAACACGTCGGACGTCTGACAACGTAAACAAGTCACAGACGCATGCGTTTACGACATTCTCCTTTCGTACATCTCATAAAGAAATAAATAAAAAAATGTGGATGAAGCTAGATTTGTTTTGTGCTGAAGAGGTTCCTCTGATGAAATATCACGCGTGGCTGAGTTCGTCGAGTGGCAATATGCTGCAATATTAACGCTTCTGGAGAGGTCTTTGGTACTCGAGTTTATGAGAGGTGCTAGTTGAACATAGAGGCTGAACCATCTCATTACACGCAGTATATTATAACATGAAGATGGTCGTCTGACAGCCAGGCGGTGGTGGGGGGGGGGGGGGGGAGGGCTGAGCGTGGTGATCGGGCGGTCACTGTACGTTCACAGCACCAGCCCCACCCTGGTGGTGGTAAATAGACAAGCTTCGTCACACACTCACTTCATTAACTTCTGGTATCATCGGCCGCGATAACAGAACCCCATATCGCTCGCTAAGCCGAGTTATTAAACAGCGCAGCTTGTCACGAGACACTCATTACACATTGGAAGCTGGAAAGGAGGGGCGTTCAATGACTCGAGTGCCTGTAATCAACAGCGCCTCCACTAAGCCATGTAATCCTGCATGCACTCGAGTCTTAACACACCTCTCATCCCAAGCCGCTGATATATGTATGCGTTTATGTGAGTGACTGTTGAGGAGGGTTTCCCAGACTAGAGAGCCTATGCTCCTCCCCATGTTATGTATGTCGAGCTGTCGAACCACGCTGCATTCACATCTTGAACATAGTAAATAGCGACTATGCTGGTCTACTTGTATACATTGCTGTAGGCTTCACACAAGAGTACCTACGAAGATAATATCAAATAGGTCGCCGTCAAACAAATTATACTGGCTAATTACATTGAACCCTCGAACAAACTACTCATGCCGGACATAATACGAGCATTAATAGCGGGTATTTTGCCCTGAAGACGCACCGTGTCAAATCGACAAGCTCCAACACCAGGAGGCATAACTCATGAAGCAGAACATATACAAGGTAACTATTTCATACAATAACCATATATTGGCTTGTACGGTGGCGACCTGACGAGGATGCCACTTTGTCCACCTACCGGAAGTCGAAGTAGGGCTCGTTGACGGGATGAAGAGGGGAGAAGTAGATGTCAGGTTCGTCCTCATCCGAGCCGAAACCTGTTGCCATGACAACACTCCTATACAGGTCGTGTCACACCACGTGATCGTAACAGTTCCTGGGACGACTGCGAAACATCGTGTAACTACAAGTTACGCACGTCCTTGTCGGATGACAGGCGGGGGGAGTTATAACTCGTGGATCCGATGATTGAGATATCCCATTGGTAAGACGCGGGCGTCAACGCGATCAACGCATCCACTGAGAACAGAGTTATCTACCTGGCCACTCGTCTTGATAACAGGTGTTCGGCAGGTGAGAACGGCGAAGGTAACATTGATTTACCCGCGACAAGTACCCGTGTAGTCGTGTATTTCTCCAGTTACCGTTGACGTTATATACTGTCTATACGTCCTCACTTGCATGACAGATATGTTAACTATGTGAGTGGCGGGTTGACGTAGCGTACACGACCCGTTAACAGCCCGGTGAGGTCGCACCTTGCAGACAATGCCAAATTACAGGTGAGTAACCAATCAACCTCTTGATATCTGATGATAGGTATATATCCGAGGCAGGTGTTCTGCAACTTCAAGTAGCACAGCCGCTTACGTATTGGTAATAAGTTGCACTTCGCGTGTGTAAGGCTTTAAGACAGCCAGGTAAATAACCCATGGGCTTCTTGATCCAAGCGACGAGCGAGCCGGGGACTCCGCGGATTCAGTTTATATATCCAACGTTGGTTACAAGTAAGTTTGTAATGAGCGGGAAGGAGCCGTGATTGACAGATGAGGCGGGGGAGTTAACGCTGCTTTCCTGTATAAACCTCGTACATAGAACACACCTACAATCACCTACAATCACCAGGTACTCCTCCCTCTCACTTAACGCACCTTGCCCGTGGTGCCCAATCAACTGTATGAAGCGTTACCTGACCGAGTGAGGGCATTTAAAGCCGAGACCGGGGACCCGTGCCAAGTTGGGTGTGTTGAGTTTATATAGTGAGAGACTATCTGGCAATGGTCGGGAGGTTAGGGCAAATGGGGGAGGAAGGGTGTCTCTGATGTGAAGTTGGTCGCACGGTTATCATAGGACAGCTGGTCGTCATCATAACGGATGACTGGGCGAGATTAAGTTACAAAGAACATCTGCTGACCATCAATCTTCCGCGGGAAAAGAGTTGTCATAACGAGTCAGTCGCGGTCTGATCCCTGCGGACTCAGTGGTTATAAAGCAGGCGGGAGTACTCGGGGGTTTATAGGAGCTCGGCTGCTCTATCCCGGTGGTGTGGTGCATCCGCTAATCGAACCCAACTGCTTGGAGCCGTTCCACCGTAAGTGTGATTTATACTCATCATGAACAACCCTATTGAACCACAACAACGCCCTCTGGTGAACAACCAGCATTACTCCACCAAACACTCTCTTTGTACTCCCCGCACACCCTAGCACCACTTCTTCGCTTATTCCTCCTAAGGGGCCATACGTGTACCACCCTAAATACGTACGATGCTATCCCGTCTGTCAAGGAAACACAGCTCTCATTCACTCCACTGACCTTGAGTCCGAGATCGCGAGTTCGAGTCCCATATTCGGTGGTACCATGTGCGGTGGTACCATATAAGTGATGGCACCTCAAGCGCTTCAATTACAACCTCACTATGACCTTGACATACGGGTGTCAAGGACACCACTCATCTCTATACATAGCTTCTGTCTAGGTCCTCAGGTGGGTCGCTCCATGATGAGTTCACAGAGCCGTGATGACTACAACTGGCGGGAGGCCCTTCTGTTGATGTATCATTACATGACTGGATGGTTTTGATGGAATGATACTCAATTACGCAGCCAGGTGCCATGATTAAAGGTGTCAACCATGCTCGACCAACGCCAACAGTTTAAGACGCACACCAATAGCCAGCAAATGCTGCTGAGCCGTCGCTATATTTGAATTATCGTAAGTAACAAAATAATGAAAAAGTGTAGAATAGGGATTGGGGGTAGGGTGCAGCGTGGCCGGCTACACGCGCCAACTGACGCCCTCAGCCAACACGCTAATGCCGTCATATCCCACAATCAGTAGGTGGCTGCGTGTTTGCCTGGCAGCTTTATTGGGTCGAGAAATGAATGGTTTCAACCCAGGTTGTCTTTTAGGCAACGAGTATTTGTATTGGTGGGAAGAGAATGCTCTTGTGGTGACTGACTGAGGTCTGCGTGTGATTAGATCAACCCTCCGAGGCACGCTTCAGCTAACATACTCAAGTACCTCGTCGAATAGTGACAAACGGAAGGTTGGAAACCTTGGGTTATATTGGTGGGAATATAAGATCAAAGATTGTAAGGATGTGTAGAGAGTTGATCTATTGTCCCCAGCACGAGAGGTCGTACGATGTTGGATTTGGTGAGAATAACTTCGTAGCCGGTCTCCTACCACCACCGCACACCTGGCGGGCACGGATATCAGGTGCGCTTACCACTCAATCAACATGACCTTGCCCACTTCCCAACACCGGGAGGGCACTTTGACAACGAGTTATGACATTGTTAACTTTTTTGGCACACTAGTGTTGGATGTTCGTGTTTGGACACCCCAGTCAATTTAACACCAAGCTACGTTGAACTAAAACTATTAACAAAATAAGAAGTACCAGGAAATTGTTACCTATCTTATATTTGGCAATCTAATACAGTCAGGTTAAACGGACGTGTTATAACAAAAATGATCGTCTTAATTCTTGTTACCTAACGTTATGACGTGAATAGATTTGTCGGCACTGCGTTATGATTAGACATGACCAGGCGACCATTCAAATCTTTTTCTCTCCACTGAAGTTTCGTTGGTTGTACAAATGGTTACAACATAAAAATAGCTTTTGTAAGAAACCACTGCCTAGTCAGGTACAATCAGCAACTGATATGAGCAACAACAAAGAGATAGGAGAACACACAAACTAACTCTCTGAGTCCGATTCTCTCTCAACTCACAGAGCATCCAGCCTTTCATGTCATAACCACATTGTATAACCACCTACCTGACATTGTAGGAAGGAAGCTGGTTATACAATTATTCCTGTTCAAAGCCTAAACCCACCTGTCAATCAGTGTTGCTGTTAGGCTAATACATACAGAGCTCACCGACTATGTTTATTGAATAAGACACACTCACTTTTTCATCTTCTTGCCATTGTATTTGACTTGGTAAGCTGTCAAGAATAGAAGCTCGGGATCTTGTTCGAATTGAGACGGCATTTCTTTCTGAAGATACTGCAGTCAAATACAAGCAAACACTGCTGCACATTAGCCTGTCTGGGGGGGGGGGGGTGGTGGAGAACTATCTCAGCATGAAGCCGGTCAACAGGCTAACGCTGCAGCAGCTGCAGCCTCCCTGATACTGTATACAGACTGACCTTGAGCATTGCCTCCATGTCACATGATAGCAGGTGCTCCTGTGTCAGGTGTAGGATGGCAAACCCCACACGGAAAACCATCTCTAAACCCTGTACACACAAACAAGAAAACTCTCATGGACGTGGAGCAATGGTCACAATATATCACTCATAGTCAATCATTTACACCCACCCACTGTTGTCATGATACATCATACAGACACTAGTCAGAAAATGCCATAGAAACAGACACTGTAGTCAGGAAATGTCATAGAAACAGACACTGTAGTCAGGAATGTCTTAGAAACAAACACTGTAGTCAGGAAAATGTCATAGAAACAAACACTGTAGTCAGGGAAATGTCATAGAAACAAACACTGTAGTCAGGGAATGTCATAGAAACAAACACTGTAGTCAGGGAATGTCATAGAAACAAACACTGTAGTCAGGGAATGTCATAGAAACAAACACTGTAGTCAGGGAATGTCATAGAAACAAACACTGTAGTCAGGAAATGTCATAGAAACAGTCACTGTGGTCAGGAAGTATCAGAGAAACAGTCACTGTGGTCAGGAAATGCCCTGAAAACAGTCAATGTAGTCAGGAAATGTCATAGAAACAAATACTGTAGTCAGGAAATGTCATAGAAACAAACACTGTAGTAAGGGAATGTCATAGAAACAGTCACTGTGGTCAGGAAGTATCAGAGAAATAGCCACTGCTGTCAGGAAATGCCCTGAAAACAGTCACTGTAGTCAGGAAATGTCATAGAAACAGACACTGTAGTCAGGGAATGTCATAGAAACAGACACTGTGGTCAGGAAGTATCAGAGAAACAGACAATGCAGTCAGGAAATGCCCTGATAACAGTCACTGTAGTCAGGAAATGTCATAGAAACAGACTCTGTGCTAAGGAAATGTCATAGAAACAGACACTGTCAAGATATGTTGTTTGCATATATATGAGCTTACAGCAGACAAAATAGTTGAGGAAGTGATGATCTGATTCGCTTCTCACAAACAGACGATGGAAAGACCCTGTACGTTAATTATAATAAAGCTGTGGTCTTAGAGGCCACAGTGTGATTCATGGTGTACATACCTCTGAGAGGAAGACATCAAAGACCCTACAGGTGAGAGGCAGAGGCAATGAGGTTGCAAAGAGGGTGAGGAACCAGGATGAGGCAAACATGGTGACGCTGAAGCCCTGGGCCTGGAAATGGGTGTAGAGCTCGGGCAGCATCTCCTGTACAGAGAGAGAGGTAAGAGAGAGGTCAGATGGAGGTCATATCAACGACAGTACAACGTTGTCTCCAAATAAGATGTATTTATAGGAAGATTGCAACTAAACAAGATGGACTGATATGTTGCTTTGGATTAGAGACAATAACAATCAGCAGTGCCCACCAGCCCGCACTATACACACCTGTATCATACACTCGAGCTGGAACATACAGAGGCCCAGCTCAGCCATGGACGGTTTGAAGAGTTCCCTCATGTGATGTTCCTGCATGATGGTCACCAGCACGGCAAACGCTTCCTCCTCCGGCATCTGCCACCACACACACACAATGACATCAGCAATGAGAAGACTTCTGTTCACAACATACATACATACATACATACATACACCAGCAATGAGGTCCACGCCACCACGGGGGGGGGGGGGGGGGGGGTGATATAAGCGAGGACTGCATCAGAAGCCACCGACCTGCATGAGAAGAAGGCCCACGATGAAGGCCGAGCCCTGGCAGTAGCCCACCTCGCGGTCATGAAGCGAGTACGCCTGTAAACAACACACCACATCAGCATAACACACTCAGCACATGACTCAACTCTCAGGGGTCAGCAGGTGCATCCTGGTCTCTATCACTAAGCACCCCACAGATAGGACGAGGAATGTTGTTACAAGATAACATCACTTAACTTACACCACAAACTCTACCAACAGACACCTTCAATGTAGCTCACAATCCTGACATTGTGTTTCCCATGCCAACAGAACATTCACCTTCATGACGTTGAACAGGCTCTCCTGCCCCAAGCCGTTCTTCTCCCTGAAGAAGTCGTGTTCGGGGTAGGTGCGCGTGATGTCACGTCTGATGGTTTTCTCGCACGGCGACGTCATCTTCAGATACTCAGAGTATTTGTCTTTGGCAGGAGAATTGGGGACGTTACAGAGAAGCTGCCAGACAATGCCGCGGAAGTGATGGGGCACGCCGCGCCGTACCAGCTCCTGGGCACATCATCATAACGTATGCATCCGGTAACGTTATGATTACCAGTCAAAAATTCTGATGATATTAGACATTGTAGATAAAGGCCAGTTACTTCCATGATATCATCAGCATATGTTCACTGAAAAGACCCACCTCGTGGAGAAACTACAGTCACATCAATCTGATCAAAGCTGAAGAATTCAAGCGTAAAACCAACCTTGACATAAGACATTTTCTTCTTGGTGATATTTTCCCAATCATTTGTGATTTTCCCCCAGAGGTTCCACAGGTCTTCCGGTGAACCTGGAATCATATTCACGGTCACAACCAAAGGTGTACACTCACAACATCTCCTGAGAGCACTTAAGTGATCAAATTTATCATGTTTTGAAGAAGCTATCACTTTAAAACAATATGAACAATAGTGTATCTGTATTGAAAGCGATGTATCAACACAGAAGATCAGGTGGATACAGTACGTCACAATGCATTCCAATGTATAACAATTGGTTAGAATGCTTGATATTGAATCAGCATGTGTCATATTGTATCAGCATGTGTCATATTGAATCAGCATGTGTCACATTGTATCAGCATGAGTCACATTGTATCAGCACATGTCACATTGTATCAACAAGTGTCACATTGTATCAGCATGTCACATTGTATCAGCATGTGTCACATTGTATCAACTTGTGTCACATTGTATCCCACAGTAGCATCACCTATATGACAACAAGGCCACGTACCGCTATCCTCGTCAAGCTGGAGGTAGCTGTAGTTACTGGACACGGACGTGTTGGAGATGACACTCGACATGGAGCCTGTACGAGAGTGACCCAGTACTCCATTGCTTCGAGTCTTGTGACGGGCCACACTGGGACTCAGTGTCTGCATGGACTTCCTATCCATCTCCAACTCCCTGTCATCATCATCACAGTCATAACGCACTATGAGCTCACAGAGACACCTCCTCATCATCACACAGTCATAGCGTGCCGTGAGCTCACAGAGACACCTCCACTATGGAACAATAGTAGTAGGGTGGATGAGTGAAGGAGAGAAACACCTGTGATAGGGGCTGATTGAGAGAGAGGCGTTGGCACAAGGGACTGATTGTTCCAGAGGGCTGATTGTAGCAGAGACTGATTGATACAATGGGCTGGTTGAGAGAGAGGTGGTGGTACAAGGGACTGATTGTTCCAGAGGGCTGATTGTAACAGGGCCTGATTGATACGAGGGGCTGATTGCTACAGGAGGTGATTGTTTTAGGGCCTAATTGTTACAAGGGGCTGATTGATATAGGAACAATGAGGTTCTTGTCACAGGATCCAATTACCACAGGTTATGATTGTTAGATAGTTTTATTGTTGCTCCAACTTTTGGGAACACAGTACCGCATCAATCAGCAACTCCCTGGTTCCTTAACATTGACCGGTCTCATACCATTTTGTTATTCTCGATTGTCCATGCATCGTTATTAAGAATCTGACAAAACAGACCTGCTATACTGCAATCTTTGACAAATCAATCTAACATTCCTTGAAGAGTCTCAGCCGATCGATAAACCAATATTCAGACCAATCTGTGCCAAACAACAGGGAACTACCCACAGCACTCGAAATGAGTGCTTCTTTCCAAGTCCAAGGCTACCACTCGCCAATATTGACAGAGTACACAGAACAAGTGCTTCACCTGTCTGTAAGCTGGGTTGGTTGTGCAGGAGTGGAATGGATGATTGGAGTGTAGGGCAGGGCTGTGGGTTCACACCTCAAAACTATTCACTTGCATTATCTGTAGTTGTGCCTATGTGGGGTATAACTCGACAGACTCACTTGATCTATTTCAGACACTAAATGGTGCAAAACATCATCTCTCCCCCTCTGGATGTGGTCTTTCTGAGATTTTCGAAGTTAGGACATTAATGTCAGTTTTTGTCTGTTATGTTACTTCATCATAGAACAAGTAAAGATATATACACACAGACCTTGTGAGTTAGACCAGCAATATTTTGTTCTAAGTACTTAAATATAATGACCATGCACCCATTGATCCCAACACACCTGTTGGCCTCCTCCAGTTTATGCAGCAGCATCATGTCCTCAGCTTTGGCTGATGGAGACAAGACTCCCTCTTGTATTCCATTGTGTTTGGGACTGTAACTGCCAGATGGAGGGCTACCCCTCCCATCAGGGGTAGTGGCGCCTCCTGGCGAGTTGGACATGAACGGCTGTGAATTGGACCTGGCAGCGTTCAGGCGATTGTTCCTCAGGGGTTTGGTGAAAGGTGGTGGTAGATTTTCGGACTGGCGCCTCCTGGGTGATCCTAAACTTTTAAAAAACTGGAGAGCGGACTCCTGACCTTGACGTTTGCCTGTGACCTTGAGGGTTGAGTCTCTGGTGGCATGGCCGTGGCTGAAGGGCCTGCATACAGACAGAAATCCGCACATGTTACAACCAATGAATGCTACACATCACAGCATCTAATGATACACACCAAGCAACTCGAGTATACCTCTCCCCGCCACTCATTCTATACCATCCCAGCCACTCATTCTATACCTCTCCCTGCCACTCATTTTATACCTCTCCCCGCCACTCATTTTATACCTCTCCTGCCACTCATTCTATACCTCTCCCTGCCACTCATTCTATACCTCTCCTAGCCACTCATTCTATACCTCTCCCGCCACTCATTCTATACCTCTCCTAGCCACTCATTCTATACCTCTCCCCGCCACTCATTCTATACCTCTTCCGCCACTCATTCTATACCTCTCCCACCACTCATTCTATACCTCTCCTGTCACTCATTCTATAACTCTCCCCGCCACTCATTCTATACCTCTCCCGCCACTCATTCTATACCTCTCCCCTCCACTCATTCTATACCTCTCCCACCACTCATTCTATACCTCTCCTGTCACTCATTCTATAACTATCCCCGCCACTCATTCTATACCTCTTCCGCCACTCATTCTATACCTCTCCCGCCACTCATTCTATACCTCTCCCCTCCACTCATTCTATACCTCTCCCCGACACTAATTCTATACCTCTCCCCACCAATCATTCTATACGAGAACCATTTAGATTTTCGCTTCCTTTTTTATGCCATATCTTGTACGTATATTGACCAGTTTAACAACTCTCCAAAAATATGTGAGGTGTGTGTACCAGACAGAACCACTGCCAAGACATTCAACCAACCGAAACAGGAACATGGTACGCGACCAAGCACCGGCAGCGTCACCACCGAAACAAGACAACACGACGTCTGGCTGGCACGGGGCCTACGACGCCACGCTAACTGTTAAAATTGCGCGATCACGTCTCTAGTCAAAGTACACCACAAACCAGCACCACCAGGAGCATCCATTGCTTAGTGATGGGGTCTCTATGAGAGTGATGTCAACGCGCGCGGCTCGACGATGACGTGACGAGATGCGCACTAAACTCGTTGACATAGAACACCGTCTCCAAGTCGTCCACGTCCGATCGAGCATGCTAATAACCCGGCAATTTGAACTCACCTGTGTTTTCCACCTCAGCCGCATGGAGATAAGCTTATTATTGCCCAGCAACAGCCACTCCGTGGTCACGCATTACATTACCTGTAACCAACGTAGGGCTTGCACTTACCCAACACACCTGACATTAAACACCTCGGAACAAGACTGCGGGAGGAAAACAAACCTCCGCCACCACGGCCCATACTAATTACAGCACTATATACGCTGACGTCTCTCTGGGTTGATTGTACATTAACCTAAAATCCACACACCACAAGCGCGGCAACATTTCATGCATACCGACACCATTATGTACATGTTCAGCTGAATAGATGGGGAGCAGTGGGATTGCCCTTTATATCAAGGCAGTGTTAGCAACCCCACCATATCCTGTATAGGTCAAGGGAATGAGACTCCGACAATGCGAGCTCAATCGATTCAACTTCATCATTATGCTACGATCAGGCAAGGTGTAGCTCCGACTGGTACTGATGTTGACGGCTTTCAGGGGTAGCTGACATAGCGTCTTACCTCTTGAGGATGTTGACGGCTTTCAGGGGTAGCTGACATAGCGTCTTACCTCTTGAGGGTGTTGACGGCTGTCAGATGCAGCTGACATAGCGTCTTACCTCTTGAGGTGTTGACGGCTGTCAGATGCAGCTGACATAGCGTCTTACCTCTTGAGGATGTTGACGGCTGTCAGGGAAAGCTGACATAACGTCTTACCTCTTGAGGATGTTGACGGCCGCCAGGTAGCGGTCTATGTACCACTTGCTGTGCATACTTCCGGTGAGATGGATCTCGTCCGTATCATCCGGGCATTGTCCGCCCCTGATCATCATCATCTGTTCCAACTCCTCCCGTCTCGTGTGGGTCTACTCCCTGCACACCACCCCCTTCCTCCTCGCCACTCATCACCGCTGAGTTAGTCGGAGTACCATCGTCCTGCCAAGCGCCGTCTACGTCATCCGTTGACGCGTAAGCGTTCACACAGTCACGTGATGGCGTTTCCTCATCGTCACATTCAATCACGACGAAGTCGTCGACATCGTAGGTGAGAGGGCGCGGCATGTCCACTGCATGCAGTATGACGAGACGCGGCGGACCAACACGAGGTAGTCGACGACGAACTCCTGAACATGGGCTGTAGCAAGGAGGTCGTGACAGTGGGTCAAGGTCGGACGTGACCAGCCCAGACTCAGTCCCTGCCATGGTCACACGGCGCCTTGAGGGACATCTCCCTCCACGAATAACCATCCTACTTACCAGAACAACAACGAACGGTCGCACACGCGAACATCAAAACGCATCGTTCCTGGTGAAACTAGACCAGGGAAAACGCCACGGGTTCAGTGACTCAGACAAAAGGCGCTGTCGGTGGGCTTTGTTATGTTTTACTAACTAAAACAGGGCGGGGTTTACCCCTAACACATTAGGCATCGGTAAAATCAATTAGAACACTTGGTGTGGGGTCATTACCGTTATGCTCCTAATCAATACCGTCGACCGGAGCAGGTGGGCGCGTGGGTAGGAATAGGACAGGTGTACGATCAGTGCACCCATGTGTTCAAGGCTCTATAGCCTGGTGACAGCTGTACAATCTGTGACAGTGCTTTTAGCCATACGTAATTACCCCGGTTATATATATAAATATATATATATATATATATATATATATATATATATATATATATATATATATATATATATATATATATATATATATATATATATATATATATATATATATATACATATATATATATATATATATATATATATATATATATATATATATATATATATATATATATATATATAATATGTGTATATAAATTGCGTTGAGTTCGTGCTCATTGTAATGTCATAGCACTTGTCAAAATACCACGAATGGCGTCCTTTCTCGACCTTGTAATCGACAAGTCATCATTTTTAGCGTATAGAAAGCTGCCTTTCTGCTTGTTAACCAACATAAGCAGCCGTCAACCGAGGCACATGTCTATTACGCATGCGCCATGAAATCGTTATCCGGTTATAAATCATTTAACCTTGAGGCCACCTATCGGTAAAACCATAAAACCACCATCGGACATGGATTATCACTTGTTCTCATCGATTTGATATCAAGCCATGAAATTCACTGGTTACAGAAACTTGATAGATTTGAAGTAACAGAACAAATGTCCCAGGCAGGACCACCAGGACGCAATGTCAGGACCAGGACTGTCTGGACACGACTCTCATGACCAAATGTAAGGGACACAAGGTCATGACTAAATACATGATATATAAGGGACAGTACTGACATGGCTGTATGTAAGGCGGTCGTGACGTTGTGGGGGTTAAGGCGGTCGTGACGTTGTAGGGGTTAGGGCGGTCGTGACGTTGTCGGGGTTAAGGCTGTCGTGACGTTATGTCGGGGTTAAGGCTGTCGTGACGTTATGTCGGGGTTAAGGCTGTGGTGACGTTATGTCGGGGTTAAGGCTGCCGAGACATTTTGTGGGGAGTAAGGCTGTAGTGACGTTTAATGGGGGGTAAGGCTGTAGTGACGTTATGTTGGGGGTACGTTGATCTACATTTAACGTAGCCTTCAAGCGACTCTATCCGAACACGTCCCAATACGCCACCCCGTTCGGCTTTAGCGTGGGAGCACCAGGGCAAGGAGGTAACTGAGTCTGAACTGGTCGGCTGTAACGAGAGGCTCCGGTCTGTCTGTGGTCAGGAAGGTATACCAGGTAGAGGCAGGTATTATGGGATGCTGTTGGTGAGCCAAGTGGTAACAATCGGCTTGTCTCCCAGACGCCACCACACAATCAGTCACATTGCCATGGCGACACCATCACAATGGCCCACTGTGACATCACTGATTATCACGACACTATCACGGCGCCGCTGACGTGATGATGAAATCACCAAGAGCTACGGTATCTAATCGGCGGAAGTCTTTTTCTGGCAGGTAATCCAAGTAAATGGTAAGCCGCTCTATCCTTCACATATGCGATCTATTGTGCCTGTCAGGAACGATCTCAGCCTGAGCGCTTCTTACAAGCCATGTGATAATGTCACCCGCACACGCTCATGAAACCAGATACCCTGTTCGCTGTCACATGACAGGACTCAAGCAGGTAGGGAGGGACCAGCCTCAAAAGGTTAGACTCCATCAAGTTAGTATTCCTCAGGAGGAGGTCTGATAAGTCACGTGACCACAGTTAGTGACCCGCCATTTTAAAGCGATGTTTGTCGATAGGGTGTCGGCACATCACAGACTATTGACAAGTCGGCCACAACTGCAACCGTCCAGAAATAATAGATCTCTTCTCGGCAAGCATGACTAACATAGTAAGTACCGTGAGAGGACAACAGGCGGGGGCATCTGAAGATGAAGCTTCTGTGTTGGAATGCTAATCATCATATATAGAGTGCCGACTTGGATGTGATCGGTGCCACCAGCGGGCTCATCATGCACAGACTATGATGGCCGTGTGCTCTTCGCAATCTTCTATATCTAGGTCTATTACCTGTCCGGCTATTGGGGACTATATCCAAATATAGCATTGGTGTTAACGTATATATTTTGCATCGGATTTAAATACACACCCGATTCTGGTGTTATCGCCGGATTAAGACGCAGCAGCTGTGATGAGGGTTAACAAAATGGAACTGGATGAGAACCAGTCGTGCCAATGATAATGACGTCAGCGCGGCCTCGTTTTAGCGCAATATGACAAGGCGTGTGGCGGAAGTGGAGGGGGGGGGATGTGACTGGTGAGCTTCTGGATCTCATAATACACGAATCAATTCATATAAACCTGGTCATAACGGGAACATGAAAGAGCATACGGACAAACTAGCATGTTTACGGATCGCAAATGACTCCGGTACCGTCAATTCATATCATTTTAAGTATTTGCATAGACAACATGGACCCACTAAGAGTTAGACAGACCCACTAAGCCAAAATGACATCAGTATTCACAGCACTCTAAGCATGACATACACGGCTTGTATCACTCACAAAACAACCGAACGACGCGCGTCACTTCATTAATAATGCACACGACTCGACTTCAAAGCAGCCATGTACACGAATTACGACAACGAAGCTAAGGAAAACATCGCCGGGGATAAGCCTGGTGGAAAAGAAAACCAACCCAAAATAGATTTCCAGCCATTAAATAAATTTCTAGACCAGAAAGCGACGGTGGAAGTTTTGACTAAGACAACGGAAACGCCCAAATAATAAGCTCTCAGCAAAATGGCAAAACTTCTCACTTCCCGAAATTCTATCATCATGTTCTTATTATTTTACTGCCGTTCTATGGAACATGCCTGTTCTACTTAAGGTATCACGGCATTCGCGCGCCCTGACGTCATATTCCTAACCATGTGGCCATTGAGAAACACAAGGAATTCGCACTAAGAAACCGTCCAATAATTCAATTATCAGTGATTTCAGAATGATATGTCACCCGAGGATAATGGGGTTCATGGTGCGCCACCTAGCGGCACGCGAGTGACACACAGCGTTACTGGCGCGCGATACATCAGCTGACCGCACCAGCAAGACGCAGCATCGAATCAGTTCAGTACAACATATTGTAAAGCATGTCCTGTCGCTCGGCAGCGGCCGCTAACCGCGTGACATCTGGCTACCATGTAGCGGTCACCATTAGACAAGAAGAACCTCGCAAGTTGCTCACTGTCAGCGGCAGACATTTTTATCGGTTTTATTGCCGAGGAGTTACATAACTAAAGACTATTGGTTATAACTCCTTGCTGTAAGGCATCTCGCACCGACATAAGATGAGACTTAAAGGTGCTTTTAATGAAGAACCATAGAATTTTGTTCTGAGAAAAGGTTGTCGATCGATTCAATACTAGGTTTAGAAATGATATCCCAAAAACTCGAGTTCAATCGGTGACCCCAGCAATGTTTATGGCCTTTGAAAAGATCGAATTCTTATTTTTTTACGGCACGTGAATTTTAACCCAAATATGGCATCCTGTAGACACTACAATACATCCGAGGCTGAAAACGGGCGGAGTTTGAACGATAATACCAGAAAGTGGTAGTTTTGCGCATGCGTAGTTAATGATCCAGTTCGTTATTCATTTGAATATTTTTGGAGGCTGTTTACAGTGAGCAATAGTCGGTTTATCATCAATGATTTGGTGGTCCCAGTAATATGTAAGGATTATATAAGAACTGCATCAGTCGAGTGTCATCGGGAGTGTCGGATAGAGTTTTGTAATATCAGAATTATATTATTCAATTCTTAGTCTTCGCCGATAATTGGTTTGTTAGTATAAGTGAAATACGCCGGGAATTGAAATTGACCCGCCGAACTCGCTGGAAACAAAAATAACAACAACAAAAAACCTTTTTTTATGGCGAGGTATATCTCTATATCACCCACACATAACATCAACCACAAACCACACCATGTCAACCACAATCATGTCAACCACACCACGTCATCCACACACCGCGTAACCCACAACACATCACTCACGCCACGTCACCCACACACCACATCACCCACACAAAACGTCACCCTCACACCCTGTCACCCGTACACCGCGTCACCCACACACCGAATCACCCTCACACTACGTCACCCACACACCACGTAACCCACACCACGTCATCCACACACGCGTAACCCACAACACATCACTCACCACGTCACCTACACACCACGCCACCCACACACCATGTCATCCTTACACCACATCACCCACACAAAACGTAACCCTCACACCCTGTCACCTACAAACAACGTCACCCGCACACCGCGTCTCCCACACACCGAGTCACCCTCACACTACGTCACCCACACACCACGTCACCCACACCACGTCTTCCACACACCGCGTAACCCACACCACATCACTCACCACGTCACCTACACACCACGTCATCCTTACACCACATCACCCACACAAAACGTCACCAACACACCACGTCACCCACATAGTCTCTGTAAGCAGCAGGAAGACTCACCTGTTGCCCACCACAGCCCCTACGCGCGTCGACATCCGGACAAACCCTGACACGAGAACGCAGCCGTCCTCGGGAAAGACGTTCGCTGGATCACAATCAACGCGCTAGTCTCGATCATCTGGGATCCAAACCGCTTACTTCTCCACCGCAGTCACACCGAATACTGAGTGGACAGCGTTGACTAAGCGGTTTATCTACCCGACCGATGTACAAGGTTAAATATCCAGAAACATGATACCTGGCTGTGTGCTTGTACCGTGAGTTGTTGCAATAGTCACGTATCTAGCTATCTTAACGTAGGGGGGAAGGCAAATACGAGGCAGCGGGCAGCGAGCTATCCACTTGTTTACTTTATACATGATCACGAGGCATCGGTCCTTATAGGACAGACAGACAGACAGAATGACTGGTGGATGTTCAGGTTGACTGGTTGTTCGACGGAAGGATTTACTGACTAACCGGTTGTTAGACCTACTGCTTGATTGATTAATAAACTGACTGGTTGTTTGACCTGGTGGATGATTGGTTGTTTGACCTATTGATTGACTGACTGTTGTTTTACCTGATTGACAGATGAGTTCATCCAGATATGTTCTAGGTCAACGCGGAAGAAGGAACAGGATATAAACATCTCGCCCTGTGCCCATCGTCAAAGGTCACGACCTCTTAAAATCAACCCGGGAGGCGAGATGGCTCTGCAGGGCAGAAGGGCATGTTCTAAAGTAGCCCTACAGGACGTCTGGGTATATAAAAAAATCACCGTCCGACCGGGGCTAGTACCAGTGCTAAGACCGAGGCACGATCAAAGAAACTTCGCCTCTGACAGCGTCCGCTCTAAAGTGGCATCAGATCATCAAAACACCAGGGGCGAGTGCATCGGCCTCGTTACCAACTATACCGGCGGAGGGGAGACAGGGGAGCGTGAAGGTGGGATAAATCGTGGTGCCATCCATTAGAGAAAGTATCCGATATCAGTAAATCATGTTCGGAGGAAATTCGACACGACTGTCATATCGCGGTACACACCGACATCATGAACATTCGACTAACTTGTCAATGAGCAGTTTATGGGGAGCAACTTACGACGACGAGTGTTAGGTGCAGAAATTAAATGAGAATACCTAATAACAACTTCTCCCTTTACCACTAGTCTTACACTCGTACAGCGCACACTGAAAGTG
The DNA here is from genome assembly GCA_034190875.2 of Urechis unicinctus. NCBI lineage: Eukaryota > Metazoa > Annelida > Polychaeta > Xenopneusta > Urechidae > Urechis > Urechis unicinctus. The sequence goes on along the minus strand of CM067352.1, from coordinate 25,462,367 downwards.
TAAACAAAAAATCGAAGCAGACGACAATCGGAATGTTTTGGGATCACATGACAAAACACACCCACTGGATAACGAATGATCCCCCCCCCCCACCCCCACAACACTACCCACCTGAACGACATCGTGTCGGTTTGAAGCAGCAGGGGAACCAGGCAGCATATCCCTCACTACAGATAATGTAGTTTCCCTGTCGCAACGTATCAGTTTCCGAATATATGAGCAGCAATATTTAGGGAGCGGGAAGCTTGTCTGCTAATGAGAGTCGGACACAAGGACAGTAGGGTATTGATCCGGGCATATGACGCAGTTGTCTTATCTGATAGTGATTTGTCAATAATGTCACGATCATTGCTTCTACAAGTAAGTGGGTGGCTAACCGAACATAGCATGATATCCCTGAGGAGCAATTCAGGGAAGAATCGCAGGCTCCATAATTTAGTCCCAACCCATATCAGTGATCGCTGTTTGAGCGTCGGTCATAACGTTACTACAGTCATAATGACTTCTTTCATTGAGTCATCGCAACCTATTATCCTCCAGAATTGATCACTATTTTGTCCGTTCGTTCATTCGCATGGCCCTCCCGTCAAGCTCACGACACCCAGTACGTATGTATGCAATGCATAAGGCACTCATTATAGCGAGGAACAATGGCTTCAGCGATTCGTCGATGGGGTTTTGTACCCAACTTCACCTGCGACCACGATCGATCAAACGAAACAGGCATAGAAAAGGGTGAAAAAGACAAGGCAGCATTTCTAGCGAGCTGGGAGGTGGCCTGCGCAGATTGCCACTGTTAATGTAAATCGACGCAAGGCAATCCATCAGACCATCGGAACACCCTGTCTCATTCCCCAGACCTCGAACACCCCTAACTCCTCAGCAGCCCGCTATTCCGGGCTTCTTCTGCCAATCCATTGACATCCATTAAGCACGATACTCAACATAAACCACGATCCGGATCCATGCGGATCCAAGGTGCAAATCCTGGTCTGAGTGAAAAACTTTACTTGTTAAATAACAAAGTCCCTGTCTATTCCATTATCTACCACTCAAATTCACCGGACCCGGAATGTAACAAGGATCTAAAAATTGATTTTGGATGCGAATTGGTGTACACTTTCACGGATGTGTCTGATGTATAATTGGCGTATGCAAAACATGGGTAAAAACCTGAAAATGCTTCCTTCCTGGCTGCGCAGCGAATCGAGCCCACGTTCATAAAACATTTCATAGATCACGTCTTGGCGATCATTCATGCGGAAACACAACACGAACGCGTTCCGTGTACACCCAATCGCCTAAAGACAACACAGTAACGCGGCGGTTGTCGCCGCCTGAGTCTCAGACATTTCTTCACAACGCTATACACCAACGAATTTTCCGAGGAGATGGGTCTACATCGAATGGATATATTCTATAGGTCTATTGTATCGCTCAGCATGTGAATGTGTACGGTCAGCTGATCATCGTGTTGATCCATCGTCAACAGCTCGACCAGCAGGTCTCGGCGCATTGGGTCATTAAAAGACTCAGTCGCTCATCGAGCGTGACAATCATAATAAACATAATGAATAAACAGCAAAAATGATCTAAATCTGCGTTTCATTTCATTAAACGACAAGAGGAATTTTCAGCGACAGTCGTCGATAATAGGACATTACATAAGAACTGTAGCTACAATCAAGCTCCCCATCGCCCTGACCCCCACACAACACCAACCTGTATACACAGCGGACGAGGCGCACCACAATAATAACCCCGTATAAACACCAGGCTCTTCTCCTAACCCACACACACACCTCCAGCCTTTAACGCCTCATAGTGACGTCAGAGACAGTCGCGCACTTCCGAAAAAATACCAGGAAAGGCATGACGGGAGATAAAGAATGAGCAGCGAGCAGATCCCCGGGCTGTTGAATACGCGTCGTGGGTGCAGGGGGACACACCCGAGTGACAATCGCCAAGAGTGCACTGTGCAGTGTCATCATGTATGAGGCATCCCCGGTGAATGTGGAGTACACCGAACGCAAAACATATTGAGTGGATCCGTTTATAGCCGCCGCATACCTCCATACCACAACGCAGATTCTCCGTGAACAGAATCATATTCACGATGGCACGATAGGTCCATATATATATATATATTTACGCATACTTATATTAACTTAACAACAAGACAACAGCTGGAAATGTTGTTTCTTTCATAATGAACTATTGTTTGCTGTCGTAAAGAAACTTAATCAAAGAATGGTAGATCGTGAGTGTGATTAAATGAAAATTAACGCGGAGAATGTGGCATTATATCATCACAGTGGTTATCTATTAGAGTACGGTGGTTATTGGTGGTATAACCAGCTATCGTGGTTATTCATCAACACAGATATAACAACCAGGTTTACAGGTAACCATTAGCTTGACAACATTCTTCATTTCGGAGAGCTCGCGGTCGTAACAGACTCACCCCCACACAGCGATCACATGCCGCCTCGACTTAAACGAGTGGGAATCTAGACTTCTGGACCCCAATAAAAATGCTGAATAAACTCTACCTATCAAGGCGAAGAACGGCGCTTAGACACGCTATCAAAAGCTCTTCATAATTGAAACCCAGATTTATTCATGGTTAACACGGGGGTAGTCAAACTACATACCTATATACGGTATATTGCACACGGGTATTCGTAGCTCTTTCAACCCAAGTACGTGAGTGCTGCATTCCCTCTTCTATCACAGCGGACTAACATCATCTAAGTGGTAAAAACTGACGTTGGTCTGTTGGGCTAGGTATTCGTGGTTATTTCCTCGTTACCGCGAATTCAAAACAACCCCAAACCGTGATTTGTCAACAACATTAGCACGCGATAGAGACGCCCTCACGCGAAGAACAATCGGTAGTAGGGTGCTGGGAAAGGGGGGCGGGGTTGATAGGAAGGCATACGCGACCGTCACGACCCAGCCTGTCACGGAACCACACGATGCTTGTTATGATCACAGGCACTCAAGTCAACACCCCCGAGCGAGAGTGACATGTGTAATATAATATATATATATATATATATATATATATATATATATATATATATATAGATATATATATATATATATATATATATATATATATATATATATATATATATATATATATATATATATATATATATATATATATATATATATATATATATATATATATATATATATATATATATATATATATATATATATATATATATATATATATATATATATATATATATATATATATATATATATATACGAGTCAGGCGAACCGAACCCTACCGAACGCGCTCGTTGTATTGACTTGATTGCCTTTGGTTACGATATGCCAACACGAACCCCTCCGCGTCATCCACTCAGACACGGTCCAGCAGGCGCTGTGTAGGCGGATACGGCGCTGTGAACCGTGGGACAATTTGTGCTGGTTGGTGGAATGTTCATGGTTCATATTTTGATCAATGCTCATCAACGAGGCAGATGACCTATCGTTGCCGAATACCTGATGAAATAATGAAGCAACACCACGCTGTCATCACGCCGCCATCAGACCAGCTGTCCCGTGTAAAACACCCTACCGGCTTCCTAGTCATCTCATTATGTCTTTAGCAGCGTCATAAAGTGTGGGATGATACAAGTGGTTCAAGACACATCACTTAACAGCTATCAGACGCGGAGAACAAAGCTGCTGGCAACTCACGCGGCCGATCAAGGTACACGAGTCCGAACAACGTATACCCCATATACAGGGACACACTTACTTATGTCAACTGGTGAAAAGACACTGGGTGAGCCTTAGAGAGAATGTATTGTGGGGTAGCTGGGAGGAGGTGCAGAATAATGAGATAGTTGTGATGGATGACGAAAGTATTCCCTTAAATGTGGAGTCACACATTTACTACACCAGGTTATCCTACTATACAATGTCATCATCATAAACTGGTGTACTATACATCCCGCCAGATTCGATGAATGACTACGTCTATTACTTCAGCTGGACATGAGGCGTGTCAAACATTGAGCTCTGGCTTGTCATTCCACACAGCTACTGACTGTAGAATAATGGCAGTAGCGATTTAGACCCGGCACATCTCATAATACTAACCACACACAAACCAAAATTAATTGACCACTAGGACCACACCTGACAGGCCCATCGACCAACAAAGACGGTATTAACCATGTTGTGAATGCGGCTTGGTTTAATAATACTATTCCTGACCAATAGCTCCCTACACTGACTGACCACACATGGCTGACATTTTCTACAAATCACAACTCATGACAGGTTCTTAATTAATTTGTATCTAACACAGCATTTGCAGTGATCAGCTATCTTAATCATGTACAATTTTTAACTTAGCTGTCAAAACACCTGTTTATCATGACAAGAATAATATTGGTAAGCTTACTTGTACAAAAGGGGTATTGAACAGCCTCCTGAATACAATAAATATATCCGAGTGGCGTTGACTCTATATTATTTTAAGTCATTGCAATATTCCCACTTAACATACAAGAATATTGTAATCTTAGTGTTGCATCCCATGGACCCTGTTACTTAAATCACCCAAATACCTTCTCTGCTATCTACTGGCACAGTATTTATATTGTAAATCCTGTAAAAAGTAAGAGTAAGTCAAGTCAAGTGTGACTGGGGGGGGGGGGGGGGGGGGGTACTCTTACTTTTACGGGATGGTTTCATGTTTTTTTCTTACAATGGAGAAAACAAAAACAGCCTAAGCTGACATGAACTAAGCAGTATACCTTGCAGTTTTTATGATAAGTGGTTAAGAACCACACAATAATTTTCTTTTCAGATGGAAAAACGCAATAAAAGTGTTTGCAATGCCAAAAAATAATAACATATGATGTAGGATAGAGCTGTCAAAATCAGTGTAACCCAGTTCTCATTGGCTGTAATGATCATTGTTTGTCAACGTGAGACTAAGATATCGAAAGCAGTCCAGTCATTGGCGGGTCTCAGTACTCTGTTGAATCTGAGAGCAGGTATGGGGCTGTCATCAGCTTATACCATGGTTTTCATTCCATGCAGCCCTTTCTCTGGAGCACTATGACGTACAGTTGTTTAGATGAGAATGATGATTGTATTAGGATCCAAACGGGTCATTCTCCAATCAACAAAAACTCATAGCTGTGGCAGGGTTGCATGACCCTGACCATTGGGTTTGAACGTACACGATCATTCTACAAAGCCACATCGACTCTCAAAGCATGCTGACGGTGATACTATGAGACAGTGCCAACCATTGTAATTGTCCCTTGTTGATCAAACAGATATTGATATGACCTTCGATCTTAAAACAATAACAAACTCCGATTTCATAGACCACCACTATTTTCTCAATTCTATGCAGCTAAACGATCTCCCCATGATCCCAACGGCGAAAATAATAGGGACAAAACCTGTTATCCTGATCAACAATTGCCATGTCACTACTAGCCCTACAAGACGCGGTATAAATTCATGCATTGATGTAACCGTTCAACCAGAGCTATGTCACTACAAGTACCAGTGACCAAGTGACAGCGGCCACTGCAGTGACAGTCCTATTTGTACAGGCAGTGCCAGTGCCAGTGGTCACAACAAATTCCACCACTCAGCGGCTGATTAAAACTAGATGTAATCGACCATCAACATATGCGCAAGACTGACACTTACCGTTCACTTCACGATCGGAAGTTAACCGAGGTTGGTGAAACCGCTAAGCCACCTGCTTTATCTTCCGTAAAATATTTTACCTTGACATGTCTTTCTACATAAACATCAACATGTTGTCACAGGCGCTGTGATTGGGGGATCCAGTTGAAAGATTAAAGACCAAGTTACAAATCACGCCTAGAAAACGAAATACATATTGTAACGCAACTACCCATTTTCTGGCAGGAATTGCGAATACGAGATTTATCATTTGGTACACTTGTCGCTAATAGTTTTTTACTAAATACTTGAAGTAAGTTTGTATGAATAACATGGCTATAATAGATGAGATTGTTAAGAACTTTTTGGTGACGTATTATTTCTTCTTGGATTGAAGAGCCAGTTACGTTCGAGCTAAATATTCAAATCAGATATTGAAATATCTCAGTAATATTACAAAACAGCTATGACAAAGGTTTGATATCATGAAGTGATAATTACTCTAAGTTCTTTAGAGTGCCGGTCACATACTGATAAATCGCCGGAACGTCTATTTTGTCAGTCGACGCCGAATCCCCATTATAGACCAACCATAAATATGGCAGATGACATACCGGCCGATTGGGGATGGGAAGTCAGATCAAGTCGTTCTTCTGGTAAAATTGTTGATTTAAATTGTTCTCTTCCGCCATCACATCATTAAGTCCACGAATGATTCTATATATTTCTGTGCTATTGGCTGTATCATCTCTCTAATGCTTTAGCAAGCACTTCCTTCCGAGCGATAATGGCACCGTTATTGGCGGAAACATAGAATATAATTTTTTTCCGGCTTTCAAACTTACCAAAAAAGATATCATGGTTTTGAAAATAAAGAACTAATATTTCCGTCTTAGTCAGGAAAATGTCCATTTAAAATATACTATTGCCAGGCCTATCGATGTATGATTATTAAAATGATGATGTAAAATTACATAGTTCCAATGCTTTTTGTTGTATTGAAAGATTTCGAATTGAATTGTGACAGTCAAAACAAGGAATTTTTGTTACAAAATTGCACGGTCCACTTTCTGCATTTCACTTTTTTAATGTTCAGCAGCACAATCGTTCACTTAAGAAATAACTCTTGGTAATTCTAATGGGGCTCGACATCAATCTGGCCATTGTGAGTTGTGATGTGTTGTGATCTGCTCATTCTATCTCTATATAAGCTTTTCATAGTTGCATATAGCAAATCATAACAGCCATTTCGAATGGCCTGTGGAAACAAAGGTCCCATATTAACCTTTCACTTCTATGATTGTCATGCACCTACCAAGCTTACTTTTGTCGCTTACTGCACCCAGCTTTATTTGTCATTCCAGCATGTGCCATCATCATTCTCGCCCATTTAAAAGAGTTATGATAGAAAAATTCAATGAAACAAAGCAATGCACCATACTGTGGTGAATTGTCTGGACTAAAACAACTGAATTTCGCTTGATTTCGCAACCAAAAAAACCAGAAACCCTATTATTTGCGACTTCTGTGCTTCTGGATACTGGGGACTATTACATTTCAACACCAGGCTTGTGTTCAATCTGGCACAGTCAAATTCACCCAACACTTATCATTACTAGGTCAACCTAACTCTAGCTGCTGCCACTTCTATAATAGTACTGCTTTTCAAAACTTTTTTATGGGCCAATAATATCTAATAGCAATCACCTGGGTGTGTCTAACATTGCCATAGCAACAGTCAAAGACAGTGAACTGTCCCTTTCACACAGGTGTGTATGTATATATATATATATATATATATATATATATATATATATATATATATATATATATATATATATATATATATATATATATATATATATGTGTATGTATATATATGAACCATTACTTTGTGCATGTATATATATTTATATGTATATATATATATATATATATGTATATATATATGTATGTATATATATATATATATATATATATATATATATATATATATATATATATATATATATATATATATATATTGTCTAGAATTTGGGCTAGTGCTTTTTTAAAGCTCTGTCAGTCCCTGGACTAGTGGCTATGAGACAATTTCTAGAAGCACCAGTCTAGAACAGGCATATTGCATGGGCTGACTTACATTTTAATACATACATCCTTGTAGCACTAGTGCTGACATGGAGTAAGACCACAATCTGAATGATCAAAAGAGCCATCAATTTGCGCATGTAGATTAGATACTCTGCACACTTTAGTGGCATGGGTATAATAAAGGTGTCATCTTAGACAACTAGGTGTGAAACCAATAATCGCAGACAAAGGGGTGACCATTTGGTTACAATGGGATCATGCAAAAATGAAACAAGGAAATACAACTGGCTTATATGTGAATAAATGAGGTCAGGTACATACAACACCCTGGTTGCCATATGAGGGTTTGTTCTAAAGCTTGTTAGAAAGTCTGTTTTATCTGTTGGTGTGCTGTTTTATCTTATACGTACCTATCAAAAACATTTGATCATGCCTCTGAAACTAGGCATTTTTGATAAAATACCTATTATCGCTTGACGTTAGTGCTAGCCTGATTTGCTAGGATACAATTTTAATCATCTTGCCGATATAAAAAACAGAGCCTCTTGTCATGAGACTGGACATCTCTCTCATTACCTATGGTTGTAGTTATCCATGCTCGGCCGGATGTGTCATTGACAGGAAAGGTATTTCAAAATATACTGGTCAACACTCAGACACAATAGGCAGTCAATAAATCATGTCAGTGCACTCATTTTGTTGTCCCCCCCCCCCCCCCCCCTCACATGGTTGTAGATCTTTATTGATACCAACGTAACCTCATTTTGGAAAAAGAATCAGCCGAAGAGATCTCATCATGGAAAAATGACATCATACAATATGCTTTTACTAGGTTGCTCCTGCATTTTCCAAAGAATCATGTGACTTGAAAAGCTCAGACTGAAAACAATCTTTTAAAATAAATACCAGTACCAATGCATCCACGACTGCATTCATTGAAGCAGATTCTTATGCTGTTGAAAATATCACTTACAGGTATGGGTGCAAATTTTCCTTTGATATTAACACATATGGCCATAACAAGATATGCACCACCATGTTTCATACGTTTAAGGTGTTCTGTTTGGATTCTGGATTCTTGCATTGCAATGGATTCATTAATTGGCGGATGTCAATCAATGCCTTGATGGCAAATCTATTCTTCAGTATTAGATCAATTTGCCAGTTACATAGCAGAGGAGACTTGTCAATTCAGCCTTAAACACATAAATAACTTGACGTGTTTACTAGCAGTCGATACTTTCTTTGGTAAATAGTTGGTGGTTTGTATTATTGATTTATTGCGATTATGGAAGTCCACAATAGGTGCATATTTTATGTCTAAATTTCTTCGATTTGATTGTCATGTTGGAAGTCAGCAAGAAGGTTCCTTGTATCAGTAGCCTTTAGCAGCAAGGAGCCTGGCCCAAGCTGACCTTGGTTCTTAATGTCACAGTTAATGCTTGCAATAGGTAAATCAGAACATCTATTATTGTGATAAAATTGACAGAATCGTTTTTTAATTATTTCAGGCACCAAATATTATCTGAACGTACACACAAAAGAGAGTCAGTGGGATAAGCCAACGGGTCCAGCCATGAAGGGTGACGCTATGGTGCGGGCCTCCCATCTGCTTGTCAAGCATAAAGGCTCTCGAAGACCATCTTCGTGGCGTCAAGAAAACATCACACGCACCAAACAGGAGGCTAAGGATATCCTCACAGGTCAGTGTGTAATAAGAGCGCGTCGTTTCATAGGAACTCTCCTTGGTCTTTCATGATTCATTCTGTAGGATTCGCTTCGTTGGATAGGCTTCAATACTTCTGCATGTGTTTTTTTACCAAGGTGAACTAACCTTTTCATGGCGATTCATAAACATAGCAGCTGCAACTTGTGAACGAAAAAGACCTTTTAGTATGACTCAGCAATCCATGTATGCCCATTTTCTTGTCACATTCATTACCATATTGTCACATTTATTACCATATTGTCACATTTATTACCATTTTATCACATTCATTACCATATTGTCACATTCATTACCATATTGTCATATTCATTACCATTATGTCATATTCATTACCATTAAGTCATATTCTTAACCACTCGGTCACATTTATAAAAATTTTGTTACATTCTTTAACATTCTGTCACATATTTAGTACCACTTAATGGCATTCATAACAACTTATTGATGTTTCCTATAACTTAGTCACTTATTCATAACCACTGTCATATTCCTCATCACTCCAATGCCACCATTCATTACCCTTTAGTCACTTTAATTGCCTCTGCTACTGACTCTCCCATATTCATTACCTATTAGTAGCATTCTTTGCATCCATTGCTCTTTGTTGCATCCATTGCCTCTTTGTTGCATTCATTGCCTCTTTGTTGCATTCATTGCCTCTGCTACTGCCTCACATTCATTAGCATTTAATCTGTGCATATCTCGCTGTATTGAATTATGAGTACCATCCTAATCCATTCTTCTAAATTACTCAACCTCGATGGACTTCAGTTTTATCTCTCGCTAGCAAGGGGCTGGCTACAGTTTATGACATATGGTTGGGGGGGGGGGGGGGGGGGGGGGTAATACTGTAAGGGAGCTGCCCAGGCATCACAATCATCATCACAATTAGTTGATGCTACATTACCTCTGGTTGAAATTGGCATTATAACCTGATGTTTACAATTGACCACACCTGAAGCATTTCCATTGCAATAGTCAACTTAATACCTCAATGCTCCCAATTCAAGGAGACACAAATGATCAGCTCAGTAAGCTGACGACACCATCTTTTATATGTCCAGGCTACCGGAAGCAGATCGAGAATGGCGAGCGCACATTTGAGGATCTGGCATCGCAGTACAGTGACTGCAGCTCTGCCAAGAAAGGGGGTGACCTTGGGCCATTTGGCAGGGGACAGATGCAGAAGCCCTTTGAGGATGCTACCTATGCTCTTGAAATAGGCGAGCTGAGTCAGATAATCAGCACCGACTCGGGTGTTCACATCATACTGCGAACTAAATAAAACCAGCCATTCTATCAAGACTATTTCATTGTCTCTTCATGAAAAAGATGATCGATCTGTAATGGTTTTTTGTATGAAATGTGTATCATGGTTATGAGGTGATGCAGCTAACTGGCTCAACCTTCACTACCATCTCTACTTGTTCCTGGTAGATTTTGTCAAAAGAATGTTGCTGAAATCGATACCCTGCATTTACTGTCATAGTGTTTTAAAGCAGTCATTGAAATTGTCCTTATCTGTCAACTTTAGCTGTTATAAGGCTTGTTCATGAATTTCATATTTATGTAGTTACTAAATGGTTGTGGGGTTGCAACATAGTGATTTCCTTATTTGTCTTTTGTAAGTTGCCCCCAATTCTGACGCCCCTTGCCTAGAAAGTCAGTTGCATTTAAATCAGGGTTCTATTTTAACCATTGCTTTGTATCCTAGGTATATGCTTATAACAATCTTGTCTCATTGTTAGAATATAATCAGTTTAAAAGGATTTCATTCTCTGTTGTAACTATTATTGACAATATATTGGCAATTATGAAACTATCCCAATCTCTTCCTTCTCTGTCAATGAATTGCCATCTTTGTTCAGGCGAGTACAGCTCAGTGTATTTACTGCTGGAGTCGCTGAAAATGAGGCGATATCATGTTTGTGTCTTCAGAAATCGGTTGTGAGAGGAAAACTCCCTGCCACCATTAGGTTAGACATCCAAATGACATTGGATGAATGTGTATTTTGTAGAAGCATAACATTGACAATAGAGGAACACTGATGCAAAACCAAAAAAACCAAGACGGAGAATCTTCATATAAACATTTAGTGGCTGTGTATTGGATTATTATGAGGGACGTTTCACGTGGAGTACAGATCTCGGCCAACACATGAAACACTGATGACGCAACACAAGCTCATATTTACACCTGTAGAAACAGCTCCGCTCTTGTTTGCCAGGATGCACCTTAACACCTCTTACATACTCATAAGTTGGTAAGCAAGAGACACAGATCAATGCAAGCTACAAGAAATAGCAACGGTTATTTTTTGTTTGTGAAAAAACTGGTGGAAGCAAAAAATAGAAAAATTTCTATGAATGAAAATATTCAAGGCAATGCTTATAAACACAGAGATTGACAAGTCCCTATAACAAACCCACTCGGATATGCAACAAGGAACACAACTTTCCCAACAAAATTTGCACAATTCTGCATCAAAACATACCAGATGAGTATGCATAATTATCACAAACAGAAACCCCCCAGTTGTTACCCAAAATCTGAACCCATGACCTGAGGGCAAATAACATGTATTAAAAACAATGAGAAGTTAAGAGTTAATGTCCTGGTACAATCCCTGTGATATAGCATAATGAGGATGAACCTTGCAATAAATACAATGTAATATCATAAGCCCAGGCAACAGGAACCTCACTCTTGAACTCTGTCTCCTACGAGAGCTGTCGGTAGCAACAAGTTCACACATTATGGCCGAGACTTCAGGGTGATGTTGTGGGTTTTAGGGAGCTAGATAATTTCCTAGAAAGGTGTTTCTTGAGTTTTACCGCTTGCTATTCGTGTATCCCATTCCGTGCACAGGGCGACTTTTGAAGTTGGCAGCTGCTTGATACTGCAGTTCGTATGCCAGAGGGTGGATCTTGAAGCCGTATAATCTGGAAATATCATCCTCGTTTAATAAGCACAACCTCATATCTAAAAAATACATGAGGCAAATTTAGGGTAAAGCAAAACAATGAGCCAGAGGCAAGATTGGGAAAAAGGCCAAGGAAAATAGCCATAATGGAAACCCCAGGAACAGCCATTATAGTCATGGTAAAACATTGACAGACTGAGAAACAGCCATTGCAAAACATTGACTGACTGAGAAACAGCCATTGCAAAACATTAACCGAGGAACAACTATGGCAAACCACAAATAAAAATGCCCCATCAAATGATTGTGAACGGTCAGACTGATGGACTGGTCACATTGGTCTTGTGACTGAACGGCATGAATGGCATAATGACAGGTGCTCGTGAATTTAAGTATATCTCTCTCCTAATTATAATGGCAAAATGCGCCACCAGAAAGTATCAGATAAACACATTCCTTATTTGAGGTGTGATAAGGTCAAAGTCACGGATAAACCCATAGTTCATATTTAGCCATAAAGTCAGGGGTTGTAATTTACATATAAAAAAAACCTACTTCTACTAAGGAGACATTGACAAAAGAGAGGCAGATGAGGGATAAGACACTGCTAACAAAATGAGCCGCCGGAAGTTTACGAACAGACAGACATAAGAACAGACCAAAACTTGAGCAAAGGTATATGAGAAGTTCTGCCGAACAAAGAATAAATAATTAAATAACAAATAAGTATCTATGACAAAGTAAACAAGACATTAAAGATGTAAGGAAAACTGAAACGGTCAAACAGTAACCATAACAACACAAAATTACAAACAATGAGGTAACCAAGGCAACCAAAGCAAAAAACATTAGCACAGTGACAAAACACTGTGATGGATTACTGACCTGGGGGTGAAATTGTTTTGTGGGCGTTTGGGGCGATACTCTGGGTGGACCATGAAGAGCATGTGAGGGAAGCCGGTACCAAAGTAAGCTCCATCCGTGTGGTGATGTCGTGACGACTTGGGGGAGTAGACATCCTGGCATTTAGGGCAGTAGAGCTTGACCATAGCATCGCCGGGCACATCAGACAAACCTGGACCAGACAGAGGCCGTTATTATTCATCCAATCAGCATATATCAGAAGATGTTCAACCAATGACACAGAACCACTTAAAAGGGTTGATCACAATACTTGATACAACGGACATTTCTTAAAGATTTTACCGATGGGAAGCATGGGCTGGTTTTCACAGTAGACACGAGAACAGTAACCGAACTCTCCCTGCTGCCACTTCTCAATCTGCACACATACACCTCACTAGGTGGAGACTTGCACACCGTTACAAAGAAACAAGCAAGGTGATTTAATTCGAAAAACTGATTGAGTGTCAGGTAATTTCAAGATGTTATTTCAGCTAGCTCATCACAGATACAACAAGGAGTCTTTAAACATGTTATTAATGGTAACTTATGATCCGAGAGAAAAGCCTTAAATACCCTACCATTTCAATTAAGTGTTTATCGCTTAAGCAATGGAGTGACCAATGTTTATCATTTAAGCATTGGAAATGATAAATGTTTATCACGTGTGATAGACATGCATCACTTGACCATTTGAATGATCAGCATCAATCACTTGACCATTTGAATGATCAGCATCAATCACTTGACCATTTGAATGATAAGCATTCAATCACTTGACCATTTGAATGATAACCATTGACCATGAGCATTAATAACCATTGATCACTTTGATCAATCACTTTTGAGTGATCATGCATCAATCACTTGACCATTTGAGTGATCATTGATAATCACTAGCTAATTTGAGCTACAAGCTTGGATTGCCTCACCATCTGAGCGATGCCGCGGTTAGTCATGATGTAGCGAGCGTGGATTAAACCGTACAGCATCTCAGCAGCCTGCTCTATGAGGTCACTCTGACCTGGATTCTGTTCTTCTAAATCATCATCTTCAACACAAATATATCAACTAAACTCTTCCTCTCACACCAGTACATTACCTACGCTTTATGAGACCCCATCATCATAGATTAACAGGTACCAAATCAGCACACGGTGAGCTGTTACATGTCAATGGTGGAGACCAACAACAGGAAACAGGCTATGAATAAGAGAACTTTAGTTGCAGTGGGAAGGCGGGGGGGTTGCAATCAAATGATCTGTTAAAGTGAGTTCCCACCACAGTTGTTTCCCCAGACAATACACTCTTACGAGCTTCATAAACTGTCTCTCTCGAAAACATGGTTATATGGTTGATAACGTGGTTATAGGATTGATGATAAAGTGGTTATATGGTGTTAATGAGAGCATTATTTAAAAGCACCTGGTTCCAGATCTAGGATCATATCAAGGGCTTGTCTGTAGTGGGGCACCTGCTCATTAAGTCCTGTCAGGTTGAACTTGTCCTGGATGTAGTCCTCATCTACCTGTAATCATACAAGCATAACATAGTAAAGTCAGCTAAGGTCAAGGACACGGCCATCATCTTCACTATTAAAACATCAGACCAACGTCACACTCAGCGTTCACAAAACCAACCAATCCTTAAAATGGAATTACAGACGACATCAATATGACCTTGATTTCAGCCACTGCTGCCTTCAACACAACACCATTCAGCACATGACATCCTATCTTGGCTTGCCTCGCTGAAATGATTACAGTCCCCATGGACAAAACTAAAAGATATTTTTCTTGAAGGCTCATTTCCGTCTCATAAAACTGGATTATAAACCTCCACGATTACAGTGACCATGACCTTTAATGTCAGGTAATCACAATCAGTTTTCACTGTTAAAGGCACTGAAGGTCAAGGTCAGTAGACAGGAAATGATCCTGGGCATTTCAGATGATAACACTGGGAACCACTGTATCGGTTATCAGCATCTCAGTAGACAAACATCACACAAACAAGGCCTTATTCATTCGAGCATAGCCGGTTGGCTTCATCAATTGCCGGAGGACATCTGTAGTGCAATCCATTAGACATCTTTTTCACGTGATGCTTTTAGTATCATGGCTTGGGGCGATCAATAACCAGGCTTCTCTATACTAATAATAGAAGGGCTCGGTGCAAGTTGGTGCATTGAGAATGAACCCAGAAACATCATGATGGGGAACGTACAATCAGGATACAAAAGAATCGAGAAGAAGACTCACTTCGCAGAAGAATTCATTTCCACGGAGGCCACAAAACCAGGATATCCAGGACACCTCCTCGGAGCTGCTCATGATGGCTTGGTTGATGCTACTAGGTTGCTAAGAGACAAACCTGAAAGCAACAAGCACCTGTTCAAGAATGGACACCGACGGGTTCAGTGTTTCAAAGGCCATCATAGCATTATGAATAATTCAACAGAACTCCTACAGTCAGAAGCTACACTAATTACAAGATGGACAAAAATTATCAAGCTATCCCTGGTACTACTGTTATTGGCAGCAGATCTAATTGTATGGGTGGCTGGAGGGACCATTATAAATGTCAACCAAATGGCTCAAATTAATATATTCCTTTCAGGAGAAATGTCAATGTGCCAATGTTATTGAGAAGCATTGACAAAGTCAGTGGGGACGCTATAAAAATATATCACAAACTGGCACAGATCCCTGGAATTAGCCATCTCAGTTCTTTCCAACCATATCCAACATTCGATCACTAAACTGACCGATTATGAAGAAGCCCATACACACATCAGAGGTGTACAGTTAAAGAAAACAAAGTGTAAAATATGTAAAAACCATACAGAGGATATGACAGAGATGACCTGCTGTAATCTCAGCTTGCACCAGTAAACAAACTGAGCATTTTCCATTTACTAATGTCTCATGCCCTAGAAAATAGAGAAATTATCACATTATTATATAATGCATATTTTTTTTTTCATTTAAATTTGGCTCAACAAATTTGTCACCCATGCATGAGTAACTACAATATGTAACTAATTTTCAAGAAATTTTCAACTATGATTCCATGCAATTTTCATCACACAAGATCATTCGTTGGCTATTGGTTTGGAAAAAGACTTTTGATCAAGCTGTAGGATACTAGATACTATACCAGAAACAAAATCAGCTGTTCAAGAAAATAGTGTTTGAATAATGCATATTGAATTTCCAGTTCTGAACTGAAATTGTATAGCTTTTTTTCTTGTCTCTGTGTATTATACGCTAACCCACCTGAGGATTCTTGTGATGGAAGATTACAGTAATTGCTTGATTATTCCAACCTACATATAGACTTGCATTGATCACAATAACTTGAGCCTAGTGAAACAAGCTGGCTTCCCCGCTATTTTTTGTGACCTCAGTCAGACTTCCAAGGGAAACAGTCAAGGATGTGAGAAGGAAGTGGATTAAAGGTGTGAAGCTCTCGCATAGCTGCTTAGAGCGTACAAAGCGTATTTTGAAAGCCTTTCCTAGCATTTTACGACATTGACAATGATGTTCTTCATGCTGCTGAGGCGATGGACTTGCAGAGCTGGCCTCACCAGGACAATATGAGAGGTAATGGCTCGTTATGATTTGTGACACAATAAAATAATACCAACATTAACTACAAATAAAAGAACTGTTTTTTTATACGATGCGATGAGTTTTGTCAGACCCTGTGCACACACTTTGCTGATGTTCGACAGAGAAAGCAAGTGTGGATGTGGTAAGGATACAAGATGGATCGACCACTTTTAAGAGTAAACAGTACAGCCAAGTTGACTGGGCCAAGCGACTTAGTAATTTGAGCTGGCCTTAAGTGAATTGTATGCTTAAGAAACAGTGCAGAATGAGAGAGGTTTCAATGTGATGGGCGAAATCAAGAGTGACTGGTGGTCCAGTTTACGTCAACCTTATGACTGTTCTTCTTCAGTCTCCTTATATTCACAACTCCGATCCTGACAGTGAGACTGAATCAATAGATATTCTTAGAGTGGGTGCTTGATTTCGCAAGCATAGACAAGTGATTAATGTCTGAACATACTTTTTGCAGTTAAGGCGTGTTCATTTCTATTTGTCTTTGTATGTATTTTATCTGTGAATTACATGTATCGTCAGGGCACGAAATTGGCTATTTCTAGTTGGCGCACGCCGACTAAATATTTATTCCGCCAACTCATTTGTCAAAGTAGTCGGTCCTCTAGGCCGATAACTATTCTGTAACCATGCTCGACGTCAAAAGATAAACATGTTGACAATCGCGCGATAGTTTGAAATTGTGAACTGACCCAATTGATTTGACCTCAGCTTTCCGCATTGACGAAAGCACACGATTATCAATGAGATCGTATAACTCGTTTTCATTGGTCAGTCTATGTCAGGTGCACAATGCAAATGAGTGTCGAATTTTTCTGGCTTTACAAGTCTCCTATGCATCGCTGATTTGATACTTAGCGCAAATTATTTTTCCCAAGTTTAACAATGGACAAGTTCGTCAAAGGTTTACCTAAATGTGACGGTGATGAATTTGAAACAAGTCCACCTTCACTCAGCTTTTTCACTTCTACTTATTCTTTATTATGTCACTAATAATTGTTATGTAACTGAATAAAGAATACTGCCTTAGGGTTTACTGCAACTGCTTCGATCATGTTTATCTTATGATAGCTGTTGTCAAGACAATTTAAATGTTTTCAGAATTGTGAATAACAAGACCATTGAGAGGACCAGTTAAATACTGGCAGGGCCAGTTCATTTTGTTCGAAGGGCCAGTGGAAAAAAAAAATGGAGGGACAATTCACATATATGCCAATTCCGTGCCCTGATCGTAGTGGGTAATTAAGATTTATATTTCAGAGATGTGATTGCCCTGGCAGCTGAAGGGCTGAAATAATTTCGGCGAGGGGTTTGAGGGCCGCTCAAGGCCCCCAATGGGGGTCAAGGGGGCGAAGAAATGTTCCCTGGACCCATCGGATCCGCGGAAATCTGCGGACAAATCACATCCCTGTATTTGGACATATGATTATTTTATGTTTTCAATCGGTAAAATTTGTGTTGGGCCAGTAACTTTTGAAAGTTACCAGCCCTGATGGCCGGTAGCTAATCTTGTTAGTTTCTACCTCTAGTAGTGAATGCATGGTTGACCCTGGTATGGGCTCACGGCAGAATTAGTCAGCATTGTAAAGAACAAAATACCGATAATGCATTCCATTTAATCAGGAAAAAACTGCTTGTAACATCATACTTATATAGGTCATCACTTATGTATCCGGTCTCTGATATATTTGGGAGAAAAAGATGTTTTATTCGTAACATTTCCTATGTATAATATGCTACTTTCCCCATGCCCAATTTTTTTTTCCAGATTTTATTTCAATTTACACATTTTCATATCATTTTGCTACCTGTTTATTAATAAAAATGTTAAGAGATACCAATAAAAAGCGATTAAGAGAATTTAAAACGGACACAAAACAAAAGTCTACAATCCTCAGGAAGAATTAGAAATTAGTGCTTTAAAGACACACTTTTTTCGATCAAATGGGAAAAATTCGAGAAATATTGCCATATTATTGTAATTAGACATGCCAGGTCTCGTTTGATGCATTATTTGTAGATGAATTTTTAATTTAAGTGATAGTTTGAACGAGTCGGGAGAAATGTGTAAATTACAGTGCATCACAAGCGCGACCGCTCGCGGCGACGTTCGGTTTACACCCCTATATTACTTTTAGGAGCTAGATGACTAGTCTTCCAGTCTACCCCAGCCCAGTGCCCGTGCCTCTGTCTCCATAGCTTGTTTATACTTTTCCACAGATCGTTTGTCATGTCGGTTTACACAAAGATTCCCTTCCGATGACAATAAACAAACAAATGCTACTGTATACCACCAATTTTTCCCGCACAACGTATTTGATGACCACAAGTCACAACTCACAAGGCCAGTTTCGCCGCAAAAAATGCCAAGCTTCAAAGCAACGTTAACAACTGTAACCTCAACACGGCGTTCTCAGAGTGTAGATGCGCTGGTAATAACCACGAAAACAAACAAGGTACATTTGCACTGCACTTAGGAATAAAATATTACCACATATGGACTTACTTTGTCTACGGTTTGACGGTAAACGTCAAATGCAAATACACCATACAGGCAGCATTGATACAGGAAACGGGAAAAAACATGCGCATGCGCAAAAATGGTTGCCGGGCATATATATCATCATGTTTACCCTTCATTATGATAAGCTGTTCGGGGAATAGTATTTGTAATTAAAAAATATTAATTAGTCTGGGGTATAGGAATATGACTCACGCATACACAAACTGAAGCGATTATATTGCATTTCATGCCTGGTTCTTCATTGTTGGTTCCAAGTACCACCCACTTGCATCTCCTACTGAAGAAAACTGTGCATTGTGAACCTTCTCGTCATAACGTATAGCATTGAAGCTCATAGACTTTACTGGTAATTTAGCGAGGCTGCGTTCTCACGAAGAATCAGTCTCAATTTCTTTTGCATAAGCTAAGACCAATTATCATGGAGACTCATAGAGACAGCAGATCATATTGTTTTGTTTATTACGTGGTAAAGCATAGCTGTTGTCTCAATGAAATTGTCACAGCATAGCCGTGCACGACATCTTATTGACATATATATATTTATATTACCGTCGTGCAGGGCTAGTCACAGCATAGAGAGCCTCTTTAGATGGCTACAAGCTCTTGGATTATATCAAATATTAATAGTTGACAGTAAAAAAAACCAAGACAGACTGCTAAGTAGCCGCGAACGACGGTAATATAAATACATATGTCAATAAGACGTCGTGCACGGCTAACTGCTAAGGCGCATCCACCATATAAATGAATAAAACAACAATATATAGTTGATATGATTTAATAAAAAATGTCATGAAAACATAATATACAAATATGAAACACCATTTGTCACAATACAAACCCTTTACTACTGTGATCGCACAAATCGGGTCACATCAATTGAATTTCGAGTTTGACAGTTAATCGTTCAATTCAGCACTCTCATATTGGGATTGAAGAAAATTAAGTAGCCTGTTGCTTTTCATGAGGCGAGTCTCTTTCACAAAGGGGTTGAACAATGATGGGAGATTGCACAACAGGTTGCACAGGCCCATCACTGTAAGAAGAACCCCTATTCACAGACAGGAGAGTATCATGAGATGCAATCGGTTCTATATGTTGTGAAACTGATGTGAGTGAATGAGATACTATATTCTGCCAGTATGCCCCACTGACAGGGTTAATGTGTGATCGTCCCTCACCGGCAGAATGTCCATCATTCATGTCAATCTGCCCACCGTCAGAGATATTACTCATTCCAATAGAACTAGTTGTGAGTTGTTGTTGTTGAAAATTGTTAAGCATAGTCCTAACATCACCAGAATGTTTCCATGCAGTTTCCTTCGATGGAGCATTCCTAGGTTCAGAACTCGTTGAGATTGGTTGGCCATCAAACCCAGGACCATGCAGCGAAATGCTGCTGTCTACAGTTGTTGTGGAAGGTTGGTTAAATGAGGACAGTCTTAATAATGTACTAGTAAAATTGGCCTGAGGAAGAGATTTAAACCTCTCTATATTACACTGGGCTTGACCAGGATCTTTAACAAGCTGATCTTGCAGCTGAGATGAAAGATGTTGACCTGGCAAATATTGTTGATCACAGGAAACTGATTGACCACTAGATATATGGGCAGTTTTGTCGAGCACGAATGCACTCTGTAGATTGTAAGGTATTGCTGCATCAGACATCATTTGCATCTGAGGATATCCTTCCCCATTAGACAAAGGTCTGTAAGAAACAGGATCGGAGGAAAACATGATCACCGGTAGAGGATCGCTCCCTATGGGTGTCATCTGTCCAGGTCGTTCTTGAGTCTCAGTGGGTTTGCACAATATACTATGTGCAACATTTGTGTTTTCATCACCAGCCGGTCCTGGTTCGCTGCTAGGTACTTCAATATTGGATGTAATATCACTATGTTCATTGTGGGTGTTTGAATAAGAGGGAGCTAGTGAGGAGGGAGATGAGTCGCCCTGAGACTCGTCCAGGTGAGATTCAACATCCTGGCACCGATGACGCTTCAGATGTTCCTTTTTTTGAGCGCCATGACCACACCTGCACGTAAAATCACCATCAGTTCACCTGTGTGAGTGGTAAAACATTTACAACCAATATCCTCAACTGTATTTTAAATTGCCAACCTTTCACATCTGTAATTGCAGCTGTTTTTATGCATCCGTAGCTTGTGTTTTCTCAGTGTGTAATCTGCCTTGAATCTTTTCCCACAAATGTCACACTGGGCAGTTTTCACATCTGAAACAAACAAGCCATTTCATTTATACCAGTAAATGTTGATATTGTTTTGCAGTAGTTACACATACAAACAATCACAATAATTTGGTCTTTTTTGTTTCAAAACATCTCAATACACAATGTTTTTTTGATGGCTTCAGTGTGTGAACACAAACATGATCAGAGGAATGTACTCTCCGAATGTATTTGTGTGTAATTTTTAACTACCTGAATGTGACAGGATATGTATATCAAATCTGTGCCTGAGTGTGAACACCTTATTGCAGACAGGGCACACATGCTTCCGAATGGGCACCTTTTCTGCAATGCCATGTATAGATCGTTTGTGATTCAGCAGGCCGGAGGCTCCCACATAACTCTTGCCACACTTCTCACACACATACTCCTTGCTGTCCTTAGTGTGCCGCGATTCAACATGAGACAGCAGCAGCTCTGGCGAGGCGAACTTGGAAGCACATTTAGGGCAGTGATGCCAGGTGACACGGGCAGGGTTCTTCACGCACAGGGAGCGGATGTGATGGGCTAAGTTGAACTTCCCTCCACAAGCACTGTTACAGAAAGGGCAATGCAGAGGACCATTCTTTAATCGCTCCTGCATTTCGGTCACAGTTTTCTCACATTGACCGGCCCATCCTTCCTCTTTACTGTGCCATACTTTCATATGCCGCTTAATCGACGGTATTCCAAACCGGACTTTGTCACAAATCGGACATTTCACCGACAGCCCATAGTTCTTAGGCGCATGTGTAGCTTCATATTCTTCAATATCTTGCCAGAAGCCCTTTCTGGCCCTGAGCTTCTTTGTGGTTGGCTCGTATATGCTGAGCCAATTCCTTACTGCGTTGGACAACAAGCTTGCATACTGGGCAGCTTAGACTTCCAGCTCTGCCCTTCTGTTTGCACTCGCCATCAACCTCACAACCATCTGGCTCCTTCAGTTTCATAAAATAAGATTTTCTGTCAGAGGGAACATCCACTTTGAGTCCTGTGATATACTCCGCCCATGTAACACGATGAAGCCAGCGCACATGCGAGGCCAGACCCCCTCTCTGGGAGAATGACAAGTCGCATATTTCACAGGTGATTTTATCCCCTGCATTAATTGGTTTTTTAGTTATTGTATCATGTTTTTCGTCTGATTGAGAACGTGAATCTCCGTCATCACTTTCTGACTCATCATCATCATTTCCATCATCATCATTTCCTGATTCGACTGGCACCTCATGGAGTATTTCAGAGCTAAGCTCATCAGGTTTCTGGGTGGAAATTGGCTTTGCTTTTCCTTTAATATCTTTGTCATCTGCTGGAGAAGACTCATCATAGCTGGCCGAATTCCTTTTGTCACGAATTCCCAGCAACTTTGTGCTAACTTCAGGCAACTTCCTTTTCCTCTGGGATCTCCTCACTGGCAGTGGATCATCCTCCGTCGGTGCTGCCTGTGATTGGCTCGGGTCAGAATCACTGAGCTGTTGTGGCTTGTCACCAACCTTCTTCATGGAATGGTCATAATCAGCTGCCTTGGATTTCTCATTGTTTGATGCTCCTGGAAGAGGTGCATTATCAATGAAGTCTTTGGCACCGTCAACATTGTTGACAATACAGTGCCACTTGGTGCCATTACAATGAAGAATGTCCTTTATTTCACCTGTTACGTAAAAACATCACAGCATAAATTAACGCAAGATGCAACAAAATATGGTGCATCAGAAGAATGTGCAGCACACATGGGATGTCACATCACGCTGGTCAGAACAGCAACTGCTATAAATGGTACCAAATTTGCAATAAGGACAAACACTTTCGCAAAATAATACATAATAACTATCATTAATGATATACAGGCAGCTGGTTTAAGGAGGAAAAAGAGCAACCTACCACAGATATTCATAAGGACGTCATCTCCCTTTCTTCTGGCTTTTATCTTGCTGTTATACTCTAACAAACAAACAAACAAAGAAGTCATCGACATTGGAACAGAGCATTCAGATGCTGGTGATCTATCACACTTGGCCATTTCAGCTTATTTATAGCTGAACAGTTTGTTTTTACATTGTAATCACGAGATTTTGTGCCATTGTGTACCACATCCTAAACCACACCCCACCTGTAGAAGTTATTAACTCCCCACATCCCACGTGTTAAAGCCATTACCACTCCAACTCCCCACCAGTAACACATCAGTCCTTAAAGCCATTACCTCCCCCACACCCCACCAGTAACACATCAGTCCTTAAAGCCATTACCTCCCCCACACCCCACCAGTAAAGCATCAGTCCTTAAAGCCATTACCTCCCCCACACCCCACCAGTAACACATCAGTCCTTAAAGCCATTACCTCCCCCACTCCCCACCAGTAACACATCAGTCCTTAAAGCCATTACCTCCCCCACACCCCACCAGTAAAGTATAAGTCCTTAAAGCCATTACCTCCCCCACTCCCCACCAGTAGCACATCAGTCCTTAAAGCCATTACCTCCCCCACACCCCACCAGTAAAGCATCAGTCCTTAAAGCCATTACCTCCCCCACACCCCACCAGTAACACATCAGTCCTTAAAGCCATTACCTCCCCCACACCCCACCAGTAACACATCAGTCCTTAAAGCCATTACCTCCCCCACACCCCACCAGTAACACATCAGTCCTTAAAGCCATTACCTCCCTCACACCCCACCAGTAAAGCATCAGTCCTTAAAGCCACTACCTCCCCCACTCCCCACCAGTAACACATCAGTCCTTAAAGCCATTACCTCCCCCACACCCCACCAGTAAAGCATCAGTCCTTAAAGCCATAACCTCCCCCACACCCCACCAGTAACACATCAGTCCTTTATGCCATTACCTCCATCTGCTCTGTTCACAGTCGACCTGATGTCCCAGAGTTCTGTATCTGGAAGGTGGAGGATTCCACGAATGAATGAAGCAGGCAAGGAAATGAAGAGTTCCACATGATTCCCACCACTGTCAGTAGAACTAGAGTCAAGTGAGAGAGTTGATTGCAGACAACAATGCCACCTGGCAGGCTATCTGTGACATGATGGCATCAGCTCATCCTAAACACAGGTGAAGAGAAGGCTCATTGAAGGTTCACACCAAAAACCAGCTATGTTGTAGCCACAGAGATTGGGAGCAGAGTTCATTGACTTGACTTTTTTCCCTTAATGTCACATGGATTTTGTGATAAATTGGCATTTGCCAAGGCATCTCTTCCCTAATGGTTTCATCACACAAACAAGAGAGATCAAGATGGTTAGCATGGACATTGTCAGAGGTTTCTCTGCCTTTATACTTATTGTCTTAAACAGTTGCAAATGAGGAATGAAATCTCCCTAATCCCTCTCACGACCACACAGCCATGGACGCCTTCTTAGTTCTACGTGTACACTCACCAATCCGCAGCCTCTTCCAGCCACAACCTACAACCTAGTTTCCTGGATGTATGGCCCACAAATAGACTTCCTATTGGCCTGTATATGCATGCATATATATATATATATATATATATATATATATATATATATATATATATATATATATATATATATATATATATATATATATATATATATATATATATATATATATATATATATATATATATATATATATATATATATATATATATATATATATATATATATATTTGTGTGGAGCTAGTATCTGATTGTATCACTTTATCAGTCAGGTCCTCTGGCAGACAAATCTTTGATGGAATCTGATAGCCATTCCTACCCATAAGCAGATGAGTGGCTCCTAATGTTTTAAACTTGCCGAACATGCTTAAAGTATCAGTCATTGATTAACTATGGATTTTATTTGCCTTGACTGGTTAGAATCTGGTGACTAATTAGTGTCCGATTGTAACATATATTCAGCCGGATATAAAACGTATTATTAAGTCTTCGTGAAAGTAGTAACTGTTCTATTATACTAATAGACACGAGCAACATACGTTTCGGATTCAACTAAATACTGCCTCGCCATTTACAAAGCCTGGGATTAGGTTTGAGCAATTAAGCTGAAGAATAATTTGGAGATGTATATCTCGATTTATACTCTCACAAGATCAGGAACATTAGCGAAGGTTTATCTTTGTAGAAGAATAAACTTCTGAAAGTTTCCCCAACAACCAGTAAATATATAGATCTGTTGATAGTAGCTCTTTTGTTGTACCTAGGTCCTAGTAGCCAGTACTCGATCGACTGTTGATCTGTGAGTGTTGGCTAGTCCAGTTGCAGACAACGACACAGTCATGCGCATTCCCCTGCGCAGAGAACAACAGTGTGGTATGAGCCTGTGGGACCAGGTTAACTAAATTTCGGCTTATATACTGATCTAGTAGCAAACAGATTATTCCCCAGTCTCCTTAAATTGATTGAAAATATGTTGCCCGAGTAATGAACGATGACGCTATTTCTCTAACACCGGATCGTAAATCTTGAAATAAACAGTAAATGCATAGATGTAGAAAATTGGAATTGATCATCAGCTTTTGCGAAAATTGGCCAACCCTATTTTCGGGAACATTATGATTTAAGTTTGAGACAAAATAAAGAGCTGAAGTTGTTTTTGTTCACGTTTACGCGACTTTGACATTGAAGTCAATGATCTGCTTTGTGTTTACCATTGATAGATTCCTAACTAATAGAATAAAACATATTTAAAACGGTACGGTATATTGAACGAATCAGAATCAATTTTACGTGGTCGTAATCATAAACATATTAACTCAAGATCATAATAGCTAAAATGAGCGATAAAAGGAGCATACTTGCCTTCGATTTGCGTTGGAAAGATCAAATGGTGCACGTGACGAAATGAACTACATTCTGATTGTGATGCTTACTCCTTCACCCCTTCATTTATGCGCCAACGCTAATTTTCTGACGAAGTTATTGATTTATATATTTGAGTATCATGATCTGTGCCATACCATGTCTCTTCGTCGCTCTCTGAAGTGATGAAATAGCGAAATACCAATACCAGCAGCCCTTTTGCGCTAATCGTAGCGCAGTCGCAGATCGCGCCTCGCAACGAAAACAATGCCAGAGCTGACGTCACGCGGAGGCGATTAATTATTCATGAGCTCGTCTTCGGGATACGCCGTACTCTTCTTTAAAGCGCACTTTGACGACTGATACATAGACAGAATAGGTACTTCTGGGTTATATTTCCGTAATCTGGCGACAAAAATGACATGATTTTTCATGCGATAGGCACTTCAATCAAGGCAAGATTTGTGCCAAAATTAACATGTGTGACCCAAGTTGATGCTTCATATGAGCTCCCTGACGTGGATTATTCTGGGAAACGACAAAAGGAAAAGACTGATGATGTTTATGCGTGGTTAAATGCAACTCATATGTATAAGAGATTAAGTGACAGGAAGGTCTGAATATCAATCTCTCTTCAACCTAGGATAGTCATGGGGCCGTGGTAAGTTCATAGAATGTACGTTAGCAAATCTTAATCCGCTCGCCACAACTTTATCCTCACTATAAGAAGTAACAGCTCTGACACCCCACACATCTCTACAAACATCCAAATCTAGCTCAAATGATGATTATTGACCATGCAAATTCTACCCCACTATTAGGGTCAATATGGGACTATTTTTCTACAGCAGATTGGACAACACTAACCATCATGCAATAAAGATACTAGAAATCTTCGTGCTTCGGTTATAAAAACAATAACAACATATAGTTCCCATCAGTTGGGTTGGTTATTTGTGAGGCATATTACCATCATACATTAAATATTTGTGTTAAGCTATAACAACCACACCCCCTCACAGTATCCCTCCCCTACCTTCATCCAAATACAAAATGAAAGCATGAGGGATACAATCAAATCCTTGGATAAATGGGAGCAACCAAACCCACTAGATTTAGCAATGCAAGAAGGCGGCTATCGCAATGGGTGAAAATAGGTCATATGCAGAAGAACAATTCTCTAGCGAGTGTATGCGTTTAATGAAATTTAGAATCTACATGAAATCATAACTTATAAGAAATCTTCAAAGAATGCATAGGAGTTTTCCTTTCTTTGATACTCCACACAGTCTTTGAGATATTACTGATCAAAGTTGAACAACAGGACAGTATTGTTGCCTCTGTAGTAATGGCCGCAGCACGAAAATCACCTGGGCTTTCCCTGGGATTAAAACACTAATAAAATTATAACCACTTACCCGATTTTCAAAATTCAAATAGCTTTTTGATCCTCCTGCTTGGACTGCTACTAGATACCTTGACCATTTTACTGCCATTGCCATGCACCTTTCTGTAGAGGAGGCTTGTGGCTAATTTTAAGTCCTTTATTTTATGCGACCCTACAATTTATTTTAGTGTTTTTACTTGCAGATGCGGCTTCTTAAAATACTTACATTTGACATCACTAACACCATTCTGAAAACTCAAGCCAGCCCAGGTCAGTTGTATGCCAAAACAGCCCAGCTCCATGGAATCGACATCACAGGAAGTGAAATTGATGCTATTTATAAACCCACATGGAAACGTAAATGCAATGACCACCCTTTATATGGCAGGCGATTAGGCCATGACTTGGAGGACTGGTGGTTGGATTTTGTCAAGCGAGTCTTTCACAATGCAGGCTACACAGGTCCTGAAGAGACCATCAAAAGTGTGTGCCATGATCTACGAGAGAAATTCAGTGCTGGCCACTACTGGGAGGTCCTACCTCACTCTAGAGAGGTACTTGGCAAACTGAGGTCCAATGGTCTGAGGCTTGGAGTCATTTCCAATTTTGATAAAAGTCTGGAAAAAGCATTGATTAATCACAACTTGAGAAAATTCTTTGATTTCATTGTTACTGCCCACAATGCCAACTGTGAGAAGCCGGATCCTAGGATATTTCATATGGCTCTTAAAAAGGCAGGGTGTATTGCAAGCGACGCAGGGCACATTGGCGACGATATAGATCTTGATTACCGAGCTTCAAGACGGGCTGGTCTGATGCCTTTCCTACTGGACAGACATGGCACTGTCCTCGATACTGGTGATAGAATGTATGACGATATTGATCGCAAGTATGTGATGAAAGATATCATGTACTTACCAACTCTAGTTACTTAAGGAATCGGGAAATAAGTAATCATGCTGGTTGACGTTAATGGAAGTCCAGTTAAAAGCAATGTCTAAGTGTACATTTGGTATTGTTAACTGTATTCATTACCTTAGCTTGTGTGCTAGTAATTATTGTGGAAGTGAGTCAGTCAGACAGAATGTGTGTGTAACTAAGGTCTACCTAAAACAGGTCTGTGCAATAGAATGAATTGATGAAATTGGATTAGATGAATTTTTGTGTGATAAGAAAGGACTACCGGAAACGTGATGATTAACCTGGGTGATTTATAAGCTGCTTCAGTTCTCATTATGACCATGTTACCATGACAGTTGGTATGTATTGTGATCTGTGATACTGTGCCATGTCTTGCTTTTACTATTCATTGCACAAGTTATTTTGGTCGGCATGTGGCCTCTGGAAGACATACTTGTTCAGTTAACAGATGTAACGTGGGTGGCCTGCGTGGTACGAATGCTTTAGTACACCTCTAAGGTGAAATAATTGCTGCGCACAATTTTGTTGCAATATTTGTTTCAGAGCTCACTTTTGAGGTAATAGTTTTAATACTTGTTAATCATATAAGGAATGGTTGTTATTATATACAAGTCAAAAGTTGGTATATGTGTATATAATCTACTGGGTACCTGTGCGGGCAGAGAGCCATATTTCTTTTACTGGAAAGAACCTTCATTCTCGTCCTTGCTGTGATGTCACTTATTGTCCTACGATCCACTGTCAAGTTTTCAGAACCAATAGGATGACGAGAGAAATGAAGTCTCCTTAAACTGCACAGCAATGATACTCGTGGTATGAAATGCTCTTCGTGAATGGCAAATAGCTACATTTGCTGGGTCTTCTTACCCGTCCTGTGTGAGAGTCAAGTGTATAGTTATGTGCTGTTGATCTAGTATGTAATGTTACACCGTGAACACAAGTGCGAGCATAAAATCATAATATATACCAGTAGTTATACACATATTTTATGTGGGTGCTTGGGTGTTATACAATAGACTTGCTGGCAATACTCTGGCATCAACAACACCCTTCAACTCTTTCATGCATCAATATACAAGGTTTACCATAGTAATCAACATGTTATATTTATTTCTTATGTATTTATTTAGTATGGTGCGATGAAAATTGCTGATCTCTTAGCTGAATGTTTATGTTGTTTTTGTTCTTGCAATTGTTGTTATTCTTGCCATTGTGTCATAGTTGACTGGTCATGAAGCTCTGTAGCAAATAGCTTGTTGTAGCATAGCAACCACTTTAAAGTCTCAAATAAAATATATGTTACAGAGGTCCTGTATATGTTCTTGTAGGTCACATCTGGAAACCAGTTTTCAATTTTCAAACCATCATAACTAACAATCTGTGGTAGAATTTGATATTTACTCTGATTTAAACGGGCCCATAAGGAAAACATTCATGCAGTGTGTGTACATTTTCCTTCCCAGTTCCCATGTCTTGGCTTCATGTACTCGGCTTGTACAGGTTGCCACATAAAAGCATGGAATATGAACAGTTCTTTAAATCATGGACTTCTTCTTCATCAGAGCCAAATGTTGACGCAGAACATAGTCGATGGTTTCTGGGAAAACTTCCACTCGACTCTCGCATCCTCCTCTAGAAGGGATGGCGTGGTACCTGTGCCCCAAGCCATGAGCAGCCCACTGAAAGCACAAGTTGACGTGTGGCGGGTTGCACACTCCTTCTAGGATAAGGATACCAGGTGGACTAAAAAGCATATTTGACAAGCCTGCTCCGTGGGGGGCAACAATCACCGAGGCTTTGTTGAATATATGGAATGTTCGATAAAGTGGAGGTGTTGGGTTGTCAGGAAATATCTGCAACTCTAAACCATAGTCCCCAGCAATTTGTGATAAAGTCTTTTCTAAAGTCTCCTGGTATATAAATTGTCGAAGTCCAGTTCTTTTGATCAGTACTAGGTTTCTGCTTGTGGAATTCTGTGAAGACGGCATGGAAAATTGTTCAGACATAGACTTTTTCAGTTCGTAAGAGAGAAGCTGCAGTTGATGAGGGTTAGGAAAACCGCACGGTGTTCCTTGAGGCATGTAGACTACTTTAGCTCGGCACGTACCCATGACAAGTCTCTCGCTGGCAATACCTAAGAAGTGTAAGATCTCCCGTGCACTTTCGCCATTCACATGAACAAGAATATCTTTGTTACTGTGAAGAAAATGTAAATAAGGAGCAATCCTTGGTAGAACTTCAAGCATCCGATGGAAAAACTCATTTCCCCAGAATTGGGTCATGATAAAGACCTCGCGGTAGATAGGTGATGTGTCATAACCTGGAGGTGGGTGTGGATCAGTGTCTTGGGCACAGGTGTAGGGAACCAGCTTGAGATTGGCACTGATGATGTCACCAGGGGGCGTAATCACGGCATCCTCTGCATAGTGCAAATAAAATATAGCAGGTGGTAACTTGTGGTAGAAGTAGTCTGGATAGGAATCGCCATTATTGGGCCAGTAGTGGTTGGGGTTGATTGGTTTCCCATGGAGGTAAACATATTCAAGGGATTGAGGGTTTAAGGTGCGTTCCATATCATCCGAGCAGGTCTTGTTAAACACGGCGTCATACCTAGCTTTTGTGAATCCAAGAGATGATATCCACATGGTCAGTGGGTATGTAGCGGACCATTCATAATATTTCTGAATCAGCATATTTTGAGCATCAGCCAAGGAGGACCATGCCTGCTCACCATCCCAGTTCCACGGTAACGAGAGTGTCTTAACATGGCTGAAATTTGATAACTGCTGCAGAAAATCGTCATGACTACCCCAAACAACGGAAAGTGATGGGTCAATTTCCTTCCAAACAAGTCGTTTCCTAGCTTTCCAAATAATACTTCTGAGTTGAGAAGCAGCTTCATTATAATGGTGAACTCTGTCAAGGAATAAGGCGTTACTCCTTACCTCCATGTGAACAAATCCACTGGTAGTTACGTTAACAATACTCCACTGGCTACTCCCAAAGACAACATTCTCTTGTGCTATGTGTGGTTGATTAAGCCTTGGTGACCTAATCCTGGATGGTGCAACTAGCATTTTTGAACCATGTGTGGGAGCTAGTAATCGGTCCGACAGTTGGCCTGTTGGGCTAGGTGCAACAGATGTCCTAATGTAAGGTGGAGGTTTTTTAGATGTGTACTGGACGGCCGGTGATAATACTGAAGGTGTGATACTGACTAGGTTGGCTCGTTGATTCTCGTCCAGGTGAGCACCAGGTGCTGGCAGTCCTGGGCTAGCATTGCTGGGTGGCTTTGGCTTGTCAAGATAAACTAATCCGTCAGCCACATCGTAGAGAAAATCTGGGCCATTAACTTCATCATATACAAAGTATAGTTCATACACTACTGTAGCTATAATTGTAAGAACGACAATTACTAACAAGCTATGTTTTAGGTATGCCATGTTGGCCACCGCATCATCTGCAAACACAAACATGGTATTACACAGGGTAGAGCATTGCACGACAGAACAATACAAAAACCTATCACGTTGTATATGTTTACATGATCAGTGATAAAGAAGTAACTACCTGTTACCTATCTTTCAATAACTTATCATGATGTATATGTATACATCAGTAACACAGAAGTAACTGTCAGTATCGGTTGATATTACGTTCCCTCGCCTGCGGAGTCACTTGGTTGTTTACCACACAGCATTACCATCCTACGCTACTACTGCACAATCAATGTCATTTTGCAATTGAACATATCGTGAATCCATTACGAGTAACGAACCTGTCAATAAAGTCATTAATTATTGAACAATTACGAAGATGCTTTTATTGTCACACTGCTTCAAATTTATGATGACACAGCAACTTAATTATGATTCTAAAAAAAAGATCAACTGAAGAGTTCCCACTGGAAAGAATTTATGATATAGGAAGCTACCAATCTTTGCCTTGGGCTGGTGTCGTACAATATTCAATAACCATTAGGCGCGAGGTACTTGCCTATGTTTGCTTACACATGCTAGAGTAGCCAAGAGTACAGGCTAACTTACTCTTCCTGAACTACAGTGGTCCTGTTACTACCCAACTTGAAATCCGGCCAATTTTAAAATTGTCTTGACCCAACTTGAAATTTCAAGATGGGTTTACCCAACCAACATTAATGTGTTATATGGCGCATACAAAGGTTAATAGATAAGTTTGACCTGATTTAGCAGCTGCCTTCTAGGATGAATGGGAATAAGACAGAAAACACATGGATGACGACAAAAAAGATAAAAATGCATATGATTATCCCAGGGCATATCACCACCAGCCGATTTACTGAACCAGGCGATCCCAGCCTCTCGTCTAGGTGAAATCTGGGCAAAGTGGTGTGTTGCAGATATGGCTCTTACAAGGACCACTCTGCTCAACCACCAGGAACCCATTGCCCACCGACACCACAGCCAACAGGTTGCCCCCTATTAGTCACCTCTTATGACATGCAGAATGATGTAGTGGGCCTATTCTACTCCCGGACCCACATGCATAGAAGGTAAGAATGACCTATAAGAAGGGTGGTATGTAAATAGTTCCTTGGATAGAGTTCACTGTCACCATCCCAAAACTGTCCATTTTGTAATCAGACTTCCATTTAAGTTAGTTAATTTTGTAGTTAGAAAAAGTTCCCTTTCCGGTATTAGGAAGATTTAATGCCTGATAATGTCAACAATAACTTACAAATGTTAAGTTTTAAGGTTATATGTAGCCTCCTAGAAGAAATTATATATCAAGAAATCAAAATTTAAAGTGATTATTTGATTTTTTCACTCATTTTCTGATGTATTCTCACATTTTTTCATCAACTATTCAAACCCCAAAAATGAATACAATTGGTAAGTGTCCACAGTAAGTCTTTGACAGTGTATTTGAAGCCTCATTTTAGCATAAAGACATCTTGGAGTGAGAGCCTCACACTGTCACAGCACCCAAAATGTCCATTTTGTTTAAAAGGACTTTTTTACCAGACTATATAAAAAACAAAAACTTTATTGAGGGACCTAAAAGTTAGATAAACTATTCATTTACCTACTCAATCCACTATTATGTTAGTCATTCTGATTTAAATCATAGTCATTTTGGATCGCGAACAATGGCAGGTAACCTTACCCTTTAGATATGTACACTGAGAGACAATAATTTCAGCTAGAAAATCCATCTCAAAAGTAGCTGCTGATTCATGATAATAACTATGTCTTATGAATATGATATTTCTTATCATTAATAATTTTAAACACAGATGAACTCACTAAAAACTAACAAAAGCCCTCCATGCCAAAAAATTTGTGACAAAATGAAAGATTATATCACAAAATGACACGAGGACTGTTTCTATTACTACAGTTTTGTCTAATTGTTCTGTTTGAGCACTAAAATACGGCACATCAAGAAACTTTGTTTCAAAAGACTCAACATGGCCGACTCCCACAATGCAACATAATTTAATTAATTCACTGTGATATCACCCACGTTTTCGATTCGCGTGGTAGCTATGTTGGACAACAATTCTTAAAATTGTGTTGAAATTCGTTGATATTGTTGATAAAGGAGTATGATTGTTGTTGCACTCTAGGAAAGATTGATGATGAGACATTTATGGATATAAAAATGCATATTATTTAGACTGTCCCTTATCTGAACTGTGAGAAGGAGCATATTTGCTTACATCCTTAAAGATTTTGCCATACGGACCCTCGCCACTAAGGTGGCATCAGATCATCAAAACACCAGGTGCGAGTGCCTTTCCTAGGGCGAGGGTACCGCGCGAATCGGTTGGGAAGTCACATTAGCAGATAGGGGAATCTTGTTCACACATAATTTTAATATT
Source organism: Urechis unicinctus (assembly GCA_034190875.2). Taxonomy (NCBI): domain Eukaryota; kingdom Metazoa; phylum Annelida; class Polychaeta; order Xenopneusta; family Urechidae; genus Urechis; species Urechis unicinctus. Next base: position 25,427,712 of record CM067352.1, on the reverse strand, counting down.
TGTCAACATCGTTACAGCGACTGTATGAACGCAAAGCACGAACACTAATTAACCAGCTATTAAACAGTTAAACGACAATAAACAAATCATACCTGGTCTCACGACAGCATCTCCTGTCAGAGCGAATACAGCAGATTTCTCAGCAGGTAACTCAAATAATTGTGATTGGTGGACAAAAAAACCTAAAATGGGAAGCCTAAATTTCTAAACCTCTAAATAGTCGGACTAAAATCAATTCAATATCTTACACCTTTATCAGATCCCTGGCTTAGACCACAGGCGCTTGGGCTAGACCATTCTGAAAGTACCATCATCCCGATACATTCGAACTGTATAGATACTACTGCATGTGGCTTATTGGTAAGTTCAAAATGGTCTTCACCGCGGGGATCACTTTAATGTAAAGAGGTGGTATACATGTGCCGCACTACGGGGTACGTTTTTTCGGCCTCTCGGCTTGTATGACGGGTTTTGTTGGGCCTCATACTTGTACGTAAGGTATGTTTTTCAGCTGCAATTTGTACGACGGTTTTATAGGGGTCTTCGTGTTGTACGACGGGGTATGTGTTTCTATTCCCATCTGTACAGCGGGTTTATTATATATTTTGTTTCAGTATGCCGAGATATTCTCCCGGGATTTCCCTTCGACCGTTGACAATGCAATGGTTCCTTTGTGACGCGCCGAGAATCACACGCTCGACCATGCAAACGCGCTAAGTTGTTACTGCATGTAATCAGGAATCAGCTGATCAGATTTTGAGATTTTTCCGACACTTTCATCCTGCTTACGACGCACGACGGGTTATACATTTGCATAATACCTTGTACGACGGGATACGGAATTTTGCCATTTTCACCTTGTACGACAGCTTATACATTCACTTAAAACCTTGTACGACGGGGTACGCTTTATGACATTTTCACCTATACGGCGGATACGGGTTTTCGAGGTACACCCCTACCCGAGATGTATAGGCAGCTGTTAGCAAACCAGTGAAAAACTAGCAGAAATTACACCCGCTGTACTTCAAGCTTACTTTGTGAGAAAACTATAGATGATTTACAACATACGATATTTAGTTACATGTTCATAATTTAATGGGCTTCCTTCGAGTGTAAACCAATTCACGATACGGCCATTAACGATAGAAAAATATGACGCGATAACTTAAGATTTCAGTCCCGTTTTAACTTTGATTCATTCGAAACCGGAAGAGAGGCCATCGATATCCATAGAATTAATGGATTATGTTTAGCTAATTTCTATGACTATTGAACTGATATTTACTATTTTATTAGCAATCAAAAATTTGACGAACATTTACTAAGTGAAATTTGTTTTTCCAGTTCAATGCGCTTTGAAAACGACGAATATTTTGATAGCATATGTCAATAATCAAAGTTTGGTAATGTATCAGCTTTAAGAAAATGTTAATTTTTTTACGATCGGACTTTAATTAGTGAATTAATATCGAAATTAAAAAGTTTAGAGGCTAAGGCTACCAGAAATTTTCGACTGTTAGAATTGTTTTAAAGATGCATTATTTACAATTACATACATTAAGACAAAGTTTACAATTACATTACACTTTCAGAATATGTAAACTGTTTTAAAATCGAATAATAAAGCATGGAGGTATCAAGCATTGAACTTTTGGATGCTTTCGTAACCGGAAATGACGCATCGACATCCACGAACTCTTAGGATGCGACTTACGCTGTCGTGGAAAACATGTGACCCAATTTTTATTACCATATCGGACATGTATTGACGATTTTATAAACGCTAAAAAAATTCATGAAACTTTCGTTGGCAGTTGGACCGATACCACGATTTTTCGACCTGGGGCGCTTGGGAAAACTTTTGGATTGATGTCCTGATATATATTTAGAAAAGGAAGAGGTTATTCGCACGCCGGCGTGGGTCTTAGATGCAATCTTGATGAATTTAACAAATATTTCTTCCTCCTTTTTCTTCAAAGTTTTCCTGAACGTTTCAAAATTTTCAAATTCTTTACCGTCATGTAGATCTAATCCTACGTATATCTCACTCTCCGCCTCAATGGTTTATAAAGTAAATGCTGCTTCGCGCTCTGCACTACTCAAGCGAAAACGAGGCATGCCCACCAAAAGCGCATGCGAATAAGGAAACCTCAATTATTTGTTCGCACGCCGGCGTGGGAATAACCATTTCGTTTGTCAAAAGTTTGCAATTAGATTGAGCTACACCATGATGTAGATTATATAACGATCCTATCATTACATGCAGAGAAATTCGGTATTCAAGATTTTCACATTTTCCATGACCTTGACATTAACATTTCTAAAATTGAGAGAGAGAGAGAGAGAGAGAGAGAGAGAGAGAGAGAGAGAGAGAGAGAGAGAGAGAGAGAGAGAGAGAGAGAGAGAGAGAGAGAGAGAGAGAGAGAGAGAGAGAGATATGCATAATATATTATCACTGAGCAATAAATCATTAACATAAAAACCTATATTATCAAGCGGGAATACGACATTTAATCATTAAGACGTAAAAACTCTTCTACAAATATGGTGTATATAGGATACATACCTGTCTCCTTCAGCACCGTGATAGGCGAATATATACTCCACTCCATCTCATGTGGCCTTCGGGATACTACAGCTTTTATTAGCTCCGTTCCCTTCAAGCTACTTGGCCACCTGCAATTTCCACCACGTATCCATGACTGTGAGAAACTACCTCAACTTCATTCCTGTCTATGAAATGGACGATAGAATACATAAATAAAAAACCTGAAAAGAAAATCAAAATCTTTCATTCTTCTACATTTTGTTGTAATTTATATAGCAATCGTATGAAGAATAAAGTGGTACGGCCCTTTTTCCTTAGGTACAAAACTTTTATGGCCTCGAAACTTTTCGCCATTTTCGTTGACGATAAACACCACATTAAATACCACCAAGAAAAACGAAAATGGTATCAAATGAAAAAGCTATTCTTCATTATTGATGATATATTTAAAGAACAAAATGTATCATTGCATCATTTGTTGTCAGTGGTCATTTACATGAGACTACCAAACGGCCCAAAAACGGCCCTGTCCAAACGAGATCGGCGCCGCGTGTGTCCTCCCTACCACGTGTCGATTAAATTCAACTCTGGTAAATTTCATGAAAAAAAACCAACCAAATACAAAGAAATGCGATGAATACAACATATCCCATGTGTTTTATTAATACGTATTTAAAATGGATAAAAGTATGGTAATTCACCTAACATAGTAAAAGTGATGATCACCGATCGATTTTGACGAAATACCAAATACCCGCCAAAATTGAATGACTGAACTAAGGCTAAGGGCGGTTGCAATTTGAAAATATGCAGCTAGGTGGCGCTGTGGCAGACATCCAGCCGAAGACGAGCCATCGTTTGGCCGCCGGTGGACCGTCAGCTGGGAACTGCCGACGGCAGCCACCAGCGGGCCACTGGCGTTGTGCTATCTGGGAAGCAGGACCATTTTTCCCTCACAAGCGGACAACCGTTAGTGTCTTCCCATGACAGACCCATTTATTTCGCTTAACCTTTTGCAATTTCCACGTAAAAATGTAGCTATATTGCTCAACCTGGCTATCGAAGATAGCTATCCTTATTGGAGCCACATTGGGAGAACCAATTACCCCTACCCCACGACCACCGTCCCAGATAACCACGAGTGACTGTATGATATGGCGGATAAACGTTACTCTAGTATGACGCGGAGAACCTAGTCAAGGTCCCCTAGCCCCTTGGCTGCGGGCCCTGTTTACATGTTAATGACATTCAATAGTCTCGCCAAGGGGAGAAGCGTAGCGGAACCCCTGGAGTCTGGGGCGTAGACTACGGAGAACCGGAAAATGTAGCAGACGAACAAATCTCATGGAGATTGGACAATATCCTCTTCCGTTAGCCGTGGCAACAGCAGCGACTCATATGACACTTCAAACATGTCCCAAATTCAAAGAATGCTTGCTTATCATTTTGTTATAACATTCGTCGCATACTTATCAGATCCTGCTAGTTCATCTAAACTGGATCCACATAGCATCGAATTGGAAAATGCATTGCATCGTAATCCCCCTAGAGGTTGTATTTTCGTCTTATTATTTGAATTACCATTATATGAGCGATAATAAGAACAGCTACCGGACACTGCAACAATTCGTTAAAATACCAAGTGAGCATGAGGCGCACAGTTGCCAATCCTTATGTAATGTGTTGACAGACTTGTGAAACACACTATCTTTGCTATCACTTTTATTGGCATATGTAATGCCCCAGCCCAGGAGCGCTTCGCAAGGGCGTTTCGGTCAAGAGGCGTGTCGTACTTTATTGTATGAATACAACTTGTCAAATAACACTTATTTTTTAATGCTTTTGGTTAGATGACAATGATTTCAGACCTTTACCTATCGAATTTATATACCTTATCTGATAATTCAACTATTCTTGGTAAGCAGTGTTACTTTGTAGGCAAGGCACTCGCCCCTGGTGTTTTGATGATCTGATGCCACCTTAGGGGCGAGGGTCCATATGGCAGAATTTTTAAGGATATAAGCAATGCAGACAAGGGACAGTTTAAAAAACGTGCATTTTCATATCCATAAATGTCTTCACATTAATCTTGCCTAGAGTCCAACAACAGGCATACTCCTTAATCATCAGAATCAATTGTTGTCACACATGGATACCGCGCGAATTGAAAACAAGCGATATCATAGCGTATTAACGAGAATTAACTCATGTTAGTTTTTGAACAAAGTTTCTTGATGTGCCGTATTTTAGTGCTCAAACAGAACAATTAGACAAAACTGTAGTAAAAGAAACAGTCCTCGTGTCATTTTGTGATATAATCTTTCATTTTGTCACAAATGTTTTGGCATGGAGGGCTTTTGTAAGTTTTTAGTGAGTTAATCTGTCATATTGACTTCGGAACCTCAGAAATTTCTCAGGCGGCTCTTCGCCTCTACGGTAGCAAATAGTGCCGCGCTGTCAGAGGAGGAGTTTCTTTGTCTATGTTACTTTGGTAATGGGTGGTGTAAAGCTGAGACATTTGGCTAAAGTCACATATGATTAGTCACATAATATTATTAAAACAAAATTTTACACTTTCCTTTTGTGTTTCAGCACAAATTTTCTTGCTGAATAAAACCACCAGTTCTCATAAATCATCTTCTGGAAACCCGTTCACTATTTACTGCTATGATGGAGAACGCTACGTTAATCCTAAGCTGATGTGGACAAGTGCCACCGTAAGTTTCATCAATCCTAAGCTGATGTGGACAAGTGCCACTGTAAGTTTTCGTTAATCCTAAGCTGATGTGGACAAGTGCCACCGTAAGTTTCATCAATCCTAAGCTGATGTGGACAAGTGCCACTATAAGTTTTCGTTAATCCTAAGCTGATGTGGACAAGTGCCACCCTAAGCTTCATTTATCCTAAGCTGATGTGGACAAGTGCCACCGTAAGTTTCTAAGCTTGTACTTATATGAAGTCCTGGTTCTCAAAATGATTTGTCACTCATCAAACCAAAATAGTCTTTTTTGGGGGGTTTTCTATGAGTGCGGTTCGTATCACCTGTTATGAGCCAGTGTATGAAACTCATTTCTTCCCTGTGTTTACGACAATTTGAGTTTAACTGATGTATGACTGAACCCATCTCTGCTTGTATATATTTGGAATGTTTATGTTTCATTGTGAAGTTGCGTTTGGTGACATCATCAGAGCATTATGCGGTCTACCGTGCGTCCAATGCTTCATCGGTATATCATCAACATGTTGAGAACTCGGCCAGTTGGTTCGCTAAATACCTACCATGGCGTCTGGAAACTCTCTCCCTCTCTCCCTTCAATGAAACATGTGTTGGGGTAGATACTGAAGATGAATACACCATCCAGTTCAGGATCCAATGTGAGTCATGAAGATTGTGAGCTGGCTCATTAAGGTGATGAGATGCTAGGTTTGGCTAAATGAAGCATTGCAGCTCTTTGGAAGCCCATATTCATCTTTATCAATACAAACAAATGCTGATTTGGCATCAAATCATGAATGTTGTCTGCTGGTTTCTTAAGGTTACAAGGTATTTGTCCAAAATGAAGAAACAGAGTTTGGAAGGCTTTCCACATCTTTATGAATGAGATTTATACAGAAGGGGGCCTGTGCTTTAATGAGAGATGTGTGGTGTTTCAGCGGTGGACCCCTGGCTGTTGGGCTACCTGTGCACAGGAATACTCCTTTTCATATCGGCCAGCTCTATATGCAGGTCAGCCTCAATATCCAGCGCACCCATCAGCATTTCAAGGAACATTTTCACCTTGTTTGTCATTGCACGCTCAACATGTAATGATATAGCGATGTCTTATCAGGAGCATTCCATTGTAGGTTGGCTGATGTGTGGATGCTTGTTTCGCAGGAACATGTTCTTCTACTACAGTACGGGTATCAGTGTGGGTCTTCTGGCTTCACTGCTCATCCTAGTCTACGTCCTCAGCCGCTTCGTGCCTACAGTGAGTCATTCAGTTCACCTCACCTCAGGTGAATTGTTCAAAATATGTGTCACAGCTATGTTGAATAACCTTGCTTTTATCCCCTCTTATGTCATTCATGTCTTCTCAGTGACACATGGATAACTAAAAGCACTACTGAGTATTTTAATAAAGATGATATGTGGGTGATTGTAGTCCAATTTTTGTGTCATGCGACCATATTTTCATGATATAACATATTTCACATTCCAAAATGGCTGGTTTGCCAGAGAAGCGGTCCCTACGTCGTGATGGCAGCTGGTTGGTCAGTCTCTGCCTGGCTGCTACAATACCTCTGGGAAAACGTACAGAGCGTTCTTGAGAACTACTTCATGTACGTGATGGCCTACTTTCTGTTGGCCACCGTCATCAGCTGGGCTGTGTGTTACTATCGCGGCCCCCCTTCTAACCCACGCATACACAACCTCATGCAGTGGCTCCTACAGGCTGTCGCCTTGGTCTTCATTTATAATTCCACCCAGATCCGTGAGATCTCCATCACGCTTGTCATCGTGATCGTGATATGGTATAACTTCACTCTGCCCTCCATTGTCCCTCTACGATTCAAGTCCATCTGGTGAGCACCATTCTCCTCATGGCACATTTCATGTTGTTGGTTTTGAATAATGGCAAACTGTCTCAATTTGAAATTCACAATTAAAATAACCTTTATTGATTGTAAGAGCTAGTTTTTTTTCATATGTTTGTCAAATAAATTTTATGATAGTTTGGTTCTATTCTGCCAATAAATTCTCTCATGGACCAAATTGTTTTTCTGCACCTGTGACCCATTCCCCAGTCATTCCCACTTATTGTCGTTGTTAAACTGTGTTACCCATCCTATGACATGGCATGTATGTTATACAGGCTGCGGTGGTTCCCCCCTAAAGTCAAGCTGTTAAGTGCTGAGCAGTATATGAAGCAGGGTCAAGTGGAGACAAAGAGAGCCCTGGATGAACTGAGGACGTACTGCCGCAGTCCTGACTGTGATGCGTGGAGAACAGTCAGCCGGCTTCATTCACCTAACAGGTGGGTTGGTATCCAAGGTGAGGGATGGGTCAAGGTGAGAGGCTGCATGGAGTTATTCTGGTTGTCTGTTACTGGTGGAATGGAAGGTAGGATTAGATTGAATGACAAGAGGAGTGTGTAGTGTGGGGGGAAGCTGCTGCTGCTGCTGGGTAGCAAGTGATGGAGAGTATGAACACGAGATGTGGTCACTTGGTAGACAAGGTGATGACAACATGTGGTTGTTATAATGAATGGTATAAATGACAGGCGCTCAAGCCATGCTACTCACCCCAGAGTTTACAACAAGACTAAATGTTAATCTGATGCGTCTGTGTATACATTAGACATTTTTGTCAATTGTCATGCTTGACCAATTTGCCACTATGTTGTATCCCAAATCAGCTTCTGTTGTAAGCGGCTAGGTCTATGCTGACTTATAGGTACCCTCTGTTTTCTGTCATGTCATCAAATGAATAGTTACTATGAATCCATTGCCGTCCATATTTGTTCTAGCATATACTTTAGTTCTAATGTTATACTGCCTCTGATCAGTGCATGTTCTTATCCTAGACTTTGGGAGGCGATATTCAATATCCTAAACATGGTGATGATTACAGGTGATCATTACGATAGACAGATGATGGTGATGACAGGTGGTGTAGGTAACAGGTGGCGCACTTGCTTGCATCAATAACATTGTTTGATGTGGTCGTCAACATGAAATTTCTAGATGTATTGTGTCTTAGGGAGGACTTTGAAATTCTCCCATATGTCAACCATGTAATTTGTTATTTGGATCCATGTTGTTGGGAGTATGGTGTATGTGTGTTAAGGTGGACTCATTACAGCTCGGGGTCAAGAAGTCATGGTTATATAGACAATGGTTGTACAGTGCCATGTTCTAGATTGCAACGTTATGAGGAGCAAGATGCTAATTATGGAAGTAATGCAATCAGGAATAATTGTACAGATGGTGATGCTGCCAGGGATGGTTATATTGAAGATGATGATAACATGAGTGGTTATGTGACAGATCATTTAACAAGGGGTGGTTATATGGATGAAAATGTGACCAGGAATGGTTATATGAGATATAATGTGACCGGGGATGGTTATATGGGACATAATGTGACCAGGGGTGGTTATATGGGAGAAAATATGACTAGGCAGAGTTATGTGGAATATAATGTTATCAGGGATGGCTTTATCAAATTTAACCCCATAAGGTCACATCACATGACCACTTACGAGGCAGATACCATTCCTCAGAAGGTCATTGGTGTGGGGGAAGGATCTGCACATACGACAAGTACAGAGAGGAGTCTCAATGGGGAAGGGTATGAAGGGCGAGATCTTTTTCACTTAGCTAGAACTGTCAGAGGCACATATATGACATCTGGAGCAAGAGGCCACCCTACCCTGCATGATGCTTTGCCACACACAGTGCGCTATCAAGTAGTACCGTGTATGCACTGTAATGGGGCCATTGGTGGAGATCACTCCAAGTCGGAAAGGGTCGGACTGTAAACTCGGGTTCAAGTGGGGTTTTACCAGGATCCAAGGTTGACCACCTGCTGTCGATGGTGTGTCGTGCCTAGTCAGCCTGGACTGGAAAGCCGTTCAGGAATATCTGACGGGTAAATCTCCTTCTCCTAGCATGTTGTGTGCCTCTATACTAGTCCTCAAAACCTGATTTCACCCCTTAATATCTAGTTAAGGGAATGTAGACCCAGAGCTCCATTCCGCATCTCTCACTTGTGTAAACAACATGTATATATATATATATATATATATATATATATATATATATATATATATATATATATATATATATATATATATATATATATATATATATATATATATATATATATATATATATATATATATATATATATATATCTATCTGTAGTTGTTTAGGACTGATGATTCAGCTGACAAGCCAATTTGCTTATTAATTAAAACACTTGATGAGAGGAGTGCTGAATGATGAGAGCTCTGCTATATTGCCTCAGCTGTCGAATAGCTGATCTGTGATTCCTCTGCTGCTTAGATGACCTTTGCTCTCTTGAAGGAGATGACCTGCCTATGTCTGTCTTGTTCTCAACTAATCATGTACCTCTGGTTGGAGTGTAGGGCTAGTACTGAACTGGCCCTCTTCATGTACCTCTGGTTGGAGTGTAGGGCTAGTACTGAACTGGCCCTCTTCATGTACCTCTGGTTGGAGTGTAGGGCTAGTACTGAACTGGCCCTCTTCATGTACCTCTGGTTGGAGTGTAGGGCTAGTACTGAACTGGCCCTCTTCATGTACCTCTGGTTGGAGTGTAGGGCTAGTACTGAACTGGCCCTCTTCATGTACCTCTGGTTGGAGTGTAGGGCTAGTACTGAACTGGCCCTCTTATTGTTCCTCCTCAGCTGTGTACACATCTGTCTGTCTCTTGGTCCTTTATGAACGGTATCTTTACAAACGCCTTGCTACTTGAGGGATTCAAACATCACTGGTCAGACTCCAGATAACAAGTAGCACTGAATAGCCAGAAAAATATTTCTCAAGAATATACTTTGGAAGGTCTGATGAACAAAACAGACACATTCTATCACATTGTGTGAAACAAACACCATTTATGAATCTTGTCTGTACACCATTTATGAATATTGGAATGTACACCATTTATGAATATTGGAATGTACACCATTTATGAATCATGGAATGTACACTATTTATGAATCGTGAAACGTACACCATTTATGAATTGTGGATTGTACACCATTTATGAATCATGGAATGTACACCATTTATAAATGGTGGAATGTACACCATTTATGAATCGTGAAACGTACACCATTTTGAATTGTGGATTGTACACCATTTTATATAGAACGGAACATGTTTTCGTTACTTTCATATCTATTTGATGGTTGATGGTATATTAACTCGTTTGTTCCAGGTTTGCCAAGTTCATCGAGGGCGATCCCCATGTGTCTGATGATGAGATATCCTGGTATGAAAACGACCCCGGAACAGAACTCATCTACATGACGGATGACGAGGATGAAATCGACTTCCGGCTCAACTCCCACTAATATGTCTCTTCTCTTAATATTCATGAGATGGTGTGACCCATTTGCTTATTATTTTATATGGTTTGAATTTTGTTAAATAAATATTATAATGATTTGATTTTTTTTTGTCCAATGGTAACAGATCAAGTTGTGGTTGTATGGGTTCAATCTGAGCAATTACAAATCTGGAATAAAAAGAAGTGGTGCGGCTTTCAGTTCCCCTCCATTCATGGAAACTTTACTGTCTTGACATGATTCCATAACGTTGAATTATTTTATCAATAACGTTATGATAACAAGGAATAAGCTATTTGTTAGTTACATCAAGTACACTAAAGCGATTATAATTGATTTTGTGAGAGTCCATTATTGAATGTCGTTTATAAATGCGCCTCAGTTATTTGACGTTATGATTACATTCCCAATCTCCGTCTTCGAGTCTGGTTAGCGGTCGTGTTGAGAGTGGATGAGATTAGAAGGGCTTTCTCGACAGCACTGAGTCGCGCGCTCTCGGCTGCCTGTAACACACACATATATCATTATGTGAATACAGGACACCAGTCAGAATCGTATCATTAATCATCTCGCTGCGATAAGGCTCTCTCGGACCTGGGTGCACTATTTGTGACGACTCACTCTGTAGAAGAGTAAGTTGTGTGTCAGTGGTGTACTCGCCCTATACGACAGCAGGTTGTGTATAAGTGATATACTCACCCTATTCGACAGCAGGTTGTATATAAGTGATGTACTCACCCTATTCGACAGCAGGTTGTGTATAAGTGATATACTCACCCTATTCGACAGCAGGTTGTATATAAGTGATATACTCACCTTATTCAACAACAGGTTGTGTATAAGTGATGTACTCACCCTATTCGACAGCAGGTTGTTTATAAGTGATATACTCACCCTATTCGACAGCAGGTTGTGTATAAGTGATGTACTCACCCTATTCGACAACTTCTCTGGCACTGAAAGTAACTCTTATTCTTGTGGTACATACACAGACCGAGACAAACGGACTGGGATCTGTCTTGCACTGTTACACTGACACACAAAAAGGACACTCTTGTGACAGGTTACAGCACTATAACAACTCATCCACGTTGGCGCAGCGTTGGCGCGTGACAACCAATGGAAGCTGTCAGCACCAGAATTTAGCCATTGGTCCACTAGACGGGGAAAAAAGCAATATAATTATTTGTTTTATTTGGACACGTTGAAAAGAATAAAATTGCTATATGAATAAATGGTCAGTGAGTAAGAACGATTGCGGCGCATCAGTTCGCGGTCGTTATCGTATCGCGGATACTTACTAAATCTCACGTTTGTGTCGGCTGAGGTGCTTTCCTCCATGAAGGATATCAGCTGAGTCTTCCATCTGTATATACAGCATCATCATCATTGTCGTCACTATCATCATCATCATCATCATCATCATCATCATCATCTTCACTGCTACCATTGACATGAATTTTGCAACCACAGTTTTCATTTTCATATTTATGACCCACAAACTAGACGACCAAACATCTCTAAGAGACCTTCGTGACTAAATTTGAAAGCCTGCATTTACATGTATGGCTCGAACTGCGAAGCTACGTACCCGGTTCTGCGCGGCTGATGATTGGTGTCGCGGAGCAGCGCATGCGCACATCGCCAGTGCCAACAGAATCACCACCACTGCGACACTTGACGTTATCCCCACCATCTTCAGTGTTATAACTAATACGGGAAACATTGGTAAATAATACGCATTTATCGCACCATTTACCTTATAGTTACGGGGTATATATCCGCTTAGATGTTCCATTGAACTGTCGTGAGTTTCATCAAGGAGTTATAACCAATAGCTTATGTAACTCCTTTCAATGGAGACAAAACCATACGAGATTGACAATCAGGAAGACATAAGGTACACATTAAACACTAGAACTCTCGCCAACATGCGCATGTACATCCATATACCTCAGTTCGTTTCACTACAGTATCAAAATGAATCTGACATCATTTACATAGACAAGATGAATGACGCAGAAAACTGAACAGGTCGACCCCAGGTGGTTGAACCATTTTGCTGGGATTCAACCAGGATGTTTTTCAGAATGATAAATGTTTATCTTCGGGAGATAAATCCTTCTTTGCTAGAATCCCTATGAAATTCGTTTTCAGAATGTATGAAAGCTTCGCGAATGTTATCACGCATCCATCAGCGGGTCTTCCATTAAGCGTAAAGCCGTGCACCGAATTAATGGCGCGTGTGAGCTGTGATAATGGTAAAACCCTGCACACAGCCCCTTGTCATGTTACAGTGCACTATCTTGCGTTTTATGTTAAAAAAATGTCCCTACCATGAAGATAAATGCGTGTGCTTTCCCATACCACACCAGCCCAGAGGGGAGATTGGTCGATTTTTCCAAGACGACACCATATTTGGACAACTATTCTTCCGTCTCTTTGCACATCATCACCCCGCATTCGACCCTCCTGTGCGCCTTTAACATAACGCGGTTGTTTACAAAACATGCCAGATTTACAAAACACGCCAGGTTTACAAAACACTTCAGGAGTGTAATTCCACTGATTCAACCACCAAATATACAGTATCCCAACACGCCATAACTTGCATGCAAATACGCAAAGACGGCAAGATATTTTAGTAAGGATTTATCTTTCCATTTTTTGTAAAACGAAAAGGAAAAAACATAGAATCAGATTGTGCATGCTATATGTATATGCTGTATTCCCAAAATATCGATGTTTGTTGGTTCTCGACTAATTAACATTGCGGTTCTAAGCACTCACCTTTTGTTTGCAATTGTTTCACACCTCAGCTTATCCCGACTAATTCCTTCATCCAACCGAGACACGTGCTGGAGTCTATTGTCGACGTTACTGACACCTGACGGCAGGAAGCGGTAGGGGCATTTTCTCCTCCAAGCTACACCCATTCATCTGCCCGCCCTTCAGCATCGCATCAGCTCCCGACCCTCATTGTACCTCGCCCCAGTAGGATGTGCCTGTGAAATTTGTAGAGATTAACGCCACCTCATCGGACAATGACTCAAGCGGGATATATACAGACAAGTCGAAGGACAATTTAACGCTGATTTTCTCTCGAGGTAGGCAACGCTTTGCTGTTGTGTTGTAATACGATCTTTAATTGCCAACTATAAAAGTTCACATGTTGTGATTTCTAGTTTGTTCTCAATACTATCGAAGGACATCATCAATGAAATCTTATAACCGAGCCAACAATAGATTTGATACCCAAATGCTTCTGACCTGTTTGTGATGCCCTAAAGTCAGCATGCATAGGTATGATACCATTGGAGGTTTCCTAGATAAGAGGGGGAAATCTCAGCTGTGGAGGTTCCTAGATAAGAGGGGAAATCTCAGATGTTGAGGTTTCCTAAATAAGAGGGGAAATCTCAGCTCTCGTTCCTTTATTAGAGGGGTGTCTCAGCTGTTTCCTTGACTAAAGGGGTATCTCAAGTGTAGAGGTTTCCTTGATTAGAGGGGGTATCTCAGGTGAAGAGGTTTCCTTGATTAGGTGGGTGTCTCAGGTGTGGAGGTTTCTTTGATTAGAGGGGATATCTCAGCTGTAGATGTTTCCTTGACTAGAGGGAATATTCCAGCTGTGGAAGTTTCCTTGGTTAGAAAGGGTTAGAAATGGTCAGGGGGTCAGTGGTCAGGGTTGGGCTTTTCATTCAATGATGCTTCTCTCTATTTCCTTGTAACGCCACTTGCAATTAGGAACCCACAACCCGCCCAACCATTTCATTTGCCTGGCGATCCCCGAATTGTATCGTCATTTCTTTGCCAATGAGCACTATTACAGGCCACACAGAATTATATGTTGAGTTTATCGGATGTACATTTACTTTGACATGAACAACATATGCCCATTGTTTACCAACCATAACCCAATGTAACAATCCAGGTTTCCGTTTATCCGTTTTTGCGGTAATAATCACCAGGGGGCGCGATCAAGAGCAGCCTACATCGATGCACCTGCTATCCTGTCCGCGAGGCACCTGGCAACACGCCGTTTTCTTCGGTCTTATACTCCCGAAGTCATGCATGCTACCAAACCTCCCCGTCAAAACGGCTGGGGTATTTCCCCATTCAACCGATAAACATCTCCGTTAAGCCTAGCAATTATCCGCAGTGACTGGCAATCAGGTCCTGCTTACCACAAACAACTCCCTCTTATCTTTTTTTGTGTGGCGACTATTTCACGCGGAAGCTGCAAGATGCGATCATCGTTAGTTTTCCACGAACCCATGCATAGTTTTGGTGTGAAACTTCCCGAGCAGGCAAACTCTATGGTGAATGATGTGACTGAATGATTGTCTTAACCGGTGATGAGCCACCTAACAACATTCCAGTGCATACACAGACATTTATCAGGTTTGAGATGGGCTTAGTTTTACGGACGATGATCATCATCTTCCCTCCCACATTACAAAGTGCCATAAAGCTAACATCTCAATTAGAGCGGATGTTACTGGGTTTGGAGATCATTACTGACTCACTCACTTACTCACTCACTCACTCACTCACTCACTCACTCACTCACTCACTCACGGACGCACTCACGCACGCACGCACTCACGCACCGCACGCACGCACGCACTCACGCACGCACTCACGCACGCACACGCACACTCACGCACGCACGCACGCAGGCACGCACGCTCACGGACGCACGCACGCACGCACGCACGCACGCAGGCTTCACGCCAGAACACACGCACGCACTCACGCGCAGGCAGGCACGCACGCACGGAGACGCACTCACGCACGCACTCACTCACGCACTTACTTACTCACTCCACTCACTTCCGAACACACTCACTCCCTCATTCACTCACTCACTCATTCATTCATTCACTAACTCACTCACTTACTCATTCATTCACTTTCACTCATTCACTCACTCACTCAACCACTCCCTATCACACTCACTCACTCACTCACTAACTCATTCATTCACTCACTCACTTACTTACTCACTCACTCTTTCATTCATTCATTCACTAAGACAGTCACTCACACACTGTATCACTCACTCACTCTTTCATTCACTCAGTCAGTCAGTCAGTCATTCACTCACTCACTCATTCATTCAATTACTCACTCAGTCAATCAATGAATCCATGAATCAATCAACAATCTATGAATCAATATATCACTTGAACTTTACAACGACCTCGTCCTCTTTCAGCGACCTTAACATTGTTAGGTTGGGTCGTGAAGGTCGATGACCGGACGGAGATAGAGACAGTTCTTATATTTACCGTAAACGGAGCCATGACAAATATCTGCTTGAGGAGACACATTTGTATTTTATCTGAATAAATTTTAGATCAATCGTTAATTGCTCTTTGTAGTTAAGCAGGTGCCTATATGTTACAGTACCAAGGCGCGCATGCGTAAGAGCAACTTGAGATTCTCTTCCGTGGGGTACACTGTTTATTACCGTATGGCATACTATACTGATGCAGACACAAGTAATGATACATTTTCATGTAACATGTCAATACTAGACCTTGCACGCGCATATGGATATGCACTAACTTCAGTCTACTTCAGCTGCCAAAACAAACACAGGTGTAGATCCCGTCGAGCTCACGCGGGATTATAGTTCACTCCTAAAACGGAACCATTTCCTCTCGACCGTCAGCATGTGCGATTTATCGAGGTGATTGACCAACAACACGTGCGTTGTGGATGTCTGGAGACCATTCGCTCCTCAGACGGTCCGTTTGTTTGTGAACCGTGTGTCCCGGCAATTATGACGGAACATTGATTGACAATGCGAACCATATAAACGTAATTGATGTACACTGACTTGATATTATAAAATCACGGGCGTAGGTAATGGAATCACATCAATACCCGATTTTTCATTAAATAACCTTTTCAAAACTTCACCTGCATTCGACATGACACATAGTGGTACATGATACATAGTGGTATTTATGTATGTTTTGGGGTGTGATATGAAACAGGAGAAGACAGCCAGCGTATAGGAGTTCTGTCTGTGAAATAAGAACGCTTTGTTGAATAGCTTTTATGAAATGGCTTGAATAGGCTGTGAACAGGTGACAGAACATATCCGCTGCCAACGAATTATCACGCGCAGGAAACGCTAGTTGATGTGATGCACAGTAGGTTACATGTTATGAGTACATGGTTACTATGGTTACATGTTATGAGTACATGGTTACTATGGTTACATGTTATGAGTAAATGGTCACTATGGTTGCATGTTATGAGTACATGGTAACTAGGATACCGTCAATAAATTTGTTTCGGTCATTTTAAACACTATCTGTAGTTTTGTTAGATAAGCGCTATTTTGCCCCATCAACACAGAAAGTGCAGTTCCGTGATCTTATCACCAGCATCAACAAAGTTCCTGACTGAGTTATCCCGGAATGACGTCATGAATGCTCTGTGCTACTTGAGTAAATCAGCTGGTGCTCTGATTCATCACACGACCCGTGTTTATACTAGCGTTATTCACCGAAGACTTCTCCCCTCCACTGTGGAGTTTCACTTGGACATGTTAACATATGCACTTCATTTAATTAGCTATCGAGTTATAGGTAATAACAGGGCGCAATATACAAAAAAAAACCAAGCCCTCATACAACATAGGAACCGAAGCAATCGCCCCTCAGGCTACTCAATCTCACGCGAATGATATAGTCAATTCCCATTGCGCTTAAGATGGGTTTCCAAACTACACACGATATATACTGGCTACGGTCTATACATTTATGTGATTTGCTAAATGGCATTGGCAGCGGCGTACATATTGCCATCACCTCCTCTGGATGATATCACATAACAGGTTACTTGCAATGCGTGCAGACCAGCTTCTGTTATTGCAAGAGCACACGTAAATAACACGTTTTGCAAGCTTCCAACGTTTATGACAGCTAATACAACAGCGCATCCACATAGCATTATTACTAATTTCTGTAACTCTATATGTATATATGTAACCTATCCATTGGTGAGCGTGGGTGATAAAATAACTGATACTTTTAATGAATCATCCCGGTTCTGTCCATGATGGAATGAACAGTAGATATATGCCTTCCATTTGACGATGGTTCGTTTGAAGATGCAATAACATGTTGACATATACGCCTGGGTAGGGCATTAAGACTTAAAACTGGCTTTTCAAATAATGAGTGACTCTAACTACTTATATGGAACCTCATGGTACTGTTGATCCTGGTTTTTTTACCTTCTCTGCCACGTTTTTATACATCTGTCAAATCCACTGGAGGGGTGCTTGGTTTATAATGGCGTTTCAATAGGAAGGCGATTCCTATTTTGACTTAATACTCATCATCTACATCAGGAGTCTTTTTGCAGGTTTCAAGGTTCATCATTACATCAAAGCATACCTCTACAGCTGTAAGCAGCCAGCCAATGTGTGGCTTCTTGGTAAACTTACAAGTGCAGGTAGCATTTCCTCCGGCTCCCAGCGTGAGGCTTACGATGAAGCCCTCAATCTCTTTCTCACCTGTAATCTCTCCAACATCAGACGCCAGGCCTGGCAAGGCAGCGTCTTTGCTGTTGCATTCAAGACGAAATGGGTGCTCGTTCGTAAACATCTGTTTCTAAATGTCACTCCCTCAGACAAAGTCGATTCATCAGTGAACAAGAATCTGATGAGGTTTCAAATGTGCTCCTTGAACAACAAATGTTCACATGACATGCGTCAAACTACAACCAATGTAATGCCACTTAACCTCTATACTCCCTGCAAATAATCACCAATGCACTGACCCATCGTTGAGGTGAATTCGTTTGTTTCTTACCTGCTGTTAGCTTCTACATCTCATACGCCTCGTAAACTTCATACCAACCCGCATCAAGGATCACAGCACCATGGAGCAACCTCATTAGCCGTAATAATATGTGAATATATCCGCCCTGGATGTAATGACGTGCAATACAGAGAAAGTGTTTGTTTGTAGGTACATAACTCTAATGGCTGGTGTATATAACAGAGTGCACTCAAGGCGTATTTTCTAGCAATGTATAAGATGTATACACCTGTTATACGAGATAAGTATGCCTATGTACAGTTTTAGTACTAGCTTTACCGCATACCCTCACCCTCAGCAC
This sequence comes from Urechis unicinctus, assembly GCA_034190875.2. NCBI lineage: Eukaryota > Metazoa > Annelida > Polychaeta > Xenopneusta > Urechidae > Urechis > Urechis unicinctus. The sequence continues at coordinate 25,408,944 of CM067352.1, read as the reverse complement.
CACATCAGTCGCATCTATCCGATCTACATACGAACTTTGGTTCTTTTTATTTCCGGACTTTTTCTATGACACTGGCCTTATTTAGTTGATGTTCATTGCATCAAATGCTCCCCATGATACAATACAGGGCTGAATCGAAGCAGGCATATAACACAATGTGCTTCATGGAAGAGAATTATGAGCTTTGTGAAGAACGTTATCCAGAGCATGTTAATGAATCCACTCATTTTCGTTATTACATATTATGCTTTATCTTGTAAGATGATTTCTGCCATTGATATGAGCGGCAGTAGTTCTTGCAAACACACTAGACACACAGTATCAACAAATGTTTAAACAACAACCTCTTGTTGATAGGTTTATTGCTTTCTCGTGATGACTGCGCCTTTCATTGATTCAATTGGCTACTGTAGATATTTATCATTAAAGCTATCACCATTTTTCATTCTCGGTAATTAGTGTTGCCTCAGATAATATTTGATCGACTCTGATCACCTGCGTTGTCTTGAGCCACCAGACATAAGTTGCCAGGCACTCTTTCCTGGAAGCATTGGCACACTGTTTCACTTTAACACTGGATTGATGGATCATCTGCAGCCTATTAACTGTGGTGTTGAACAGCACCTCCAATGTTTGAAAACCACCGTCCCGCGTTGGTGGCGCACCCATGCGGAGGCTAAACATTCAAAACATGTCGTTTTCATTTATGCGGAAAATAAGCTCATTCGTGCCTGCTTGTAAAATACGAAACAATATGGCGCCCTTAGTGAGCTCTGTTGATTCAGGACACTCTTCTGCCTTTCTCGTCAAAGAAGGATCAATGTAATTTGCTACTAACAATGTATTTCCGAAGTTCTACAGTTTATATTTACCAGATTCAAGGGTGTATTTCATAAAAAATAATCACAATTTGTTATGAAAAAACTGCATTTTTCGATCCCCTACTACTTCCGGTAATGATATCCGTTAATTCGAATTCATTCGGTGATCCCGGTTATTGCGTGGCTTTTGTTAAGTCAGATTTCTTATTTTTTACAGGACGCGAATTATACCACACATGACTCACGCTAGATGCTACAGTACATCTGGAACTGAAAACGGACGGTGTTTGAGCAATGCTAGAGTTGCGCATGGCTTTTCTTTGCATTTTTCTGTAAACATTGTTCGGAACCTTTTTTCGATACGTCAAAATGGCTAAATCCTCGATGATTTTGTGATCTCAATAACACGAAGGAAAAAAAAGTTATTTTAGCAACCAAACACAAACGAAAGCACAGTAACAATGACACCAAATCGCAGAAAAATATGCATCTTAAGTAGTCAGGGGCGTAGCCAGCGATTCGTACTTACGCATGTGCGTAACATCAATTTGAAAAGTGATAGAATAAATATGGCCAAAAATTCAAAAGCTAAGTGGGGTTAGAACTCCCCTGTCTGTGCGTAACATTCCTTCAAGCCTGGCCTCGGTGGGGCAGTATGCTGTCCTTATAGACTAACCCACGCCCCCGTCAGTGGTTTGCAATTATCGGAGGAAAATGGCATCTTTATTGATTCACCTTATGTCTCTAGGAGCTTGTCGATAAACGTTAATACGACAATTGTATCGAGCTACGAAATGTAACCCCTACACATGACGATAATATCACACGTTTTGACGTTTGTCGAACTATCGCCATTTGTAACGCTAACCGATCCAGTTACGTTGAATGTTCAAATAGTCCGTTTCAGATTATCTTAATAAATGGCATGATGGGACAATTCTAGGGTTTATCATCGTACTTCAGATTGGCAGCAATCATAAAGTGTATATCATTCACAGAATTAGGATATATCTCGATGGATCCACTGATACTGTTATTAGTGTATGTGTGGTCAAAGTTGGCAGGCAAATATGCGGATGTAGCACATCTAAAATATAACGGAAGTGCTCTTTGTTCACTTGGCATCCTGGGAAGGATCTTGTTTTGTTGCATATTTTTGCTAAATACTAGTTCGCGATATCCCAAGAGGTGTCTATGTGCAATTTTTACAGACAAAATCAATTAACTGCCTTATTGCTAAAACGACATAATTGTTATGCAGAGTCTAACATCGACCAACCAGCTGTCTCCACTGGTTCACCGGCGATAATTCTAGCATCTGATGCCAAGTCTGGGGAGACAAAATATTAGAGTTGTTTAATTCAGTTTGTGGCTGCGGCACGTGTCCGACCCATCAGCTATCCACCAGACCACTCACTTCTGTACAGGTCATCACAGACTTCTTGAATATAAAAAAACCATTTAGCAGCAAATGCTATTTATGTTACAGCGTTTCCGACGAAGTATTCGCCTCAAGTAATGCTTCGGTGAAACATTTCGATTGTTGTCATGTAAACAATGTTTCGTATTTAAAAGATCACGCCCGCTGTTGGATTGGTGCTTGTCTAATAACCATGGCTAACTTACTACGTGTGATGTAAACTAATGCACCGTCAATCAACGCATTAAAGAGACTGTTCAGCCCCATATTTGGAACGAGATTGCCTAGCAAGCTGCTTGGCAACCGCACCTTAGAAACCAAAAGTTCTAAGTTTTCAGACTTTCAGTCGCTACGCGGCGCTGTGGTCTCATAAGATTGATCCTTACTTCGGCTGTCGCCATTTATGTTGTCGGACATTACCCTTCCTGCTTGTCGGTCTAATGTGTGCGCAAAGATGCCCACAACTTGAATGAGTGAAGATTTGATGAAATCTACATTATGTAACCAAAGCGGAAGAGTACACATCGATAGCGAGGTAAATTCAGAGCGCGTTATGATTTACAGCTAACATTCGTGTGATTCATGGTTTAAGGGAGGCACCGTTATCGATAGAACGACATAACTGAATAAAACAGATTTCCAGTCATGTAATAATGTTAAAAACTTATCAACACAATTTCCATCATGTAAACTTTGTGGCACAAATAAGAACATGGCATTACTTACGTCTGCGTTAAACGTAATAATGTAATAACGAAATGATCCCTGATTGCCTTATATGGGACTGAACAGTCTCTTTAACTTACATGTATAACATGGCGTTATCTTCTTTTCTCTCTGTTTCGTTGTTTAACTTTGCCAGCAATGTGATCGCTCTAATGATCAGGACGGGAATATACCGAAATCATGTTTAACATTTCACAGGGTAGGTTATTATTGTAATGGACCCTGATGCGGTCCATGTTAATCATCAGAAGAGACACATCATTCATTTATTGGAGCCAACAAAAATATAGTTGCCATTCTCTGGCAGGCGCTTGTGGTGGGTGACTTCAGAAAATTATCTACCACCAACCACAGTGACGTGTCAAGAGCCCGAGCTTCCCTGCGTTTTGCTGCAACATTTCGACACATACACGTCAATTACTGCTGCCTCGACCGCCTGGCGCCGAGCAACAGGTGCATCGTAATGACTGCAGGCTGCATTTCTGTGTCTCCTATGTCATTACTGCATTACAAGACAAAAACACCATCAAGTGTATTCAGATGCGTGTTGGTCTCTGTGGAGCAACATAACTTCATCGAAACACATGTGAACCACATATCTCCGAATGAAAACGTACCACATCATTCTCTAGTGTATTGACTGCTTTCCACATTGCTCAGGAGATAGACGCCATTATTTGAGTGACTGTTTTCATTTTCGATGCCGGTCTCTTGACTTGCTAACTCGTCCTGTTGGTACACACTAGGCATGGTGCGATGAACCCCCAGAGTTACGCTGCGGAGACATATAGGGGTGGTTGTTGAGCACGATGGGGTTCTGTTTGAAGAACCCCTTCGATATACCCCTTGTTAACGGATGGAGCCGGCGCAAATATTTATATACATTTCCCACGCAAATGCTTGACGCTCGTACTGATCACGCTGTGATATCATAAAGCAAAACATTAAACAGCAGATGTTAATCATTATATAAGCATAAATATGCTTCACGTTCAACTTCAACCATCGCAAGTGTTCCACAAAAGCTTCAAGTTAACTACAGCTGGCTGCTTTCAGAGCGTGATCACACATGTTGTAACGCGTTGTTCTCGTTAACTGCAGCAACTTTCCTCACACGCTTCCTTTATGTTGCGCGCACCCGCTAACGAATAACACTATGACACCACATGTTTATATATTGTGTCGAATTAAAAAAATCTTACAAATTAACTATAAATACATACTCCCTGTCCATGAGGCGTTCTAATAAAGGGTGCTTCATTACGTCACCATCCGAGGTACTGAAATAAATCGGCTTGTTAAATGCAACATCCCCGGTCAACACATAACCTATTGTAATGACCTTGGTAAAGATAGATGTGACGTTGTATTCCTGTACAACCTTTATGGCGTGTTTATATAAACGTCATAGAACCCATTCCAAAAGCAGAACACTTTAATGTTCAGTCAAAGCTTCAAAGCGTAGTAATGTTTACGCTTTCTTTGTTCTCGGAATCAATGCATTCTGACTTAAGCATGACAAACAAGCTGCCATTAGGCCTGGTGCTGGAGAAATAAATGTTGCAGTAATTGTTACGCGCCAATATTCCACACTCTGACGTTCTCCCCAGGCTGGGATGCTTTCGATGACACGCTCTACCAGTCAGCGGCAGATTTTCTGACCCTTGAATCAAACATGTGATGTGTCAGTGTCGTCATCTTTCGTGGAGTATCACCCACTATTTACAATATATACAACTCTCTGGCAAGTTGTCAGTTCAGAGAAGTTTGAATGCTTCGCTGGCTCATCATCAACAACGGCAAATACCAATAATGTCTTGGATTAAACACAGAAGCTAACCCCACAGTTGTACAACAATGCCCCGCCGCATATCTCAGTGGACTAGCACATCAACGAATGCCTCTCACCTATGCCATTATCTCTCACCTGATGTCTGATAAGCGTGACAGTAGGTGTGCTGTTATATTCAACAATTCATTGTAACTCGGTCCATCATTTATGACACGGGGCATTGGGTTCAATGTAGTCCCAAAAGTGCATTACATATTAAACGCCCTTTTTGCCCTTTTTATAACTCTATTGATCCTTCATTTCAATCGTTTCGCTACGTTGTTCACTTCTCCATGTGAGTAACGGTTATGGATGAACCATTCCAAGCTGCTTCCGTCAATTGTTATCAGCAAAATAAATGCTGGAACAAAGTGATAATGCTTAACAGCAGACGCAGAGGAATTTCTGATGTGGAACATTTCAGCCTTATCTGGATTAAGTAGGTGCACATAGACCTGCAAGTGCCACACTTCAGCTGCGCCTGTAGAAGTTACATTGCTGGCATAGAATCGATTTGAATATCTTGCGTTGATCTGAAACCCCTGGCAACGGAACTGCTTCTTGTATTGTTATGGGAACAGGATCAATAATGTTCGATTATTTTTCAAAAAGCTGAATTTCATGGCATTCATCGGAACACGTTACATCAGCCAGTGCTGCTGTAAAAATGCTTCTGTCCAACAAGCAAGGAGAAACACGATTCTTTATTAGCATATTAGAATGATAGATCACAGAACATCTCGTTCGTGTCCGTCTGCAGAAATCATTCAGATTGCAGCGCACTTACAACTGCTGCCAGTTAACAGAAGGTTGTATGCCAATCCCTCTCAACTGAGGGTTACCCTGAAGTCTGAACAGACCCAGCTGTAATAGTTTAGCGAATCTGACAAAAACGCTTTTAATCAAATGCTTTATCACTCTCGGTTGCCCTATCGTCTATAGGTAGATTGCGCATTGATAGACCCATTTGTGTTGAAGTTGCGTGCCTCGTCATTAAATGAGAAAGCAAACTAAGGCAATGAGCCATTGTAAATGAATCCAGCCAAAAAAGACCTGTGCGGTTGGAACGAGTGTCGTGATTGTTTCTCGAGCTTAAACTTGTAGCTGGTAATAATGTACACGTATACGAGCAGTATTGAAGCTGCTTAATACTGATTAGTTTGGAAGTCATTTCCAGGATCTGACTCGTCTGTAGGTAGTGCTAATAATAACATTAAGATTTCACTCGCTGAAGAGATATCAGCCTGGTTGTTTCACAGAATTACTGGATAATTGGTTTCAGATCGTCTAAAATAACTGTGTTCCATGGCAGCTGGCTATGTTGACAGGTGGTGGGTATTAGCGACAATAGCAAATCAGATACCAAATGATTGGTCGGGAGGCTACGTAGGACGAGGAAGTAGTTGTTATTTGTTTAAGTGTAGAAGCTCAGGCCGAAAATTATCAGCGCAAGTTTTCTATGGTTCTTGACACATTGACGATTCGAGCATACCTGTTTGTTTGTCGATCTTCAGCTATTAGTGCTTAACCAACAATCTATTTGTAGTTGCACGGCCGCAGACGAGTGCAGGTGTAGTTAAAAAAAACCCGCTTTACACTCTCACCTTTTGCTGTTGATTGGTTAATTTCATTGTATAATCGGCTGTCCCATAAAGGTATTCTAAATAAATTGTATCTGGTCGGGTCTTTTAAAGCACATGACAAACTCATAAGATGAACACATTTGGGGTACATTAGTCTGGCGCAAGCATTTTACGAGCTAATACTCATAATTTTTATTGATAATTGTTGCCGATTATTGCAGTAGAAAGAGCTGCTTATTCGTAGACAATGAGACCATGCACGTCTGCTTATTCTGCATGTCTCCTATGGTGCGTCTGATTATCATGGCCATCTCTGCGTCAGATGAAATACGAAATGCCAGTAACTAGTTGGAAAAGCTGTTTGCTTGCAAACATTTTGCAATATCAATCATAAGCATGATGTTTTGCATAATGTTTTCGTTACTAATTTGGAACATTTGTATCCGCCCGTTGGATTTATGCATCCCAGCAAACACCACTCCGATATAATGAAAACACTTACTCAGAACATTAAGAATTTATTTTGCTTACTGAACGTTTCATAAACATGATGATTTGTAGTAAATAAGCCGTACGATGTCTTAACAAATAAATGTATCTGACACCGTCAGTGGTGATGTCTTGTATTACAAAAACATGGACACATAAAAAAAGCAATTATAAATTTACAATGAAATTTTTTTTTTGAATATGAAGCGATATAGGTAGACTGGTTCTTGTGTGAGCAGAATATCAAACGACGGAATATTCTCGGTAGAGCGTGCTGCTTGTGTGAAAGAATTGCTTCCCTCTATACTATGCAAATATATCGAGCAAAGTTGAATTACTAGGATAGCATTTCCCTTGACTTCTTAGACATCGTTAGATTTCCACAGTGCTTCCTTATCCCTCAAAATGCCAACAAACAGCATCAATCTTTCACCCATAACATGGTATGGTATATCGTGTTGTACTGTTATTATTGGTTTCCGGATCAATCACTGTGGGTACTTTTCAGGCAGCTGCTCTGGTTGTCAGCTGTTTGAATGATGTACTTGTTTACACGATGTGGGAGGGCTCGATGTGTAGCTGTGGAAATGATTCAATCCAACAAAAAGGCAAATGAAACATCATTCTCGTAGAAATATTTTGATAGTACATCATAGGTTATTTCTTAGGTTTCGTTCTGTGGCCATCATAAATATTCAGTGATTTGTCAAAGTGCAGTTACAACGCGAAAACATCTGCAGCGAGTTTTAACCGATATAATTTCCTCCAAACAGTGGCTAACAGTGACACTGAGCAGCTGTGTCTGAACAAACTCAGCTGTTGTACTTCAAGCATCTAACACTTGCTTAAAATAATCTGTTATTTAAGTCTGCATTCTACCTTGATCAATGCATTACAAGTCAATGTACACAAGTTACTATATGTATTGTAAGCTTCAAACCATTTTATGAATAACATTACAAGTGATCCACACCACATTGATGGAGCTATGTGAGATACAGCATATGCGATCACATCATTAATGTTCCTGTAATAAATGGTTGTGACACTCACTGAACTAAGACGTTATTGCACGAGATCAGTACATACGTTTGTCTATCACACATATTCAAATATGAACTGCATTTTATGGCAAGTTTGCAACATTATTCATAAAGCTTTTTTGTCGTCTTACATACTATTATGTTCTTTCAACAATGGCTCAATTACATGGAGTGTGGGTCACGTATTTAAGTGTGATATTATTTAGCTCTCATGGATGCGTGTGCATAATGACAACGATACCACCTTAACCACTGCCGACTTTGATATCATTTAGCAGCTTTGTTGAGGTAACACATCAAGCAGAGATTGGTGTATTCATACCAGGAAGCGCTGGTGCTTGTATCTTTTTCATATTCTTTTTAAAATGATGAACATAATTTGCATAATAAATGTATCCACAATTCTAGACCTCTACATGATCGACTATAAACAGCGCACCTGTCAGCCTGGTCTCTGCGCCACAATGCCTGCTAGCTTCTCTCCACATTATGCTCCATCACCAAAATAACCATTTAGAGGTCAAGCATGTCTCTAGAAGCTCCAGTTTGAAACGCGAACTAGTCAACGCGGAAGACGGTTTTTAACAGCACCACTACGACGTAATTAATACACATTTCAAAGATTTGAGGGTCATGTCTCAATTCGATTCTAAACTTTCCTTGAAGTTGTTTGCGAACAATTTACTACAGTTAGCCCGAGGCTGCGGAAATCTGGCTTCAACATCTAATACAAGCCTCCTGAAAGAAAACAACCAGCGAAATGAGTTCTGGGGATAAATGTTACCAGGCGCTGTCTCACAGAGCAGGTGCCCATCCCAGGGGTGATGCCTCGTGTGCTGCAGGTAAACAAACGATTACTGCGCCATCTGTAGCTCAGTTAATGTCTCTAGTGTATGAAAATCCTAATATGCACTACACCTGAAACAGACCATCAATTTGCAGTCTATCGGATAATCAATTATGTAATATCCATCCATGTACACTACTATTTTGAGACCCATTAATAGGACGTACTTTAACACAGATGTAACCTCTCTATATTGAAGTTGTGCGCCTTGTCATTATATGAAAATACATACATCCAATAGGCAATCCGCAGATGTTGAGCCCTTAAAACTCAGGCGGTTGTTAAAACAAGATCATTACATTAACTTCGTTACAAACCCAATCTCAAATGTTCATACCTGTATGTAAAGGTTGTATTTCATGTAAACAGACAAAATTTTGTATTCTGTTTCCTTCCTTGAAGATGTTTTTGAAGTATTTTACTAGCCATCCGTTCGCTTGGGGCTCCGAAATCTGGCATTTAATACAAATAGTCCGAGGCTCCAGTAAGAGGGATTGGTAAACATTGTTACCAGGTGTTTTCTCACAAAGCAGGTGCCCGCTCCACGGAGTGATGCCACGTATGCCGCGGTTACAAACGATTGGTACCGCATCTGTAGCACATTAACGGGTAGATCAGACCGAGTCTCGGGTGCTTGATAATAACCGAATCATAATATGCACAGCACCTTGAAAAGCATCATTTACTCTGCATTGGGTCGGATAATGAATTAGTTTATGTTTTACAGGCGTCTGTAAAACACGAGACTGCTTGTCGTGTTGGCTCTGAACCTGAATCCTTCGCTGGTAGCTAGTAGTAATTGTATGCATGCATGCAAGCATCATCTGAATGGTTTGGTTCGGATTATTCTGGAAATCATTCCCATGGCCTGAATCATCTGTGAGTCACACTAATGCCAAACACTTATACATCCCTCGCTGGAGTAATATAGTTCCAGCGAGTTATATCACTTCTATTGTTCTATACAATAACTGTAAATATAACTTCCGTATGATTTCAAACAGCTGCGTTTCATACCAGTTGGTTCTATGGAATTAGATTGCTGCATGATGAGAACCTAATGTAGGCGCATGTCATTCAAACAAACGCTCGTTGGTTTGAGGAAGTGATTGTTCATTGTAGATGCATAAAAAACCTACATGATCAGCAAGAATCGCTCTGTCTGTAGTAGGATTGACAATAACAGCGATCCTGCAGCTTATTGTACATCAACGACCATTTGTTGTACAAGCGCACCTAGCCATCGTGTTAGACGGGGTTGTGAGGTCATTTATATCAGACCTCTGGGGAAGTTAGCCATATCGCCCTCCGTTCGCTGATTCATTTCTGCCAGCATTCAATTAGCTGTTCGTTCATAGAAGATTCGAATATAGCAAGTCGTATTTGTTTTAAACTTTTAAGATTGTACAAGTTGTCTTGGGCATCTGCATTCTAATATTAAGCGCCCTGATGTTGTTAGCAGGTCAAAGACGACCGCAGAAGGAAGTACGTACCTCGATCGAGGTACGTACCTCGTTCCTAGTACGGCGTACTTGGTTTGAAGTATGCATACATAAACATTAATTTTCTCAACTGTTTTTCAAATTGTGACATTATTTACTGAGATTTGGTTGGGTTAAATCGTGGAAACCCTCTTAGAAGTCACAGCCTCGATTTGGGACCATATTTAGCGTTGCCCATGTACGAGAAGGCTTTTCTACGCGTTTTCAAACTTTAGTTCGGCGGCCATCGCGTGTCTTTTCCGACGATTGATGAGGCAAAAATCCTTTTTGAATCAGTCTGGCAAAGTAAAGAACTTACTTTTTGCGGAGCATAGTTTGTCTAGATTATATGAAATACAGTTTAGTGAAAATTGTATGGCATATTTGTGACTATGGATGATGATAACATCACACCCCATGTCAATCCATTTGCACACCTGATATTTTTGTACTACAATTGAAGTACGCCGCACCATGGTGGTTTCAAACTTCGCTTGTTGTCTACCCGGGTCTGATTGAGAGTGTTCATATACGCATTCAGTTGTGTTCAAAAGTGAATGGTCTTCTCAAATAGAATAACAAAGCAGCCAGGTGTTTGATATTGAACAGAATGCCCCCAAAAACACCACAACAGTAAGTTTTCATACTTTTGTTGACCTGTTCTGTTTGTGTTTTTGAAAACTTTTGTTTTAATTGGATGTTAGGTTATTATTTAAGGCTTAACAGATGGAAATGAGCATCATTACATATGTAATGAACATTATCATTTTAGAATACTTAAGGTTTACCAGATATGGAATGGAATGTTCACAAAATCACAGGGTCAGCGATCATGTTGTATTGATATTGACTATGCTTTATTACAATTACTTCCATAGCAATGTGGACAGTGGTCAAAAGATCATTCCTCATCGGTAAACTTCATGATGGTGTTTATTCTACATGCTGCTAATAATTGAGTTTCTATCGGCCAAATCATATGCCTTTAACAATATATCATGCAGATCCATATTTTGATAAGAAGTGGAGTAACAGCAATGTTTGAGTTAATTTTATTTTAGAAATAATTCTCAAGTAGCAAATTGTGTCCAAAATCACATACATACAATATTCGTTATTACATAATAGGATACCGAGTAATCCCGAGTGCAGGTACACTACGAATCAATTACCAGTATCACAATGAGGCAGATAATGATAACAACTATAGAAATGTTATGACTGTTTGACAGCTAAAGGTATATGTATGATGTTGATGCAATAAGTGAGATACAAAACAATGATATGTCTAGGACAGGTTACACAACGCAGGATAAAGCTACTTAAATAGGTCATGACACAGATAGGATTAATTGATATACCTATACATGTACAGACATACATATTACAACAGTGAGTGTTGAATGACAAAACTAGAGGAAAACAGGTACAAAAGGTGGGGTGGCATTGAAAACGGAAGGGGGGGGAATGGGAGTGCAAATTGATGTGATCTCGTTGAAATCTAATTGAAAAAGACAAAGAAGTGCTGGTTACCTGACCATATCCGCGCGGGATTTAATTGGGGCAGCTTCTTCCCTTCTAAAGAGAAAAGATAAGGACTTATGCGATAACGTTTACAAATTCGACAAATTCAACCTATGTTTTCATGAAAATGGAATCCAGAATAAAATATTCTCTCTGTCTCTGTTGTTTGGAATGGAATATATTGGAAAAAATTACTTAAACTTTCAGAGATCCCAAGTGGAAATACCACACAGGTTAAATACATATTGCATACATAGCTGATGAATGCCGCGAGAGCGGAAACGAGAGGAAGAGGATAATATGCACAAAGTCTTATAAACTTGTTCAGCGATGTGAGGGCAATATTCTGGTTGAGTATATAGACGAGAACAGGCAAGACCTGGTACACCCCTCACAGGAATAGCTTCTTCATTGAGAGAGCTGTAACCAACTTTCAGCGGCTTGAAAGGCGGCTCCATGGACTTATCACTAACGGCTGAAGGAATGTTCAAGTCTGGATAGATTTCATCCACTTCATCAATGCATGATTGACAGAACTTAGGAGCAGTTTTTGTGTAATGGACAGATTCTGTTTTTCTTTGACACCACTTGGAAATTTTAATTTAAGGTTGGAAATTTTAATTTCAGGTTTCCAGTTTCCAAACATCCTCATTGTGATTGAAGGCTTTCAGAAGAACACCGTCTTGAATATGGCTTGGCCCATAGCTGTTCCATTCTGAAAAAACCCCAAAGTAAATCAGATACTGGCTAGTCAAATACATAACATTAAATATTATAATCTATGTTTAAGTACACAACACAAACCAGCAATTCCTGTGAGATTGTTTTATATCACCCTCTACTAATAGACTAAATCATATTCGGTTTGAAATATTGACATTGTCATTTCAAGCCGTGCACGACAAATTCCAAAACAAATTATCTTATAACTTGCGATTCGGTCGTATGATTCATAAGTGTCATTCTTTTATCTGTATACGATCTACTATCAGAATATGGCACCAATTCAAAAGGAAGCACACCGTACTTCAATTTAAGTACGATCGCATCACTACGCCATTGTTTCAGAAAAATCATTCAACAGTGGTGTTATTTATTAGCGATAGCTCATTAATATGCCATAGAATTTTGAATAACATAATGTATCATTAGATGATATACTTGTAAATTAGAAAACATAGACCTTACCTCTGCCATGTTGATGTGTGTACAAAATTTAAACCATGAACGCAGAAAAACTTGAAGTCGCTGTCGAATAATTAGTCAAGGTCCCCTAGACTGAAGGCTGCGGGCGCTGTTTACATGTTACTGATATTCAATAGTCTAGGGCGAGGAGCGTAGCGGAACCCCTAGAGTCTGGGACGCAGACTATCGAATAATGGAAGTGAAAACTTTTCTTGTGAAGGCCTAATATCGCCCACAACAACAGATTTGGTTTCAAATGTAGGCCATAATATATTTGCATAATTAAATCGTTCAAAGCCAATCACATTTCAGAAAATAATGTCATAAAATGCAAAACAGCAGAGGGCGGTGGTACGACTATCATGCGTACCTCAATCGAGGTGCGCCGTACTGGGAACGAGGTACGTACCTCGATCGAGGTACGTAATTCGTTCTGCGGTCAGTCCGCGACCTGGTTAGCTGTTACGGGCAACCTTCTGATTGAAGCTAGCTTCCTGTTATGCTTGTTTTTAACCAGCGAGGTGAGTTGGGTTTTTTCGACAAGTATGATAAATTGTTACAGCGAACATATATTGTTGCAATGTTAATGATGTTATATTTACGCTTCATATACTTGACTTGCTTGGAAAACCCATCTAAGCTGAAGAGCGAATCATATTACAGTGCAAGTAGTTCATTAAATTAACGAACTCGTTCCCTCCCATCTTAACCTTGACATTTTTAAATTTGCAAAAAAAGTTTGCAGGGCTGTTTCTGCAGCCGGGCTAAGCTAAGTCACGTTGTGTTCATTCCATACAGAACTCATTTGCTATGAAAGGCGCACCTGTACATCCTTGGCAAGACAACCTTATTGTGTTGGTGTTTTCTGATCAATAAAACGATGCGCCAGGCACTGGCCTTGTTCGCTACTGTTGACACCCACCAGGTGGTAGCGTCACATTACTAAGTTATGTGACTGAGTAACTGTGCTGTGCGTGATTTTGTTTGGGTTACTATGTCCCGAAAGGAATGAGTTTGTGCGATAAAGGGTCACGTATCGAAATGGCCAAACCGCAAACACATTGAACCATCTAACCGTATTTTACATTTACTATAATACCCGCGGACAAGGCATCACAAGTATGAACTATATATTATTACAAGTTTGCAACATTATTCGTTTAACTTTTTGTCGTCTTAAATTCAATTATATTCTTTCAGCAATGGCGCAATTATATGGTTGTGGGTCATGTTTTTAAGTGTTATATTAGTTAGCTCTCATGGGCGCGATCCTGCAACGACCATGTGTTGTACAAGCGCGCCTAGCCATCGGGTTCTCGTGGCCGCATGTGCGTAATGAGAACGATAACACTTGGATCACTGCTGATGATGTACATAATAAATCTACAATTGATTCAAACTACCCTCAAATTATTGAACATTTGTTGTACATCGCCTGAGGTGACATAAACACCCATTATTCCACACCTAAAGCCTTAGATACTTGACTCGACTGATATGATCGACTCCTATAAATAGCGTACCTGTCAGCGTCGCAATTACTCGCACGCTGACTGGTCTTCACCTGTGTTTACAAATTACGCTCCATCAACAAGACTACCACTTCGAGGTCATGGATCATAGATACCAGTCGGTCTGCTGCTGGCGAGCAATACGGCTGCCTGCTCTCACTCCACACGTGTTTGTAGTAGGGCTCTCTCTCTCTCCATAATGGCTTAAGGCTTATGGTATTGATGACGCTGTTATCTATGACGTACCACATCCTCGATCAACAACCAAGTGTATCTAGAAAACTTCCTCATTATAAAATGATTTCAATGATTTTATCAAGCATTGGCAAGCTGCAGCACAAGTTTCACTGCGGTGAAAATGATACCAACAAATACATGCTGACTCAACATTAATGCTGTGTCTTTGAATGCTTTCATTAATCCATTTCCCTCCTACGACTTTCATCATACAATGCATACTACAACTATCATTACAGGTTTTATGGTTTCGCATTTCTAACGGTTATTGTTTCATGCAAATATCGCATGTGTGCCACGCTTTTCCCGCCGTGAAAGTTAAGCATCTCCAACAAACTAACCTCATTCCTAACGGGAGAAGTTCATGTTACCATATTATTTATAAATCAGCGGCGAGGCGCCCTACGTAAACGACTCAGCCAGATTATTTGGCGCCTTTTATCTGATTAAGAGTGCAACATGAAACGAAGCTGGGTTTTTTTTACCGCCAGTGAGTATATATTCAAACGCAAATATTATGCAAGGCACCAATTTTTTAGCAGTTTTCCAGCAAGCAGGTTTATTGATAAATACTTCAAGATAAGCATTCTGTGTCCGTTTATTGAAACAATAGCAAAGGAGCTATGAACGATGTATGTAGCCATGTGGCAGGTGTGTGATGGTGGAAGTAATGCCAGACATCCTAATCTTAGCCTTAACGACGGACAAGATCCGTGCGTTATGACGGACAGTCTCTGTGCACGCTGCATTATGACCGACAGTCTCAGGCAACATTATTCTAGAAGGAAGGCAACACACAGGTACCAATCTATAATTCTGACTCACCGGGCAGAGCAGAAGGCAGTTGGCTCAATAATATCAGCGCATTATATTACAAAGCTACTTAATGAAAAAAACATTATAAGGTTTCCTTGAAGATATTTGTGAAGTATTTACCTGGTATGCGTTCGCTCAGAGTGACGTAATCTGGCTTCAGCAACTGATAAGTTATCAGGAGCTGTCCCACAAAGCTGGTGCCACCCCCCCCCCCCCATCCCCAGGGGGTGATGCCTCTTATGCTGCATGTCAACAAACGATTGCTGCGCCATCTGTTTGCTCCTCTGAGGAACCGAGTCTCGGTTTGAGACACAGTGACGAGCAATATGCAAAACACCTCGAAAATCCTTTTTTCCTATGAATTTGGGCAGATAATGAATCAGTTTCTATATGATGTGCTTCTGTGAAATATCGTAGAGCCAGGTGCATGTAACAACCAAGACCCACCAAAAGGACGAACCTCAAGCCAGATGTTACTCATTCAATCTGCTGTTGCGAGCCCAGTAAATAATTTAAAAAAGAAAACACTTTAGCTATGGGCTATTGAAAATGCATCCAGCTAAATGCTGCTCATGATATTGGAAGGAGCGGAGTGATTGCTTCTGGTACCTTCAGTCAGCATCCCGATAACAGGTTGTGATAAGACACGCGAGTACGAGCGGGATCTGGTCGGTCTGATGCGAATTAGTCAGGAAATCATTCCCAAGACCGGGATCATCTGGTAATTACACAGCTGCCAAGTCTCTGAAAATCACCCCAGCGAGTTATATTACACTAGATGTTTGATAAGGTGACTGGATGAATGAAAATCAGTGGATTCCAAACAACTGAGTTTCACAGCAGCTGCTTCTGAGAAATTGGATCGGTGCGAGTTGCTACTTATGAGTGACTATCGGGGATCTTGTTATTGATGAAAGGCTTGGGGGTGTGGTGATGTGATTGCTCTATGTAGACTTGTAGAAACCTGAGCCCAACTTAATCAGCAAGAATCTGTGGTAGGATGGGCAATGATAGGGATCCTGCAACTGCTTGTATATCAACAATCGTGTGTTGTCAATGAGTGTCCAGTCACAGAGTTAGACGAGGTTGTGAATTTGTTAATGCCAGGGTAGTTAGCAATACTACCTTCCCTTTTGTGGCTTTATGACTGCGTGCGATAAGGACTTCCTTCAGAGAGCATCCGAAAATAGAAAGCCGTTTTATTTTCTTTTCCTGGAACATGTGACTCCCTTTTTAGAAGATTGTCACCTTTGGGGTATGAATAAACACCTTTTCAAATGGTCTAGCTGATCGGCATTCATATACTTTGCGTCTCGATACTTATAACTGTCTCGGGCAAATAGTTGATACACACTCGTTTCTGCCATGATACGAATAAATTGCTTGCTATTATCCAGTGTGGTGAATGATTTCATTGACGGATACTGATGCATTGTGATAGAGAATATAAACGATATAACATGTAGACAACATGACATCTAGACCACGTGACTTCTCCACAGCGTGACATCTAGACAACGTCACATCTCCTCGACGTAACATCTAGACCACGTGACATCTAGACAACGTGACATCTAGACAACGTGGCATCTAGACAACGTGACATCTAGACAACGTGACATCTAGACAACATGACATCTAGACAATGTGACATCTGAAAATGTGACGTCTGGACAATGTGACATCTCCACAACGTGACTTCTAGACCAACATGACATCTAGACCACGTGACTTCTCCATAGCGTGACATCTAGACAACGTCACATCTCCTCGACGTAACATCTAGACCACGTGACATCTAGACCACGTGACATCTAGACAACGTGGCATCTAGAAAACGTGACATCTAGACAACGTGACATCTAGACAACATGACATCTAGACAATGTAACGTCTGGACACTGTGACATCTCCACAACGTGACATCTAGACAACGTGACATCTACACCACATAACATCTAGACAATGTGACATCTGAAAAATGTGACGTCTGGACAATGTGACATTTCCAAAACGAGACATCTAGACCAAGTGACTTCAAGACAACGTGACATCTACACCACATAACATCTAGACAATGTGACACCTGAAAAATGTGACGTCTGGACAATGTGACATCTCCAAAACGTGACATCTAGACACTTCTAGACCAAGTGACTTCTAGACAACGTGACATCTGAAAAACCACATAACATCTCCAAAACGTTACATTTGACCAAACTTCTAGACTGACACCACATAACATCTCCATAACATGAAAACCTACACCACATACCATCTAGACCCCGTGATATTTTGGCAGTACTCGATTTGGCTTATGATGTGCTGCCTTTACGACTGTAGCGGATCCCATCAACGACCGTCATGGGAATCCGTGTTGTGATATAGTTTCAGCGGGGATTTATATATTTTTGCAATGTTAGTTTTGACGGTAGTTCACAAGCCACAAATAGTCCCGATCTGTTTAATCAAATTAATGAAATCATTTATCGGCTTATAGCTTCAGTTGGCATTACAAATTTTCTTAAACTGTAAAGAAAACTCATCGAACCTATGAACGAAGCAAGCGTGTGATAAATAACCTAACTCATTCTCTCTCATTCTGGGTTTTTTATTTCAATATGTCAATATAGTTATTAACTCTATCTATAGAGTGCAAAACAATATGGCTTGTTGAGACCAATCGATGCAGCATCCATCGGTTACCACTCACTCATGCCATTAACAGGCGCTCCCAAATACCCTTCTAGATGGTTTCAAAGAAATGACAAAGTGAAACTAGCACTGGCCTTGTAAAAAAACACGTGCCATCTATGAGGTGGTCTTTTCATATCGATATGAGTAACCATAATTTATCATAATGTCGTCAGAAGATGGGAATGCGTATAGCTTCCTCTAAGTAACTTAAAACTGATTTTACTAGCATGGCGCATCGCATCCGCCTCGCAGGTTGACTATTGCTTAATAAATCAACTGGTCGACTCGCCATCATCGGCGCTAATATACAGCGCACCTGTCAGCCTTGTTTCTACCCTCACAATGACTTGCTTTCTATCAGCTTCTCACCTGTGTTAACACATTACGCTCCATCAACAAGACTACCATTTCGAGGTCATGGACCATAGATGCCAGTCGGTCTGCTGCTGGTGAGCAACATGCTG
This sequence comes from Urechis unicinctus, assembly GCA_034190875.2. Taxonomy (NCBI): domain Eukaryota; kingdom Metazoa; phylum Annelida; class Polychaeta; order Xenopneusta; family Urechidae; genus Urechis; species Urechis unicinctus. The sequence goes on along the minus strand of CM067352.1, from coordinate 25,390,269 downwards.
CCTGCTCTCACTCCACACGTGTTTGTAGTAGGGCTCTCTCTCTCTCTCCATAATGGCTTAAGGCTTATGGTATTGATGACGCTGTTATCTATGACGTACCACATCCTCGATCAACAACCAAGTGTATCAAGGAAACTTCCTCATTATAAAATGATTTCAATGATTTTATCCAGCATTGGCAAGCTGAAGCACAAGTTTCACTGCGGTGAAAATGATACCAACAAATACATGCTGACTCAACATTAATGCTGTGTCTTTGAATGCTTTCATTAATCCATTTCTCTCCTACGACTTTCATCATACAATGCATACTACAACTATCATTACAAGTTTTATGGTTTCGCATTTCTAACGGTTATTGTTTCATGCAAATATCGCATGTGTGCCACGCTTTTCCTGCCGTGAAAGTTAAGCATCTCCAACAAACTAACCTCATTCCTAACGGGAGAAGTTCATGTTAACATATGCTTTATAAATCAGCGGCGAGGCGCCCTACGTAAACGACTCAGCCAGATTATTTGGCGCCTTCTATCTGATAAAGATTGCAACATGAAACGAAGCTGGGTTTTTTTTTACCGCCAGTGAGTATATATTCAAACGCAAATATTATGCAACGTGCCAATTTTTTAGCAGTTTTCCAGCAAGCAGGTTTATTGATAAATACTTCAAGATAAGCATTCTGTGTCCGTTTATTGAAACAATAGCAAAGGAGCTATGAACGATGTATGTAGCCATGTGGCAGGTGTGTGATGGTGGAAGTAATGCCAGTCATCCTAATCTTAGCCTTAACGACGGACAAGCTCTGTGCGTTATGACGGACAGTCTCTGTGCACACTGCATTATGACCGACAGTCTCAGGCAACATTATTCTAGAAGGAAGGTAACACACAGGTATCAATCTATAACTCTGACTCACCGGGCAGAGCAGAAGACAGTTGGCTCAATAATATCAGCGCATTATATTACAAAGCTACTTAATGAAAAACCATTATAAGGTTTCCTTGGAGATATTTGTGAAGTATTTACCTGATATGCGTTCGCTCAGAGTGACGTAATCTGGCTTCAGCAACTGATAAGTTATCAGGAGCTGTCCCACAAAGCTGGTGCCACCCCACACCACCCCACCCCCACCCCATCCCCAGGGGGTGATGCCTCTTATGCTGCATGTCAACAAACGATTGCTGCGCCATCTGTTTGCTCCTCTGAGGAACCGAGTCTCGGTTTGAGACACAGTGACGTGTAATATGCAAAACACCTCGAAAATCCTTATTTCCTATGAATTTGGGCAGATAATGAATCAGTCTCTATATGATGTGCTTCTGTGAAATATCGTAAAGCCAGGTGCATGTAACAAACATCATAACTAGGATTCTCTCTCAAGACCCACCGAAAGGACGAACCTCAAGCCCGATGTTACCCATTCATTCTGCGGTTGCGAGCCCAGTAAATAATTTAAAAAAGAAAGCACTTTAGCTATGGGCTTTTGAAAATGCATCCAGCTAAATGCTGCTAATGATATTGGAAGGAGCGAAGTGATTGCTTCTGGTACCTTCAGTCAGCATCCTGATAACAGGTTGTGATACGACACGCGAGTACGAGCGGGATCTGGTCGGTCTGATGCGAATTAGTCAGGAAATCATTCCCAAGACCGGGATCACCTGGTAATTACACAGCTGCCAAGTCTCTGAAAATCACCCCAGCGAGTTATATTACGCTAGATGTTTGATAAGGTGACTGGATGAATGAATATCGGTGGATTCCAAACAACTGAGTTTCACAGCAGCTGCTTCTGAGGAATTGGATCGGTGCGAGTTGCTACTTATGAGTGACTATCGGGGATCTTGTTATTGATGAAAGGCTTGGGGGTGTGATGATGTGATTGCTCTATGTAGACTTGTAGAAACCTGAGCCCAACTTAATCAGCAAGAATCTGTGGTAGGATGGGCAATGATAGGGATCCTGCAACTGCTTGTATATCAACAATCGTGTGTTGTCAATGAGTGTCCAGTCACAGAGTTAGACGAGGTTGTGAATTTGTTAATGCCAGGGTAGTTAGCAATATTACCTTCCCTTCGGTGGCTTTATGTCTGCGTGCAATAAGGACTTCCTTCAGAGAGCATCCGAAAATAGAAAGCCGTTTTATTTTCTTTTCCTGGAACATGTGACTCCCTTTTTAGAAGATTGTCACCTTTGGGGTATGAATAAACACCTTTTCAAATGGTCTAGCTGATCGGCATTCATATACTTTGCGTCTCGATACTTATAACTGTCTCGGGCAAATAGTTGATACACACTCGTTTCTGCCATGATACGAATAAATTGTTTTCTATTATCCGGTGAGGTGAATGATTTCATTGACGGATACTGATGCATTGTGATAGAGAATATAAATGATATAACATGTAGACAACATGACATCTAGACCACGTGACTTCTCCATAGCGTGACATCTAGACAACGTCACATCTCCTCGACGTAACATCTAGACCACGTGACATCTAGAAAACGTGACATCTAGACAACGTGGCATCTAGACAACGTGACATCTAGACAACATGACATCTAGACAATGTGACATCTGAAAATGTGACGTCTGGACAATGTGACATCTCCACAACGTGACATCTAGACCAAGTGACATCTAGACAACGTGACATTTACACCACATAACATCTACACAATGTGACATCTGAAAAATGTGACGTCTGGACAATGTGACATCTCCAAAACGTGACATCTCCAAAACGTGACATCTAGACCAAGTGACATCTACACCACATAACATCTCCATAACATGAAAACCTACACCACATAACATCTAGACCCCGTGATATTTTGGCAGTACTCGATTTGGCTGATGATGTGCTGCCGTTACGACTGTAGCGGATCCCATCAACGACCGTCATATATTTTTGCAATGTTAGTTTTGACGGTAGTTCACAAGCCACAAATAGTCCCGATCTCTTTTAATCAAATTAATGAAATCATTTATCGGCTTATAGCTTCAGTTGGCATTTCAAACTGTCAAGGAAACTCATCGAACCTATGAACAAAGCAAGCGTGTGATAAATAACTCATTCTCTCTCATTCTGGGTTTTTTATTTCAATATGTCAATATAGTTATTAACTCTATCTATAGAGTGCAAAACAATATGGCTTGTTGAGACCAATCGATGCAGTATCCATCGGTTACCACTTACTCATGCCATTAACAGGCGCTCCCAAATACCCTTCTAGATGGTTTCAAAGAAATGACAAAGTGAAACTAGCACTGGCCTTGTTAAAAAACACGTGCCATCTATGAGGTGGTCTTTTCATATCGATATGAGTAACCATAATTTATCATAATGTCGTCAGAAGATGGGAATGCGTATAGCTTCCTCTAAGTAACTTAAAACTGATTTTACTAGCATGGCGCATCGCATCCGCCTTGCAGGTTGACTATTGCTTAATAAATCAACTAGTCAACTCGCCATCATCGGCGCTAATATACAGCGCACCTGTCAGCCTTGGGATGCTTGTCCTATTCAAGGCATGTCCTCATCCTAGAAGCTGGCGCGCAGTATAGAATATCATTATCATGTAAACAGGACTTGCAGCCAGGGGCTGGGGGACCTTGACTAGAAGTGAGTGGAGATTTTGCATTCTTAACGCTTGATGTCCTTTAGATAAATTACTGTCCCCCGCTCTGTCCCCGCTTCCATTCATCAGATCACTAACGGATTTCTCTCAATGTCACTAGGACAATGGTTTCAAAAGGATATTGACTATTCAGGCGTATGTAAGGATTAATTTATGTGATTGTGTTACGTCATGTCACGTGACAGCTCTGCATACTATTTCTAAAAAGAGGCCTCAGCGATTTTGTATCCTGCCCAGTGAAAAGATTCTCTGATAAATGAGGAAGCTTCCGTGGAGAGCACCTGTTGTTTTCACCTGGCCCAGCTGCTGTATCCAACGAACAAGAGAATCATCAAACTGACGATAGCGTATTTCACTTGAGTAAGTTCGAGTCATGTTAACGAAAAGTTGGAGCTGATATATCCGCTCAAAACTATTCACAGGTTGCTATACTTAGTACGCTATACTGGTAATTCGTGAGTTACTCTGATGTCCTAGCACTTTTCGCTTCGCGCTAGCTGCAAAGAGCTGACAGCAGGGGTCATTCATGACAAAAACGTGAGCTCGTCACCAGCAGGCAGCACGATGTCATGACGTCTATCCTAAAATCATAAGGAAATTTGGAGGCGTTGCTATCAGATGGCTTCATTTCATCTAGCTCTTTCGAACTAAGTACGGGAGTGCTGCACTCCCTCTTAGTTTTGGCGTCGAACCGCAATTAAGTTTGCGAATTCAACGGAATGATCTGTGTTCCCGTGTTTTAGCTAGTTTTATCTAATAAAATCAACTCACCGAACATTTATCTGAACTTAAGGCGAGTTTCAACAACTTAAGACTCCTGTGAATGAGTATCTCAGGCCTACAATCACCCCAAGCGGTAATATCTGGGCCCGACTTGCCAACATGGCGGCGAGGCGGCAACTGACCAGCGGAAGCTTTCACCAATGGGAACATATGCGAGGCAGCTCGCAAGACGCGGGTTCGCAGGGACTATTTGTTGCACGAAGCTAAAAGCTAAAATGACCATGTCTAACATGTAGAAAAGGCCACTAACAATCGCTGTCGCTCAAATATCACACCGAATTACGAAGAAAAACAACGAAAACTTGGGGAAAAGGGTACAGGAACGATCAGCTATAGTTTTTGCCTACGTTCTCACCGACTTATTTACATTAGAAGTTTCTGGGGCTCTCTGGGATATCGTCTGCACCGTCCTCCACGCTTGTATTTCAGAAGAAAAATAATAAACTTGGAAAGTTTTCGAAAATATATTTATCCGCAGACGATAGGAATATGAACCGAACTAAATAATAAATGTCGACACTGATCTCCTGAAACTCGTCAGAACATGCATATTTCGTGAAAAAAAAGTGGTGTGTTCTGTAAGCATGTACCGAATCGATCCCAAAATTGGTGGTTGTACTGTTAGACCAACAAGTTGATAAAACCTGACATTGGTCTGTTGGGCTAATTTTATCAACATCAACAACAGTGTCGTGTGCTTTTGTTGATTGGATATGAGCTCCGCCTGACGGAGGGCATGCTGGAAGCACTCGATCCATTGAATAAACTGTCCGCCGCTTGCTATCCGTGAAAATGACAATGCAATGAATTCCTTGCGCTGAAAGGTTTGTGCCACATCTGATAGTGGCGGACGCTGGGAGTCGATGACATCCCCTTCGCTACTTGCTAACCTGTTGACATTCCTATTCCCGACTCATTTGTCAAAACCAATTTATTTTGTACGAAGGTTGGGACCAACATGTGTTTTTTATCATGTGAACTGCAGGTACGGTTGGATTCGCAATTGAATGCAAATGCATTAAACCCAAATTTTGGCTCATTTCTATCGGACTATCAAAAGCGCGGTAAAACTGTACGTTTACCCTTGACGGGTAGTCCGAAGCATAAACCCGAGCTTGTTGTGATCTACGTAACTTATTCTAAGATGGTTATTTGTAGGCGAATGCAAATGACACGAAATTATTGAGCGGTTTACTGCAGCCAGAAGCAGCTGTTTTTAACAGATCCTCAATCAATCATTGGGCGATTATTGCGCAAGTGGTGATAGGTGAAAGTTGGACGCGTCAGGCGACTCGTTAACGGCCACGTTGATTTATGGTAATAGCATGGCTCTGACAATTCATGATTACCGTAATCACTACAAGAGAGTCTCTCACGGCGCTGGCGCCTACGTACTTGCTAACTGTGACAGCTCTCGATTTATAAACTAGGGTGAGCAATAAATGCCCCCCAAGTGCGCCAAGGGTGGGGTCACTCTAGTCACCGTGATAACAGCCACAAGATTGAATCGCTTTTCAAAGATACTTCGCTGACAAACATCGAGGGAAGCGTGTGTGTGTTTACCCGTGGGATAATACACACATAGCGTCACTGTTTACTTTAGTGGCTAATCAAAATCCTATTTAATGTGTTAGTTTTTGTGTTGTTTTGTAGGTCTTGAAGTGAAGCCGGATGAAATGGCGGAGATTATCTGAAGGTCACAGAAACTTAAGTACAACTTATCTGCTGGTAAGTCCAACGTACAAACTGACAGAGTAAGTAAAACATCAATTACCTCGGTCTCTGCCAGCGTCAACAACAATACAACATCAAACTCTCATTACCATATAACAACTGATGATAAACTCCGGGCGTAGGCCTAGTTTCACGAAATGCGTGAAGCCGTGCCTTACCGTCTAAACATCTGTAAGCAGATATCCCGTGGCTCGTCTGGTGGTCGGCTGTCGAGGATTCCGATCAACTCTGGATGCTGACGTTCGCGTTAGTCAGATAATTACGAGTCTGGTACGGGTGTTCGAGAAGAGGCACTGACAACACTTGCCGTCGTCCGCAGTGTAAACACAGAGGCTGGCATGGACTATTGTCGCTTCTTTGGGATCGTTGTTGCCTTGGCAACATTGTGTCTCCTTGACTTCGCACATTCCTCAGAAAGTAAGTTATATTTTGGTGATAATGTTGAATGCAGTGGTACATGGCCAAAGCTGCCAAATCCACTCTAATTAGATTAAATAACAACGACGGGTTATTTTGTATTGATTAATCCACGGCTTTCCGCCACAGTCATACATACTCTGATGTAGACAAGCACGCACGGTATGTATGTATCCATCATGAAACGAGCCGGGTATCATTTTCCTGGACATAATAATATATTGCAAATTTTACAAAATAGATTAGATGTTTCATTACACTGGATGGACGCGGTAACAAAGCAAAGATATTTTCAAATGTCCGCAATGTGTCATAATTTGATCAGTTTCTATATTAACGCTTGTCGATATACCTCGTGTTTGGATAGGCGCAGATTTGGACCAATTAGGAGACGAGTTCTTCACCTGGACCCTGCGAGAATGGCCCGAGTTCGCTACAACCCTGAACGTTCACGATTACGACGAGGAAGTCGAGTCGTTCGACGTCGCTGTCATCGACCAGCGGCAGGTAGGCATATTCGTTATCAACCGGGCCGTCAAAATAACGTCTGCCTTTCTGACGAACGTAACTATGGGAGACAATTGTGACCATAAAAACAACTCGTCACTTTTGGATGATATTGACATTAATGGAGCATCAGCTCGCGATCTGTTTATTTGTATCACTCGATAAGTCAGACAGAGCCGGGTAAATCTATAATGATATTATCTCGGAAATGGTTCCGTTTTGGGGAGAAGGAACGAGAAAGAAAATTTGAGATTGACATGTGCAATTGCTTAGCAGATACATTCGGTTTACAATTCTAAGAATTTCAGAGATATTTTATTGTGAATCGAGTCTGTTGCTCAAACTGTTGTTTCGATACCTTCGTAACGGATTATCATAAATTAGTATCATAGATCATAAATGCAGTAGGATTATGGACACATATTATGCAAATCATAATCACTTGGGGAAACGAATTTTAAAACGTGTATCAACGATATCTAGACCAGATATGATGCATTTACCAAGAACCATTCGGATGGTTCTAGCATGGCCCAGCCAGTAAATACACCGATCTCCTTGCGCATCGGCTTCTGCACACGCTAGGATGTTATGTTAGCGAAGCGTCAAACATGTCTGTCATGGAGAGCGTAAATACACGTGACGTCACTGTATCTAAGCCAATCAGATTTATCGTCCTTGCGGGCGATACAAGGTTGACTGATCTTCAAAAAAGATGATACAAAGCGTCTATTATGCGGGCTTATTCACTTTAAAATATAACTGAATTAGATTTTGTCCTAGTTGGCTCTGCCTCCAAGGTTAACCACGATCTGTGACATATCATATCAGTCTACATAATGTCTACTGCGTTATCTTACATAATCCAAAGCATGGTTGTCTGCCGTGTCTTGTGACGTCACAGCCATCCTGTCTGCAATAGGGATATCCCCGTGTATACCCGTGAACTATCACTATCAAAACTTCTTACATCAGATTAACAACACACCTGGTTAACCAACCGTCTCGACACGAGTCGCTGATAAGAAACAAGACATAATGCCAGCAAATATGTCATAATTACCGTCGGATTGCTGTAGTCCACTGCCGCAGGAGAGGAGCATCTCCCATATCAGTTGTCAGGAATCTACCAGTGAGACGAAGATAATGCCGAGACGTATCGAGTAAGTAATGCTCCCCGTGGAGTATGGAGCTTATGGTTGCATCCTCCATCGTGATCTGGCGCAGCACCCCCTGTTCAGTTCGATTTCTCGACAAGACGTCATCACCATAAGCAGTTAGATGGTATTAAAAATAAAACCACGAATTTTCGTACTAATTTATAAACAGACCCATTGTTGCGTGTGGTTATGGAAACACATGTGTAAGCACGGAAGCAAGGAGGGGAAGACATGTGAAGGGGTGTTGTCATCTGAAAACGGGGAGGCGGGATGATTTAGGAAGATCAACCTCACTGGGTAGCGGGTACAATAAGGGAGACATACACGAACATGTGAAATGGTTAATGATTGTAGTGGTGTGTCACGTTAGTTTAGGCAATCATGTTTTCTACATATAATGGTGCAGTGACTTGTCATCCACGTCTGTTAATCTAGCGCCTTGTATTCATGCTGTATAGGTGCAGTGCCAGGAATTCCTCCGCCGGGCCCGGGCCATCAACGCCGACCCCCTAACGGACGCAGATCGTCTCACGCTGTCCATCCTCATAGACAAACTTGACACGTTTGTGGAAGGTTATCGGTGGAAAGAGTAAGCCTCTTTCCTACCCTCATTGTTCATAATTTTCATATCATAATTGTGTTGGTCAAGGTTCAGCGGATGTCATGTTGGATAGAAATTGGTTGGTAATCTTTCCAATCCGGAACTTTCTTCCTATGACGTCATCATCTCCTGTGTCATCTGCGTCTCTCGGTCGCTCTTTGTCATATAGAGTACCAGCAAAGTACCCGTCGTTGCCCGGGAAATAAAAATCTTGGCACCTTAATCGCTGAGCATATAGCTACGTTGAGAGCGCTCAATCTCGACAAAATATGTGAATTAGCTGTCTCTATAACTTAAACATAAACAACAGTCCAACACATTTGTTGATTTCAGGGTAGCGCCACATCAAGGAGTGCGGACTGGCAGTGCTGTGGGTCCACCCCAACCCCCACTATGTTAACCCACTTAAAAAACCCACCCTAATAAACGCCATAAAACCAGCCTTGCAACGTAAATCAGTCAACACGAGAAAACTCTAAACTGCTGTCCTCCCAAGATTGTAGCCGATTTTGGCCTCCTGTAACCTCCGATGACCTCATTGGTCAAATATAGTGCACACATGATATTCAACATGAAAGGTAACCCAACTGAACCTTCGAAAACATTTCCAGAGAACAGACAGACGATCATACATTCACAAATATGCATTAGATTGTGTTAGGGACGCGTGATGCAACTAAAAGGAGCAGGAGCCATTATCGCCCATCCTATCAATAAATATGGTCTTGTGTCTTTCTTTAGTTTAAAAAAAATATACCTAAACGAATGCAAAGAAGCGACGCTTGGCTTTACATAAAATGAACCCCTTAATCTTTGCTTTCCATTGTTTCTTAAGGCAATTTGTTCTATAAATATTCTCTGTAGCTCTGCCATACATAACGGCTCTGATGCTGATATACCAGTCAGCATTGAAATGCAACTTTATTATGATTTTTATTGTCATTATTGTTATCAGTTACGGGAACCTCAACTCGATCAACTTTTTGGAGGTGTTCCACTTCGGCTGGATTAGTAACATGCTGTATGAGAGCGTCGAAGATTTCCATCGCTATAGCCGACGGCTTCAGAAACTGCCCAAACAGGTAACTAAATATAAACATTGTACGTCTGTACGTTACCCTCAGGGGCTCACTAATGCCATCTTACCTGTGGTTGGACTGTAATCGTCCAGTGATTATAAACCTGCATCAGTGTCTTATACCAGTTGTGATACAAATTTCGCCATTACAGATTGAGGAAATGATGGGTCTCATGCAACGAGCGATCGCTTTACAGCACACCAACCATGAAGCTTCTATGGTAAGCCGAATAAGCTTAAATGTGTCAGGTTCATTTTAACCAATCATATACCTTCCATGATAGGTCTCGTCCACCGTATTCTTGAATCAATAAAAGCATTGATTTGATTACAATAATGTTTTTGTTTTCTGCCGCTAGGAGGGTGCTGTTAAGATGGTGAACGAGTACGCCGAGCAGGTCGTAGAGGCATCTCGTTTTTATCGACCTTATGAGCACCTCGATTCAGAACAAGCCTCCAATTTCTCCCGCCATGACAGGTGAATCCCGTTGTTACTATTCCAACATACTCATAGGAAAACTAGAATACAAGGATAGAAAACGAAGATGAAATGCTGGATATAAAGGGCCTATTGTGGTCACGTGTATGGGTCAGTGGTAGTTACTGAATTTTGATCGCTTTCTTTCCCAGAGAATCTATTCGAGCCGAGGGCAAGCAAGTTATCGCAAGCTTGGTACAGCCGGCTTTCCGCCGACTGTCTAGATTCATTTCCACGGTACATATTCCCACATCAACATATAACTTGAGAACGTAAGCGGAAACAAAATCACAAGCAGGATATCTGCACAAATGTGAATGCGCTAATGTCAGTGATTCGCTTAAAGCAACAAATGTGATATATTTATTGATGTTGACATTGCATTGTGAGAGTATAACGCCTGCTTGTGGAATTCAGGAGTATATGCACTACACCCGGCCTGTGCCTGGCGTGTGCAGCCTTCCAAACGGCACAGATTATTACGAGGACTTGCTCAGGTGCGTGCTTCACGCTTGACTAGACGGGTGATCTGTTCCTAGGGGACTGAACCCATGGTATTTGTCGGAAGTCTGCTGCGCAAAATATGATGCGCACTAGATCCAGGGATTCGCGAAAGCAAATGCACAATCAGACATTCTTGGTGTTGTACTGGTATAAAGGTAGAGGTTTATGTGTAGGTGGCATTTATCCGAGTCGAGGACAGCCGCGGAGGTGCACGAGCTGGGCAAGAATGAAGTGCGCCGCATCACTCAAGAAATGATTAGGGTTAGTCCGCCAGAAGCAGAAACGAGGCTTGCCTCTTCTCCCAAGTCAGCTTTCGCACAATGCCTATTTTCCATTCATTTCTATCGTTTCAATGTTTTCCTTTTTTTCTGTTTCAGATTATTCAATGGTTTGGACATTCTGGAAATGTTAGCACATTCTTTGGCACGCTTATTAACGATACTCAGCATTATGAAACTACAGAGGTACGTCGTTTTTTTATTGTACATCTGTGTCAAGGGAGGGCCACGTTGTCAGTGTGTTGTGTTGGGGCGGAATGTAAGGACTGAATACGGCCAGCCAATCAACACTTACATACATCCTCCATATTCCATCCTCATGTTCTTCCTTGCATTTTCACAGGAAGAATTACTACAGCGATATCGAGAAACTATTTTCCGTGAGATCGTTCCACGCCTACCCCCTTTGTTTGATAACCTCGATGCCATTCCAAATGTAACGTGAGTACTTAACGCACATTGCCGTCTCGCGTACGTCGTATCTGGCGCATTGTGGCAGAACATGAACGGACAGCTATTGATCACGTGATTTTTTCTCCCCAACAGAGTGGTGGCGATGCCACGTGACACCATACCTGCTTATTATAACCAGAATTACATGGTAGTGAACACACACAGACCTTATACCAGGTAGGAACATGACGTCATCACTGACAGGACTGTGAACAGAAGACGGGGGTGATAATGATGATGATGATGATGATGATAACGAAAACGACGACGATGATGACGTTGATGACGAAAACGACGACGACGATGATGATGATGATGATGATGATGATGATGATGATGGTGATTACACCGACGGCGTTGATGATGATCCTATCAGGGTCATGGTGCGCATGATAAGAACGAGGATGCCGGTTAAAACATCTTACACATTAATTGTTTGCAGAGCTACTTATGAAATCATGGCCATCAGCCTCCACGAAGCTTTACCGGGTCATCATTTACAGGTCATTAATCATTTGTTCGACCAGCTCTGTGTTAAGTGCCCATCTCAGGCAGCAAGCAGTAAGTCGTTACTTATTGGGGCGTTATATGGTGTTTCAGATATCGATTTACCAGAAACTGGACGTTCCACGGTTCCGCAAGGCACTCATTTCCGGAAAGAAGTACTCCGCCCCCATGGTCTTTCCATATTACTCCGCCTACCTTGAGGTGCCCTTGTGGAGTGTGATATATAATCTACGGATGTGAAATTTCAAAGCGCAATAACATTTTATCATAACAATATTTTCTTTGAGCAGAAAGCGTCAAAACGGTAATTCCCTTGGCGAATTACATTCAGTTTAGATTTTGTCATGCTTCCAAACGCCTAACCATTTCTTGTGTGAGAAGTTAAACTTTCTTCTGATCTCCTTGGTAGGTAGCCTGACGGAGCGTGTGTTCTGTATGTGTATTAGGGTTGGGGTTTGTACGCGGAAAACCTTGGGATGGATATGCACCTCTTTGACGACCCTATGGATTTGTAAGAGCCTTTATTAGACTCATTATCATATTGTCAACAGCATCATGTAAAACAGTTTTCAAGTACTTGTGTACATGTTGTGTGCGTGCAGACTTGGCAAGTACTGCTTCGAGATCTTCCGCGCTGTGAGGCTTGTTGTCGACACAGGTATTCATGCGTTCAGGTGAATAGCAATACGCTTATCGACACGAGATTCACTCACTACAATATATTACCAGTGAACTCACCCAGCATCGCATTGTCAACTTGTATATTACATTAAAGCTTACGTCCCAGCCCTCAATAAGGTCGATCGAAGTCACATTAGCGTAAAACTTGGGTATTTGATACGAGGTTTCTTTGATGGAGTTCGGCTGTTGTTATGGTGACAGCTGGAGTCGTGACCAGGCCATTCAGTACATGCGTGATCACACCTGTCTCAAGCATGACGTCATAGATACGGAAATCAAACGTTACATAACGTGGCCGGGACAGGCGTGTTCTTACAAGATCGGGGAACTCAAACTGAACGACCTCCGAACGACAGCTCGCAAAATACTAGGTGAGTTCAACAACCACTGTACAACTACTCGAAAAGTACTGGGTGAGTACAACGACCTCTGTACAACAGCTCGCTAAGTACTGGATCAGTTCATCGATCTCTGTACAACAGCTCGCTAAGTACTGGGTGAGTTCAGCGATCTCTGTACAACAGCTCGCTAAGTTCTGGGTGAGTACAACGACCTCTGTACAACAGCTCGCTAAGTACTGGGTGAGTTCAGCGATCTCTATGTACAACAGCTCACAAAATACTGGGTGAGTTCAAAGATATATGTACAACAGCTCGCAAAGTACTGGGTGAGTTCAACGACCTCTGTAACACAGCTCGCAAAGTACTTGGTGTTAACAACAGTACAACAGTTCGCAAAGTACTTGGTGAGTTCAACAGTACAACAGCTCGTAAAGTATTTGATGAGTACGACAGTACAACAGCTTGCCTTATTCTAGGTGTTAGTGCTCTTGTATAGCGGTCATTGTACTGGGTACATCGACCCAGGGAAGGATGGTAATTGTAATATTTGATGCCTTAACAATTGATGATTGTATATTTTTTGTGTTTTGCAGGAAGTGAATTCAACATCCGGGAATTTCATTCTCAGGTGCTGAACCTTGGTCCAGTTCCGCTTCGTCTCTTAGAAGATCATATTCTCAAATGGGTTCACTCCAAGCAGCTTGCCACGGTCAAGGTGGCTGAGAGCAATCCAGAAAATAGCGCCGCCCGATCCAAATCCATATCGTTGGTCATATTGTTTGGAGTACTGCAATGCTTATTTAGTTTATGCAAATAGTTTTGGTTGGTTGCAAAGTTGACCATGAAAAGGGCTTTAAGAAATATAAGGGAACAAATCAGAGAACGGACTGTGGAATACGGCGAAATTTATGCCAACTATTGACAACATCTCACTGCATTTTTGAGAGACCATGTTCACTAATAGGGAAGATGATGACACTGATTACTATGGTTTATCGAGCATCAAATGATTGCGTTATATATGGTGTTATAACGGTTTCATTTGCCCCTGCTATTCCTGGTCAAAAAAACAAAACCATTGCTACTCATCACGTGGTCTGATAACAATACACAATGTCGAACTGGGATAAAGGTTAAACAATGGCTTAAGTCTGTGTTTGAACGCTAAATAACTTAAATAAATTTGTATTAAACACTGTTGTTGTTGTTGTTAGGCAATCGCGAAGCCAGAATCGCGTACAACAAGAAGCAATTGTGTTTTTCAGCGTACGTTATGACTTATGCTCGTGTGATGCGAGAATAAAATAGAGTTGTAACATCTCACTAGACTCCTCCACCAGTCACTCAATCAGCCTTTTTTCTTCTTGCGTGAGATACGGACATTTACCATACAGACAATGGTACGGCGTCAATGTAATAAGTTCACCTTCGTCAAGTAACGATGAAGACGTACCGTTTCATATCACAACATTTCAAGTAAGTGGTTTCATTGGAGCAAGGAGTTATAACCTTAGGTTATATAACTCCTTGATTGGAGATGCTACTTTTAGGGACAGGATTCCGGAAATAAAAAGATTCGTTAACAAAAAGAACGTAGGGGATATGAGGGGCATGCTCATCCTTCAAGGACTATATGAGCATAAAATTTGATAACATGCAGTTCCTGACCTAGAATCTGTTCTCGCTCATAACCAGGTAACCGATAACCTGATAACGCTCTGTACATAGGCCTCAGATCCTAACTGGTCCTGCCGAACAGGCATTCTAATTCGCCTATTTCAAGAATCAACACATCTACATTCGGTGAGAACCACTGATCACAACTCCTCTTTTGGGGCGCGCATTACGATCTGGCGGCCAAATAAAAAGGGAAGATCTTTTAGATTTGATTTTAGCAGGTTTGTAGCAGGGGATTGACTCACTGAACACCCCCCCCCCCCCCCCCCCGGGGGGGATTTCTCTCTGAACCACGCGCAGATTTTTAATACCACGTTATGATTCCATTCGATAAAAACCACGTGTTACTCAAACATTGCGTTGGAAAATCATAACGACCCATTTAAGATCAAATGGTAGCGGTATAATGGTTAAACACTATGATAGCTGTCGTGTGGGGAACCAGACGAAAGTCAAGCAGACTCTCAGAAATGTTTAAAATCTTAACACAAGCAAGAGAAAGAGCCACGCGTTCATTTGGCGTCTTGTTAGGAATATCTAAATAGATACAGCCAAAGATAAAATTTCGAGATACAAAAATAAATCTCAGTATTTGTTATTCTAGTTTAACTGAGGTTGACTTGACAGGCCGATAGCCAGGAATTTGTGGTGGGGTTCTTTCCCCTAAATAGTGGACCTTTCTCCTGGCTAATACTGATGTGGCTATAAGATCATAATTAAAGGCACAATTGACACACGATATATCTATATATACACAAATACGCTAGAGTAAGGCGGACTTTTCTGGGCAAAGTGGGCGGTTCGGTCGAACCCCTCGAACCCCCCCTGGCTACGGGCCTGCTTGAAGTAAATACCATTTGAAATAATGATGCTATTCTACAGAGGGTTCACATCTTCAAACAATTCCTAAAAAATTCCTTAGCATCAACTTTCAAACTTCATAATATATATTGGTCTAATCTAACAGCTGAATGGGCTGGGTTCAGGAAACTATAATACAAAACAGGAAGGCTGTTTCTGTTACATTCGAGGAATACTGGTTTGATAAGATCCAATAATACATGGCAGTTTATTCAGTAACAATGCAAAATAACCATAATCATCCTTGTCAAGTCTTCATTTTCTTTGACTTGTGTTTGAGAGATTTTGGCTGTTTATTTTTAGACACTCTCTTCTCTGCAAATGAATTTTCACCCTGTGAAAGAAAAATTCATAATTACAAAAAAAAAATCCAGGAAGCAATTAAACAATACCAGTAGCAGCAGGTGTCAATCAGTGACTCAGCAATATCATCACTTCATAAAAAAACCCAGGATATTTAACTTGGCTGGCCAGAACACATTAACATATCAGTTACGATAACGAACAGATTGTGGGTGATCTCTGACAACTTGGTTACATCACTTATAATAAAATACTACATTCAATACTTACATTGGATTTGGGTTTGGATGGCATGACCTCGTTTTCTGTTGATTGAGAGTCATCTTCGGGCATGTCTGTCTCCATGTCATCCTCTTGTGGGTCCTCTTGCGTAAATTCCTTGGCTGTTACATAATTAAAAAATTACGCAATATAAATATATCTATATCATTTGCATGAATTAAATGCACAATCAATATAAGGAAATTCTGAAGAATTCATGGTTTTATTGTCACCTTTATAATTACTCACCAGGAAAGAGGTCAGACATGCTGTCATCGCTCTCTTCTCCATCAGATTCTTCTTCATCGAGCTTCATAGATGTCATACGCTTTCCTACCGAGGAGTTGCTACCAATCGAGTCATTGCGGATCCTCTTCATCTTATAGCGCGGCTGATACACCGTTCCTGTACTCTGGCACTCTTCCCCTGTACCATAAATCATAACATTTAATTTAGATATAACTTATTTAATTAAAAATATATTAAAATTTAATTTTGAAATGACAACTCTACTGTCCTCACAGTTACTTATTGATAAACTAAATTCACTATTTGACGACAGTTTGCTGATGGGGCTTACATCTGGCCAGTGCCTTGGTGAACCTTCGACCCATCACATGCCTCTCAATGTGATGTGGAAGACGGTTGAGATGCCTCAATGTTAGTTTGCAGAATAACTGCCGTCTGAAAAACCCATAGAAAATAAATAATTCCCGAGTTGAACACACAGAATGGTTATGCATTATGGTTGTTGAGTATAATGACGACTATTTAAGTACTGTAATTTGACAACAGCCGAGGACATTATGTATGTAAGTGACCGACTCGTGTCCTTTCTTGGAGCTGGGTATCAAATGGGCGCTGTATTTATCGAGCAGGTCACTGGAGTGTTTCTCTCGCAGTCGCTGGTACTTCTTGCCGCTCACATAGCTCTGTAATGCCTCCAGCTGACATGGCATCTCGTGAGCAGACCAGGTGCAGTAAATCTGGAAAACCACAAACTGTGACTTCAGACAATTAAGACTTAGATGAGCATCTGCTGAGTTGTAGGAAAAGATTACAGCATGCATATTACAAAGTGATTAAACAATGAGATAAATTATTTATTGAATTATGAATTACCACTCCAGCATATTTGGCTTGACATGGCGAAGCTGTAGGGTACCACTAGAGTACTGCATATGATAGCGACCGATTGCATGCAGGTATGTGACCCCCCAAAAATCAACCAATTTAAAATTGAATTGAATTGTTTATTCTGATAGAGCTTGGTAAAAGAAACAAAATGGCACCAAGATTGTCAAAATATGTTAAGAAACAAGAGAGTACATTTTAGTCAAATGAAAACTAATTAATTTGTCCATTTGTTTTACTTTGATAAGATGACAATAGTGTGATCCAGGTCATCAGGAAATGAAATGAAATAGCCATAACTTTTTTGTTTTTTTAGATAATCCAATGACATTTTCAGGACACTGAGAATATGGTCTATGCTATTATATGCATGAACTTTCTCATCAAATCATCAGTTTACATATCTTTATTAGTTAAAAATTAATTAGCTAATTAAGGGGCGGGAATTGTATTAACACCCGAGATGCGTATAGGGACAAAAATGGAAGGAAGATATCGAAGCCAAAGTGTTTGGCAATGAAGAAAACACATGCCAATATCCTATGATTTGGACTTCTTGTGGACACACTTGAGGATGGTACTGATAACGGTGACTGTTGGAGAACACAAGTAGTGGGAGTGGTGGGTATAGCAGGGCTCGAAATTACCACCCGCCCGCCTGCCAATGGCGGGTGAAATTTGAGTCGGGCGGGTAAATAATCACAACCACCCGCCCGACTGGCGGGTAGATTTTTTCGCGCTAACACCTCGCGCCCAGTTCAATACAACAGCAGTTGGGCTCGCGTGATTAAACGCCGCTTGAACCATAAACCCGACAAACACACGAGATAAGAAAGCTTCCCGGCTGTATACTATCATGTGTTGCATAATTTATTGACCTATAGTGTATGAACTGAAAGTAAACTGTTTAATAAACCGATGACATAGATAGGCTCACAGAAAAAGTTATACAACTAACGTGCCTTGATTGTTTGGGAAGAATTTATAATCCATAGATCAGGGATCAGCTGGCTGCAGTCAGTGTATAATTTTGACCCATCACGGTATCTGGTGTGAAGACAAGAACATGGACAAAAGCCCACCCCACTCTTTCCCAAGCTATCTAATGGCAGCCTCTCGTATTTGAATACAACATGCACCAACTGACTTGAATAAGTCGAACGGTTACTTGGCAACAACGAATCAACGAGACTCCCCATTTCCTGTCTGTTGAAAATTTTTATGTAACCGCTTTTCCATCGCATAAAGGCATTTTTATTTTAATTCATTAATTTGATTTACCATGTATCATCTGTGAATGGTATTCATAAGACAAGTCAACTCTTCTCGCGCCAGTAACAGTTGAAAGTGACGCGACGGAAAGACGTAACATCACCCATACGCGCGTGATGTTTTCTTCGCGTTCTCCTCGTGACTTTTCTTCCGCGTCTGCTTTGCAAATGCAGTACGTTCTAATTGCATTTAACGATAGGCCCACCTACAGTTGTATGACTTACGTAACGCGCGTGGCGTTTCTTGTGAGTTGACTTCCAAGCCGTCAGTAAGCATACCTATATAACTGCATGCGATTTGTTAACGGTACAACATTTCTGAAGATGTCGTGCCTTCAGGACTAAGAGGTCGCAGACTATATATAAGAAGTGATGATGTAGATGAGGAAAAGTATGTGTGTGTTGGAAAATTGTGCTGTTGACCTCATTGAATAAATGCTTGCTTTTTGTATGTTTTTACAGGTTCGTAAATATTGATTTGAATGTTGCGTTTAATATTAGAATAAAATATATAAAAACAATAAAAACGCGTACATTTTTGTTTTTTACTATATTATACTGAAAATGTAGGGCCGGTAGAAAATTTGTAGGGCCGGTAGAATGTCAAGGTTACCGGCCCGACTGGCCGGTGAAATATTTGGCTAATTTCTAGCCCTGGTATAGGGCAGAGGGTTAGTCAGAAATTTCAATGTGGGTGTAGAAATTTCCAACACTGGCTACGAGATCACAAACCGACTAACTGTTAACACTGAAACTCACTTAACTGCGTGAAAACATTGGGTCACATGACGCCCTCGACCAATGATATTTCGTTTTATAATGAAGTAAATATACCATTATGACCGCTTGGCATAATGTTTTTCGATAATACACTTAAAAACTAAAATAAAACCAAAACAACGCGCCGTCGTTTGGGACGTCGTATGAAAAAAAGACCGTCGTCTTTTAAAAATTGGTCGTCGTAATGACAGCTTGAAGGCTGCCAGGCTAACCCTCTAGTATAGGGTGTCTTTGTTTTTCTTATTCTGGCTCTTGTCTGGGATCTTCCATACAGCCGGGAGTACCACTCCTGCTTGGCATCTCTTTGCCAGGCTCTTGATATGGAACACGTTAAGGAGTACTGCCAGGAATCACAGCAGAATAAACTAGATGAGAACTCCTCATCACAAACTGAGGTGAATTTTTCAAACTCCCTGTGGTCACTTAACATTCTGAACTTATCAAGAGTCTGTGACATTAGTCTCTTGATATTGGAATTCAAAGAATGATCAGGAACTATTGCAAAACACGCCTTCATCAAGTGTGGCTCAGTTTTGGTATGGCTGTTTCCAAATGTCAGTTACAGATGTAGCACATGTCCATTTTTCAATGGACTGAAATGGAAGGAAGGGTGGAAAACTTCTCTAGGTGCTTTTTTGCTATGCCAGGCCGTGCCAGTTTACAGAATTTTTTCTTTGGAGGCATCTTTCAGATCTTTTTGTTTCAAGGAGGCGATGTTCAGTTCATAAAAGAACTTTTCGCTTCAAGGAAATGATGTTCAGATTGAGAATAGTTGCAGAGCAATTCAGCCACCAATGGTTTCACCATATAAGTCAAATGTATGGAGATGTGTGAAGGTCAGCTTATATACAGTCAAGAACAAAGACAGATTGTCCATTGCTGGATTCTTTTGATCTAGACTCGGCAGCTCTGAGCTTAGTGCGCCGTGGCACATTGTGCGCGACATGATGAATTTCGCTTTTGATGTTGTTCGCCTTTCGCAGTGATGGATGCACATGGGGACATTCCTACAAGTGTAACTCAAGTTTTTGGCCACCAGTATTGATGAAACTTTGCCATTTATTAGATGAAATATTGTTTTAAACAGCTATTGACCTTAGGAGGTTGTCCATGTGTGAGATGGTATGTTTTAAAAGTGGATGAACTACGTATCTTTTCTATTGTGTGGTGAACTGTGCAGTTATGGTAAATGATAGCGAGCGATAAACCGATAGTATACATGATTTCGGCGTGGGGAATATAATGAAATTGGCCCCCACTGTGTGTCAGCCTTACATACATACCAGAGTCCTCGGGATAATATATTTCCAAGTGGTAAATAGGCTAGTAGATTCTGAGAATTCTAATGGGGAGTAATCTGGTAATGTTGTCAAAAGATGTCCTCAGTCAAGTAGAGCTAGCTATTAGCAGCAGGGAACTGACAAGTATCACCAGCTGCAAGCTTATAAGCGTGACTCAAGCATGATTAGACCTCTTGTACGTGGCCGAGAACGTATGACAATTGCATGGATAAAATAATCGCTGCGCAGGGTGAGCGATAATATGTATCACAGACAGAACCAACTTGTCAACCTGCAAAAACTGCTGAAAAATGGGACAATGAAATTGTTGAAGCCATGGCTTTCAAATCAACCGACCTTTGTACCAGTTCGGTTCACTTCGAACCCCGGATATTCATCCAACGCAGCGCGCAATTTGTCATCCATAATTTGCCTATTAGTGTTACCGTCACCCACATGCGCTGTCAGAAAATCGACCGGTACGCACTAAACACCGACAGCCTATTTCGACTTCCGCTTCCAAGGACGACCAATGTAAACATTAATGGCTACCGATGAAGCGTTGTTGATGATGTAAACGGAAATTTTAGTACAATTACCTTATGTAGGGAGGCGTTGACATCTCGTGGTTACTAAAGGTACATAAATGCATTGAATGAAGCAAAATCCCATTGAGTCTGTTAAACTTGACAATGACTTGGCAAGGGCGACGATGCATCAGAGAAGGCCCAATAGGCAATAATACTTTTTTTTATAGTGTACAGGGAGAAGTGGTTGAAATGCGGAGGAAAGTGTGAAAGGGCCCTATTAAATTGTTTATGGAATTACAGCTTGGATCAATTCAAATATTTTAAAAATGGACCTAGTTTTTATTCATGGCGTAAAGTAGATCACATTCGCATCATATATTGCTTACGTTATTAAACATAATTGATTATTAACCGTGTGTAGGCATAAGCCATAATCAGATTTTATGACTATTCAAACTTTTCGAAACATTTCAAAATCATCAAGCTTTGATAAGCTTAAATTGACTGGATGTTGTGTAAGCGTAGGAACAAATTTATTAACGTGACTTCTATACAAATGAGAGGCACTTGTACACTTAGATTTACTTGTGAAATGGGAGTAATTCATTACAAAAGTGATAACAATTTCTGGTTTCACAGGTATCAAGTCTGAAATCAAAGATGTCTGCAAGAGGTGACATGTCTATGCCCATGGTACCACATTATGGCTCCAAGGCCAACAGTCCCACTGGTGATGACAGTAAACAATGTGAGTTGATGAACCATTTCAAGTTTCATATGTGTGTTTCTGAGGAAATGTTGTTGTGTCATGAGAGTGTTCACATTTGATATGCATAACAAAGCCTAAATATAGTTAATTGTGCCTTGCAGTGTTGCCAGAGTTACGAAGTAGTCGGTCAGTGGACAAAACAAAGCCTTTACCAACTTCGCTTCAGAGTGATTTCTTGCCTGAAGATGTGCTTCTCGCAATCACTAACCCAGCACCTCCATGTGAGAAGTTGGGACCCCCAAACCGCTTCAGAAACTTATCTGTCACTGATGCAAGTCACTTTTCACATTCTATCGGTGATCTTTATCTCAATACATTGTTTTGAGTTCATCATTCTTTAAGGTGTTAATGTCAGTTGAATATAATTTCATTCTACAGGGCTATGGAAAGAAAGCGCCGGCTAATGTTTGGAATTTTCCCAAGAGAAGGGATAAATTTAGCCACCTCACTAAGAACACACCTTGTGTGTGTGGTGCTGGAAAGTAAGTCTGAGATTGAAAATATCAATGGATATGCATTTGTCAAACCTTATTGACTCAATGACAGGTCATAACCTTTCATTAGGAATGAGCAATGAGCTTTTAAGATTACAAAGCATGATTTTTTTTTATCATCCTTTTGTAAGAGTGTCTTTGAACAAGCTAATCTATCAATTATAAATCCAGATCAGTGCCAGAAGCAAGTTGATTCTAACCACAATAACCAATGATTTCAGTGATATATCATTTCTCTATGATGTCCCCAAACCTGAAGAAAAGCCTGTGAAACCTGACAAAACAGACCCCTCTGTAATGAGGATGGAAGAACAGCAGCAACCCAAACAGGTAATAACTTACAGACTATCTCATATTAAGCACTGGTATGAACATCTGAAACCTGAAAAGCCTTGAAACTACATAATTCATCGGCAAGAAATAGCTTTCCATCGCAATTATTGCAAGTATTCTGTACTGTTATATATTTTGATTTGTTTCTGTAAACAGGGTTTGAAGTTACCAGACACTCTCATTCCAGATGAATATCACATTGTTAAAAACAAAGGAGTCATGGGGTTAGAATATCACGAGGAGTAAGTTGGAGAACTTTACTCATCTCAAAACCCATGTATTAAGTTACCTATAGGTGAGTGAAGCGATCAATGCATGCTACAAGGACTTGAATGTTAAGTTGTTGCTTATTGCAGTAATTTTGCCACCCAGCCAGCTGATCACGAGGCTCATCTCGTCATGTTTCCTTCCATGTAAGTCAATAACTCAAGCTTCATGTAGAGTTATGAAATGATCGTGGGAACTGCAAAACATGATACATAATCATCATGCTATGTATTTTTCATGGATAAGCTAAGATAATTAAATTTAGTCTCAAAAATTGATTTCTTCACACAGGAACCCTGTGAGCCGGTATGAAGTAGTGAAGCTCAAGAAAGCGCTCCTTGATATGCTGCATAAAATTGGCTTGGATGATATTGATGGTGATCTGAAAGGGCGACTCAGGTATATCATGATATACGATTGATAATATTTTCATGTGGGTGGGGGTGGTGTGGGTGTCACAAGGGAAACAGCAAGAAGTTGTATGTGTGTTAAATGAAGGAAAGTAACAAATTCGCTGACTGTCACTGGGAAATATGCAAACCACCTTATTCCATTGTAACGAGTTCCTTATTGGTGTTATTACCTTGTTGTCAATTTTTACGGTGATTTATTAAGAAAATAATTTCAAGGTGTTTAAAGTAAGTCATTGATATTTTTATTTTATCAAACAGATGCACAATCTTCTGGAGCTTATCAAGAAAGAGCAAAACATTTATAACGTAGTGTTTCATGAACTCATCAGACAGGTAGGTCTTTCATAATGATCATGCCATCCAGGTATCGGTTCATATCATTGTAGTGTGAAGGTGGCAGATGTTGTGAAAATACTCTAAATATATATGGTCAATGATAACAATATCATAACTAGGTTTAACATAACCACGATCTTCCATGATCTATCACTGGCTGATAATTACCTATTTTGAAACATGTGTCTTTCGGCCATTGTTATTAATAGAGGCACTGGTTATCCAATTACCTAGTAATTTGCAACTGCCCTTATATCACCAGGTGAGTGTGGAGTGTGTTGAACGTGGGGAGCTGCTATCCGAACTCAGGGATAACTACAACACTCTTCTCAACAAGGTGCCTAAACAAATTAAAGGGTAAGCAATCATATATCAATGTTAAAAATTGATACTAGAGAAGGTTTTTACCAGTATGCATTGACATATTCCTGCTTCTGTTTGACCGTCCCATATCTAATGTGTAGTATTTTGTAATGTTTGTGTGAAGACTTCACGAGGAGGTGCTAGCACAGAGAGCATTAGATCGCAGATTGACAGAAGAGCTGATGCGATTCAAGTCAACGATTGGGGTACTAACAAGGTATTTCAATGTGTTGTACTCTCGATCACAAAGCAACTGTGGCTCATCTTCCATAATAATTGTTAACCTCTCTTTAATGGAAGATTATCCCATCACCTACCATGAGCTGGATGACGTCTTCAACAAGCTCAGTCATTGTGGTTTATTGTTCACACTTTCATCATATTTCAGAAGTGTAAGCAACCTTTTTTAGTTCAACAGAGCTTATCACACACCATTGCTCTGGCGTCTGTCCATCTATTGTAAAATTTTTAGTAACGTTTTGTTACAAACCTCTCTTATGTAAATATCACTTGGCCAACTAAAAATCAGCTCTGCTTGACCTTTGACCCCTGAGTAATTGATGAAAATCTGATAAGAAATCTCCTGTTCGATGTTTACTCAGTGGGGAATTGAATCTGCAATTTGTTAGCAATCAGAATACCTACATCAATTACTTTTGGCCAAAATATAAAGTCTGGTGGAATCTTTAATAATAAAAGATACGTTATCCTATACCTTATTTTCAAGGTCACAGCCACAAATACCGAATCTTTGAATTTGATACATTTAAATGGAGCTACATATTTGTATTGCAGCCTTTATCACACTTGTACCGTTTGATTTATAACAATAATGGACTGTTACAGTGAGTTGTCAGATGTGAAACAACATGACAAGGAAGTCACAAAGCAAGCAAACAAAGCCAAAGAAGATGTATGTTGTCATTGACTGAGCTACAGATTTACCTGTGTATTTATGATACATATTGGACTGTATTATTAGCTGTTCTGCTGTCACCATACAATATCTAATTGGATGCTGTGAATTGTATGCATTCAGTTAAAATCTGCACTGGCAGATTCACAGAAGAATGCCAGCTTGTTAGCGGAGTATCACTCCCTGTATGAGTTACAGAGGAAAAGACTGGAGAAGCAGGTTCATATGTTAGCTGAAGAGAGGGAAATCTGGAGCACCGCCTCCTACAGTCTTGCTCTCAAGGTCAGGCAAATCTCAAGGTCATAGGGGCTGTATTGGGTACACTTCTCAGATAATGCCAGTGCATCCAGTTTGTCATCAAGTTTATTCAAGGTTATTAAGGTGATATATGTAGGGGGAATTCATGGTCATTAAATCAGGGCATAGGTCATCATTATGAATTGGCTCTGAATTGAAGGAATGAATGAAAACCACTCTACTCAGTCTTATAATTCAACTATTCATTGTTTTGTTGAGGTAAAGCTAGCTCATGTGGACTAGATTTATCATTTACATTCAAACTTCATTTGATAATTATTCTTTCTTTAAAAAGGTCATGGAGGAGCATTCTCTAAACTCCTCCAAGCGCCTCCATGTCAGCGAGAAAGCCTGGGCCAAGCTTGCTAATCACTTCACAATCCTCCTCAGTGATAAAGACACAGTGATGTTGACCAAGCTGCAGGAACATGTTGACCAATGGAGGGAGCTCATCGATGACTTCAACCGCAGCTTGGCCCAGCGTGAAGAGACAATGAGACAGGAACTTCAGGGCATTGTTGTCGATATCAGGGATCTGGCCACCTATTTTGAACAGCATTTATTGTACGATCATTTATTTCTTGGATTGTGATTCATATTATATTGAGAAGTGTAATTATTTTTGTTAAAATTTGCATACAAGTGTTCCAAATTCTCAGAATGGGCTTGACCAAACACAATTTAATTTGATATAGGTAGTGTTTTCTAAACAGTTTTCTCTACTTGACCTTTCAGGAGCAGGGAAGGTCATCTACTGCGTCAACCTAACCGTGAAAAATTGACCAATATATACCAGGACTTGAAGCGCTGGCAGGATGTGAGTAGATCGATCTTGTGTGTATGATTTGTTTATGATCCCAGCACAGTGTGATTTAACCCCGGGTGCACTCACATCCTTAGGTCATTGCTCCTTGTTTATCAGCTATCGATGCATTTAATGACATCATAGTTTCGAATGTGTATTGACTAAATGTGAACCTATATTTTGATGTGATAACAACCTTACTTTATAGTATTTATATGTGTTTTGTGTGATAATATGATTTGATGAGTGATAAAACTTGACCACTAGCTACCTACAAGTTCATATGGCCTTAAGGGTTCACACCCCTCTCTCCCCCCCTTCTTGTGTAATCATGCAGTAATTGATACATGATGCTGGCACAATGTTATGAATCATAAATTTGCTTCTTTCATTAAGAATGATGACAAAAGAACGGCAGAATGAGGGATCATGACAGAATAGTTTGATAACCTATTATATTCATAGTTAAGGGTCTGCCATATAATGGGTCATAAGTTGTTCTGGGTGGGTTTGTGGTGATGAGAAGTGGTAGGGTAATCATGAGCCAGGACAGCACATTTGTTTGTAACTTCCTTGAATGATCTCTGCTTTCTTCATGTGTCAATCTTTTTTTATGTACAACAGAATAAGATAAACATGTGATGTAATTGTGCCATTAAAAAACCCCAGACTTTACAGTCGTAATCATAACGTGAGCTAAAATACACTATTATAATGCCTTTTTTCCTATACTATTCATTGGTTTTTTTTGGCTGACCACAGCTGTGTGTTCCAAATGCACGCTTATATTCAAACGCGATTTATAACGTGTTTAAGAGAAGAATATACACTGTATGCAGTTCATTCATCACTTCTGTGTCTGGTCTTATTCCCATTCTAGGTTCTTGGCTGGGTAATGTCTCCTATTATAATGTTTAGCATGGCTAATCTTAGGGTGTAGAATATAGGTCACAGCTTATACTGTTGCAGGCAATACCACAGTAGATCGATTTCATGCTACTTGCCTTGTGTGACCTTGCATTTCATTAGTTGACCTCACTTGCAATCTCTTCCTCTCATGCATGCTCTACACACTGACTAGTATGCGTTTTACTTCCGGGAATGTATAATGACATAGCCAACTTTGTTTTTATAACAGACCTTATATATAGGCATCTCTTTGAATCAGGCATATTTGACTTTCCTTGGGTACAAGAGAAAGAAAGCCATCAATGATATGAAATCATTGATGGCTTTCCACAGATTGTTACTTTCACATTCTCGATGAGAGCTTTATAAATGGTATCCAACATTTGGTTGTCGTTAAGTTGGTGGATGATATGTCATGGACTAATGTTGAAATATACCAGTAGTTCATGGTTTATTGAATGTTCAGGTGGATTTTGAAATGCCCCCTCTCAACCACTGTGCATAGAGGGAACATTTCAACATTTCATATGGAAACAATGTAAGATCTGCATGTCTGTCATCTGTGAGTGGGTCTGTTCTTCTTAATCACATGTCCACCTACCCCAATTACAGGTTGTCATTATCTACAGGATACAGGTATTGTTCTGCATGGGTCCTCGTTATCATATTAACCTATGTTCACAAATGCTCAGTTCTCGGTGTCAGACTTCCCAGTACTCAGAAGTCTGACACTGAGAACCAAGCGCTTGTGGAGACAGATCTGCCATTTTCTGGCTGCTTTTGTGTCCTGACACTTCATTTTCGTCGTCATTTGTTGACATTATGATATTGCATTACTGACAAAATAGATTAATATCATAATGGTTCACGATTAACCTGTTGTATTTATGGTATTCAATGGATTCAAACTTTCAGTAGAGATGTGAACTTGATTTAACAAATATCATGAGCTGCGATTTGAAATAATTCGACTTTCAAGAGAAATTTGATTAAATGGTCAGAATGCAAATACTTTTATAAATAGTGCTTCAATTTAGGGGTCATGCACTGTTCATGACCATCTGTGCGACCTTCACCTTAACAGAGCCTGGGACATGAGAGTGAGAAGTTTGGTGGCGATGTTCTGTTGAGTGGCCAAGAATCTCTACAGGCCATACGCAAGCAGATGGAAGGATGGTCTGACTGCGCCCTGAAAGTGTTTAACCGACATCGTGGAGAGGATGGGAAGAATCATACAGACCATGATGATATGCTCAAGATGAATGGGGTATTGCTTATTTATTTAAACTTATGTACCAAGGTTATCACACCAACCCCCCCCCCCCCCGCCACTATATTGGCCTGTTGAAATCATTCCAAATCACATTACTTGCCCTTCTTACAAGAGTATTCTGGCATGATATTATTTAACTGTGCATTTGTGTCTGTGTTGGAATAATTTCAGCTGTAAACCACTTTCAACGTTACTATTGTGTTCACTGTTTTTTTTGCATATGTTTGATCAGGAGATAGAGGCACTTATTGGTCAATATCACGTCAGATTGACTGGTGAAAATGGTAAGGCTGCTCACGTTTATATATATTTTTGTAAACTGTTTATGATTATCCAACCAGGATACATTTTATTAGTTTCCTACACCAAATATTTTGAAGCAGTCATTGGTTTGATACAATGTGCAAGTCAAATAATCACTGAAGTCTCACTTTAATGTAAATATGGTGACAGTATGATGCTGTTTTCATCATCCAGATAGATTGGAAGGTTTTGCATGCGTGTGGTTGTGATGCCCATGCGTGTGAAATCATATCATTTAAAGTTCAATATCATGTTAACACCATCATTACAGGTTGAATATCATGTTAACACCATCATTACAGGTTGAATATCACATTAACACCATCATTACAGATTGAATAGCATGTTAATGCCATCATTACAGGTTGAATATCACATTAACACCATCATTACAGGTTGAATATCACATTAACACCATCATTACAGGCTGAATATCATGTTAACGACATCATTACAGGCTGAATATATCACGTTAACGCCATCATTACAGGTTGAATATCATCTAAACGCCATCATTACAGGTTGAATATCACGTCAACACCATCATTACAAGTTGAATATCACATTAACACCATCATTACAGGTTGAATATCATGTTAACGCCATCATTACAGGTTGAATATCATGTTAACGCCATCATTACAGGTTGAATATCATGTTTACGCCATCATTACAGTTAATACTATTGCTACTTGTTCAATTACATATTGAGCTAGCTGCCTTTGTACATTGCTGCATATTCTTACAGATTGAGGAAACAGAAATCAGCTCCTGTGATTCTGTATCACTACTCTGACTAATGGACACCATTCACTAAATAATGAGGCTATATTTATAAACAAGTGAAAACGTGTAAACTGCTTTTGGGACGTGGTTTTAAAGTTGAAAGAGTCTGGCCTTGACGGGTGCCAGTTGAGTTATATGGGGACTGATTTTAAGTTGACCTCATAAATGGTGTCTGGGTGTGAAGCAATTAGTCTTGTAGGTGTGTAAGAAAGGGGGATGGGGTGTTGCAGGTGGTACATGCCTTCAGCCTCCCCTACAATCGCACTGCCACCCTACAGAGGCCATCCATCATGGCGCTGGTGGGCAGAACACAAGGTCAGCAGTCTTAGACAGCTATTCTGTCATGGAACTGAACACAAGCCAACACACCTGACCCTACCACTTTCCTAACTGCTATAGAAACTATATGAAACATAAAATGTTGTATTGCTCTGTAAGCCAACATGAATGTAACATGGCTCTGTAAGCCAACATGAATGTAGCATGGCTCTGTAAGCCAATATGAATGTAGCATGGCTCTGTAAGCCAAAATGAATGTAGAATAGCTCTATAAGCCAGCATGAATGTAGCATGGCTCTGTAAGCCAACATGAATGTAGCATGGCTCTGTAAGCCAACATGAATGTAGCATGGCTCTGTAAGCCAACATGAATGTAGCATGGCTCTGTAAGCCAACATGAATGTAGCGTGGCTCTGTAAGCCAACATGAATGTAGCATGGCTCACAGAGCCAACGTCTGACCTATTATTCCCATTTGACTGTGTAATCACAGGTGTGGCCACTGGCCTCATTCACCTGAGTAATGCACTGGAGACGTGGGAATCAAAGATCAGCTCACTAGTCCACGGTGCTAACCCCATCCCGGACCATGATTGGCTGCGCTTCTACCAGAGCGCTGACGACTGGTGTGCCTACATCGACGAGTCGCTGGAGATGATCGGTTCCTCCCAAAAGGAGGAGGATCGAACGGAGAGGAGACCTCACACAGAGTGAGTCCACCCTCATTAAGCTACCTCCATCTTTGTTTGCAGTTTATATGCTGTTTGTAGTATTGTTTGCATTATTTGTACAATTTGGTAATATAAGGTTCTCTAGCAAAATGTGAATATCCATTGTTAATGTGGCATCTGATAGTATTAAGGGGTAAAAATATGACAATATCTCATTTATTTAGTCACTAAATTATTCACCAAAGTGAGCGTTGATCTTGAACCATTGATATTATGATACTGTTTCTAGATTAAGATCGTACATTTAAACAATTCAGCGATCTGTTCAGTTGCCATTTATTGAAGAGCATATGTACTTGTTCAATTAGTTCTTCAAATGCCATTCTTTAGAATTCTCTTATCATCAACAAATGTTACTGCATGTGGGGGTTAATCTAGAGTCAGAGTGATCTCTGATTGTGAATGGTAACAGTATGATTGTTGTAAGACTGAAGATTGCTTATCAATGACTTCACAATATTCGTCTAATATTGACAATATGGGTTGATTTCTTCTGTAACAGCATCATTGTATCAGATGTCAGCAAACGAACGCAGAAATGGCTGGCTTCAGCTACGAACAGTATAGATAGCGAAGATGCCAAGCTTGTTGAACAGGTATGGACAATATACTGGATGTGAAGAAATCACGTTTGGCTCGGGTTTAATACTGATGTTGATAAAATTCCACAATTAGCGATTACCAGATTATTTTTAATTTTTGAAGTTAAAAAACACTTGTTTAATGTTTGCATGTCTGCAGTCATATCCTGTCTTGAATTCACTGTTTGCTTTTGTCTTATTGCTTGGACATATTGAGGTGTACTATCTGTGTCCCTCCAATGTCACCATGACACCATGTCACCCTCTCTGCTCACCTCACTCAATCAATGTCCTGCCTCAGGTAACAACACTCCACACAGAGATGACAAAGTGGATGGTACAGATGTTGCTGCGTCTGGCCCCCGACCAGAAGCAGCACTCGGCGGAGGCCAAAGAGGCAGTACTGTTAGGGAGCACCACTGTGGGACAGCTTCAATCCAACGCCAAGACACTCTTTGACAGACTCATTTCCTTCACCAAATATGTCACATTGTGAGTTTGGATGAATGATCTATACTTCCTTTGCAGTGATCCTATTTAGATTTTTTTCCTGGTTAAATTTATCCCTTGGCATCTGTACTTTTCGCTGATAAAATCAGCAGTATGACCATGCTCTCTACAATGGTATAACCTCTGGAATGACCTTTAATATCATCTCTAGTATGACCTGTGCAATAATCCTTAACATTACCTCAGGAAATGACCTTTGAAGTCAGCACACTGAGTTTAGGATACAATCTTGTTGTCAGGTGCTGTAACGGTATCGTCATGACAGCCATGCAGAATAAGATAGATGCTCGAGAAGATGACGTTGATCGTGAATACCAGGAACTGCTGCGCTTAAAGGTCAGTTTGGAGGGTTCTTTACCCCTCTGAACTCATTGGAACAATTGCTTGCTATACAAACCAGACCCAATTTTAATGGCACTAGACATGCTGACAGTGGGGTGTTGCTGTGTTGTTGATGAGACAATGTGGATGATGATGTCACCTGTACTGGTTTGTTGTCAGTCTGAGAGTGATGACTGGGTGCGCACAGCCCAGATGATGCTGTGTGAACTGACCGGAGAACAATATAAGGACATTGTACCGACTGCTAGCCGCAATGCTGTACCCAGCCAGGACACAACAGCAGGACAAGCACAGGGTGAAGCGATATCGGCTGTCGAAGCTGTCACATCTCAGGAGAAGGTGAGGCTCTACCGACAATCGTTTCTTTGTAGCACCAGTTCCACAGATACTCTACTGAAGTTTTGTCTGAACACTGGGCCTGATCACAAATTCTCAAGTTAGATGAGATGGAAAACCCCACCCCCAACATTTGACATACAACAGTTGACAATGATTGGTTCTTTACCTTACGTCTATTCCAATGAAACGTACAGGTCGAAGCGAGTGGGGATGAAACACAAGAGGCAGTGTCTGATTCACAGGCGGAACAGCAACCCGAAGCGGAGAAGAAAGATGCAGAGGATGTCGCTAAGGATGTCGCTAAGGATGAGCTGCAGGAATCTTCCCAGGTATATACCTCACTGTACATGCAATGAGTTATGACAAATGACTAACAAGGTTTAACCAGATGTTGTGTGATTGTTGAATATGTAGTCATCTATTAATATACTACAACATTATTGACTCAGATATGTTCTGTATACTTCTATATCATTTCCAGCCTCCAGCTGATACAGGGACCACTGAGACAGACACTGTCATGGAGACAGCAGCAGCAGCTGGTGACGAGGAAGGTGTAGAGAAGCTAGAAGTCATTGGTTTTGATGCCAACACTCACCTGCACACCCTGAAGCAGAGCCCAGAAGAAGCACCTCGTGACCTGGGTCCTCGACCAGCTCCTGTCCACGTCGACAACAGACCTACCACACCCAACACGAAGAAGGCCTATGAGGCTCTAGCGACCGTTGATAACCTCAATGAACAGCTCATGTAAGGGTGTATTCTGTAGGGGAGTGTTTGAAGATGTGATGTGAGGCTTGAATAGATCATACATCAGTGAGCTGTACCCTATCAGATCTAGGTCAAGTAATGCATAAATCAGTGAGCTGTATCCAATCAGATCTAGGTCAAGTAATGCATAAATCAGTGAGCTGTACCCTATCAGATCTACGTCAAGTAATGCATAAATCAGTGAGCTGTACCCTATAAGATCTAGGTCAAGTAATGCATAAATCAGTGAGCTGTACCCTATCAGATCTAGGTCAAGTAATGCATAAGACTATTTAGAAGATAATGGATGTGATAGCTACATTATATAATATGAATGTTAAGTTTCAGGGATGTTTTTTTTGTGAATGCAGGGCTACTGAGGAGAGAGCACAGGCTTTGGAAGAAAAAGCTATTCAGGCCGAAGATGCTCTGAAAGACGAACAGGAGAAGGTGCGCGAGTTACAGCGTGAGCTGAACCAACTCCGCACTGAACTCAACAAAGACGACAAGCCCAAATCTGCTGCCTCTACGTCTGCCACCCCAAAACCTGCTGACTCAGCAGACAAACCTGAGCCTCCCAAAACACCAACAGAGGCTAAAGAGAAAAGTAAACCCCCTTCAAGGTCAAGTTCAAGGTCATCATCCAAATCCAAAAAGAAGTGATTGATTGAAAAGTTTACTGTGATATGTATATCATTTATATATTCTACAGTATTCAGTATAATATTCTTCCAGTCACAATCATCTTCACATAATTGACAGGATCTGGGGAAGTTTATTTGCTATATTTTTATGTTGACTATCTGTGATATGATTCATCAAGTAATGGGTCTGTAATCAAATAATCTTTGTCCTGATTCCTTGAAATGGTTGGTGTTGTTACTGCAAATAAATAGGTATAAGTGGTAACACGTTAAGTGTTAAGTGCTTTGTCACCATAGCATAATGTGCCTTAATGTTGAGATTAATTATTCCGGCATTCCCCCACATTCTCTTATTTTGTTTTGTTTTGCATAAATATAAAGTGAGCTGTAAATAAAAAGTTCCAATAACATGAGATTGACTTGAGCCTGGCAATTTATTATTCCAAATCTGAACAGCATAACAATGAATACATGTTGTGTCGGTTACAGTATTACATAAAAACTACGAGCCCTATCTTATTATTGTTATACTACAAAGACCCCATGGTTGTGAAAGTCAGTATATGAATAAAGCATCAGTTAATATTGCACTATCACAATAGCTGTCAGTGACAGTCCTCCAACTATGACCTGATATATATGTACGAATATTCCTTTAGTTGAATACAGTTCACCAAGTGACCATATCGGTTATGACCTTAAACAGTGGAACATCGTCCTACAATCACTTCCCTTAGGCTACCCCCCGGCTAAAATCTTGACATGCGTCCCGCAAGAGCACCTGTTGATCACAGCCTCACTTTGACCTTGCCGCTCCCTCGATAGGTTTGTGGTGTTCGCGGGAGAAATGTCGACGTGTTTAAATGGGCTGCTATCTCATGTTGCCGAGTTCATTATTCGGTCGAGGCATATAGATTAATGACAGCCTTTTCAGAATAATATTTTTTAGGATTAACTTTTTGACGGGTGGACTTAGACTGTTAGGGAAAACTAAGACCGCTTCATGTTCCGTCGGATCATCTTAGACCGGCTGGGTTTTTTTAAGGATCATTTTAGACAAGCTTGCGTTTTGAAGAATAATCTTAGAGTGAGTGTTTTTTATGATGATCTTAGACTAGCTCGTGTTCTGTATGATCTTCTCAGAACGGTTGGTGCTTTTTTAAGAATCATCTTACACTCATTTGGGTTTTGTATGATGCATGAAGCATAGCTGTCATACAATTCTGAGAGGCAGGTGTCAAACTATATCCTCGTCGCCGTACTGGCGCTGAATCTTATATTACTTAATCTAATCACTCAATTTGTCAATCGTTTATGTTACGTCCACACCTACTTCCGGGTAGACACTCTGATTGTTGCAAGCAGAATGTCACATGGGCTGAAAGTGATGGAGTGTAATACATCGTACATGTGTCTTATGACCGAGCCATGAGTCATTTCACTAACGGAAAAACACTTGTATGAGGAGGCACTCGTGGGTATCTTGTGAAGAATGGCCGTTATAATTGTGGTTCTAAGTGACGAATTTGACACATCATGCTCAAATAAAGACGATAATGCTGGTCATGGGTGAGATGACGAAGGTCGTTATGATGATGATAATGACAGTGTTGAGGCCGATGATGACGATGACGTAACCACAGGCAACTGTGGTGGTAACGAATATGACACGATTTTTACGACGTTGTTGATAGTGTCACCTCATCCATCATTTTCTTTCCCATTCCTGATTATGATGTTTTTAAAATTCTGATGCGAACAGTAACCCCCGTCAGTAGCGCTTTGTTTACCATCATGTTGTATATACCGTATAACCCAGCCATAGAAGGAAGTGAAACTGGGCATACACAGCGCCAAAGTCTTCGTTTGCAACAAGTGAAGCAAGGTGGGTTAATGTTAAGCGATCTCTATTCGCCAGTATCATATTAAGCGGCATAATATTTTGAGTCATTACGTTAGAAGTGTAGACACAAGGTGAGTTAGCTACCTGTCGCTTAGTCGTCAAGCTACAGTGAACAAGGGGGTAGTTATGGAATTTCTGCTTTGAGCGAGAAAGTCAGGTCAAGATTCGGTCAACTTTCGTCTGTAGAAACGAGCTTTGACGAACCTCAATGAGCATTGAGCGGGGTAGATCAATGAGTTTGGGTGAGTACTGAGCTCAGTGAAACATTGAGCTACGGTGAGTACTGAGGTAAGAAAAACACTGAGCTAGGGTGAGTACTGAGATAAGGAAAACATTGAGCTAGGGTGAGTAGGGAGGCAAGGAAAACACTGAGCTACGGTGAGTACTGAGCCAAGGAAAACGCTGGGCTAGGGTGAGTACTGAGGTAAGGAAAATACTGAGCTAGGGTGAGTACTTAGCCCATGAAAACACTGAGCTTGGGTAGGTTCTATGCTAAGGAAAACACTGAGCTAGGGTGATTGCTGAGCCATGGAAAACACTGATCCAGGGTGAGTACTGAGCCAATGAAAACACTGTGCTAGGGTGAGTACTGATCTAAAGAAAATACTGAGCTAGGGTGTGTATTGAGCCGAGGAAAACACTAAGCTACGGTGAGTACTGAGGTAAGGAAAACACTGAGCTAGGGTGAGTACTGAGATAAGGAAAACACTGAGCTAGGGTGAGTACTGAGCTAAGGAAAACACCGAACTAGGGTGAGCACTGAACTGAGAAAAACACTGAGTTAAGGTGAGATTTGAGATAGTGTGAGCGCTGAGCTAAAATGTACACTGAGCTAGGGTTGTCACTGAGCTATAATGAACACTGAAAATAGGTAAACCAGTGAGGTCGTATATCCTAAGGCATTAAGTGTAGTTGAAGTGAGCAGTGTTGTGGGATTGAAGTTGATTATATAATTGTAACCATAGAGATAATGTGATAGGCTGGGTGTGGGGTACAAGGTCAGTGTTTGTGGTGCATTAGGCTTGGGGCAGTAATTGAGACTAGAGCCGCCACATGAATGAATACTGTGGATGAATCTTGAAAGGACATTTGTTTTATGTGTGCTAGGTGTATATTGTGTAGAAGCGTTTAGAGTAGGATAATGAGGTTGTTTACTTGATCGGTGATAAGATAAGGTTTTGGTCTGCCATTATACAACTGTATAGTCGTATCAACTAAAACTTCATCTTGGTTTTAACACCCAACCAGAGCACCCAATACAACATGGGCCTGGATGCATACAGCGATGACTGCCACATGGTGGAGCCACTAAAGGTACGTGTCATTCTCTTCCTCCATTGCAGTGCTTGAATGATCTTAATGAACTCTTGTAATATGACGACTTAAGATAAGTGATTCGTTAATAAAGACTTGTATGAGCTGTCAAGTTGATATGACGAGTAGGCCACCTGTTCAGATATATCACCCGACGGAGCTGACGGATGTACTACTCAAAAACGTTTTGATTTAAGCGATTGTGGTTCACAATTGCGAGGTATCCAATTAATTGTTTAACTCTGTGGATCCCTTAAATGATATTCATATCAAATTAGGGAACGTAATTTTTGTCCCTAGACATCAATGTCAGATTCCCAGCCTCCGTTTTCTATATCTTGGTCGTTTGTATTTGAACAGAAGCCAGCCCGATATAGAAACGGGAAGTTTCTGGCCTTTGGCATCCTCCAGATTATCTATGGCATAGCGGCCATTGTCTTTGGGAGTCTGTGCATCGTGTACCGAGTGTGGTCGATTTACTCGACCATCGGCGCTGGCATATGGGGCGGATGCATTGTGAGTATCAGCTGTCGTACAGAGGAATTGGCTGTGGTAACGATAAAGAAGTGAACAGAGAGTATTTGTGCTTTTTTCATGGAAACATGTATACTATCTTGGAGCAATATATTTATTATTGTTTAACCTACAACAGTGAGTTAGCTCATCACATGGTCCCCTAAAAGCTGTTGCATGAAGTGCATTCGCTTAAGCACGTGGTGAATTGAGGATGACTTCGTGTTGTTTTCAAGCATTGAACCGTTGTTGTAGTTGTTTTTGTAGTTGTTGTTGTTTTGTTGTTGTGGTGGTGTTGTGTGACATTTCACCAACGCTGGGGATATTACCATTGAACCATTGTTGTTGTCCTTGGTTCCAGTTTATCAGCACTGGAGCAGTTCTCATTGACTGGTGTTACAACTGTTCGCGGTGCATTGTAAGTGAAAACATAACCAAGTAATTATCTTAAAACCTTAACCTAAGGGTACGTTACCAACATCAATTTTCAATTTACATCAAATTTATAATCGGTAGAGCGGATTGTATAGGTCTGCCGTTTTCACCTGCTTACTCTTGGTTTCGGCCCCCAGACCATAGTGTTACACATAGCTTGGGTCACCAGTTCAGGGGTTTGCACATGGCATGGGTCACAGGTTAAGAGTGTTACACATGGCCTTTGTCACCAGTTCAGAGTGTTACACATAGCTTGGGTCACCAGTTCCGGGGTTTGCAAGTAGCTTGGGTCACCAGTTCAGAGTGTTGCACATGACATGGGACACCAGTTAAGAGTGTTACACATAGCTTGTGTCACCAGTTCAGTGTTACACATAGCTTGTGTCACCAGTTCAGAGTGTTACACATAGCTTGGATCACCAGTTAAGAGTGTTACAAGTAGCTTGGGTCACCAGTTCAGAGTGTTGCACATGGCATGGGTCACCAGTTCATAGTGTTGCAAGTAGCTTGGGTCACCAGTTCAGAGTGTTGCAAGTAGCTTGGATCACCAGTTAAGAGTGTTACAAGTAGCGTGGGTTACCAGTTTAGCGTGTAACAAGTAGCGTGGGTTACCAGTTTAGCGTGTAACAAGTAGCGTGGGTTACCAGTTTAGCGTGTAACAAGTAGCGTGGGTTACCAGTTTAGCGTGTAACAAGTAGCGTGGGTTACCAGTTTAGCGTGTCGCAAGTAGTTTTGTACACCAGTCCTTGCTGTTTCAGATCACGGCCGTCTTTGCTCTCTCTGTGACCAGCGTCGTTTCCGGTCTGTTTGGTGCCGCCCTCTATGGACTGGATGCCTATCGGGAATCACAAGGACCCTTTGAGGTCACTATTATTGCTTTAATGCATATAATGAACGCAACAGTGCCATGATATCCTAATATTGCTAAAATACTGAGCGACGAAATTGCGTAGAGTTTTATTCATGCTTTTGGTTTTTTGATTATATTGGACGCCGGGTTTTGCCACGACAGTTTCCGGTCTTGGCCTTCACCTTCAACTTTGTAGCTTTCGTGGTGTGCCAACTGGAGGTGATTTCCGCTATCCGGTCAGCTGTATGGAGCGGACGCGCCTTATGGGGAGCCTCTGACACAAAGGTCTCATATCACGAATTGCCAACCCCTTCAAAACTACAGGCAAGACAAATTGAATTCAGAAATGTCAATCTATTTATATGTTGTGATGAAGCATTTTTCGTTTAGGTGCAATAGATGATAGTTTGTCAATAGGCCTTGGAAATAGTTCATTGTTGACCAAAACCCATACCATACTGAAATCGAATATGCTGTCATAATTTCATTTGTTCATTTGATATATTAAATGATAATCTTGGTAGATTCTGCCATTGCCGTCATCCCATTCCTTTGTAAACTTTCAACTTGACCTTCAGTAGGCAATTTTCAATGTCATTTTTAAATGAAATTGTTCATCGATTGGCGCCAAGACAAGCGTAATATTTCTAATGCTATTTACTGTACACGTTCAGGCCGACAAGTAGCTGATGGCACAGTCCATGTCTTCGTCAAAGGGAATTCCATACCGCTGCCTCTCTTTGGCGACATCACAAAGTGCTCGTTGGGTGAATGGTGAGATCACGAAAAGCGGATATAGCATACATATGTTACCAGGTCTTATGATAAAATGTCATATATTCTGATATTTACTATACTGAAATACCTTTAATTCTTGGCATAATTTTCTAACTTTAATTCGATCGCTCGCTACTGCGGTTCATATGAATGGGGAGAAATAAAACGTGTTGTTACTCGAGAACATCCTGTCTGTGATTCCATTGTATAATATAAGATGCAATTAGCTCGACCTGATTCGCCAGCAAAAGTGGAGCGTATTGCGTGAGGCAGTGCTCGTTTTGTGAAATACAAGCGATAGAAATTGTCATAATGAATGACAGCGATTTAAATAGCGTGGTAACCAGATGCTTACCTAATCAGGTGAATGACCTGTTATGAGTGACGTGATTGGCTATATGTGGCAGCTGTGTTAACCACGTGGTCGATGTCCATAAAGATTAAACGGGCATTCTTGTCTGATATAGGAAGCTAGCGAAAAAGTCCTTATAAGCAATTTATTCCATAATAACATATGGCGTTGAGGAAGCTGGATCAATTCAAATCCTGCCTTCTTATACGAGCTTCCTTTCATTGTATTGAACCCACGTGGTACGATTTGGTAAGTTTTGTGTTTAACAGCGCACTAACACTAGTGCGTTACATGGTACCATCAATGATAAGATGATTAGGTCAAATTCATTTTAGAATTGACCCAATTATTTTTAAATATAATTCAATACACAGATATCATAATAACGGTGCATTTAACATAAAAACTTTTCCCGCCACTTTTGGAATCGATATCCATAAAATCGAATCTGATCTGTGCCCGGACTATCTACATGGCCTTTGTACGATTGCTTATTTTTGACGATAGGTAAATTGCAAATTATAATATGGCACTTAGTGGACGCTACTTGATATCCGAAGCTGAAAGTTGGCGAAGCTTGAGCGATAATATCATTAAATGGAGGAACAATAATAATAATGGTCGAGTAGGTCTAGTCGCTTTAGCTTGGTAGGAGCCTTTTCGCATTTTTACATATCCTACGGTGTTGTCGAAAGGAAAATTTTGTAGAAAATTAATTGGTTACAATCCGGGAACAATGAGTGGCGCCCAATACACGTGGAAATTCCTTAACAGCAAAGCAGAAGTCAATCAAAGCAAAGTCACAGGCGGACATATCGTTAGAAAATTATGTTAAAGCCATCCACGCAACGGTGACCGGGCCGTCAGACCTGTTAAATATAATTTAAGATCAGAGGACCGCCAGAATTGAGCAGGTGTAGGCCAGCGTCGATTCCCGACATTCACAGCTTGAAAGAGGAGAATCAGAGTTTAAATTATCGCAAGTCTAGGCTTGAGCATGAAGTCAATGACCTAAAAGATGCCCAGGAAGCGGTCG
Source organism: Urechis unicinctus (assembly GCA_034190875.2). Taxonomy (NCBI): domain Eukaryota; kingdom Metazoa; phylum Annelida; class Polychaeta; order Xenopneusta; family Urechidae; genus Urechis; species Urechis unicinctus. The sequence goes on along the minus strand of CM067352.1, from coordinate 25,349,389 downwards.
ATTGTTGCAGCAGAAGTTATAATCTTCGCTTCACCGTATTCCTGGGATTCGAATCAACATAGCCTTTCAATTCCTGTTTAGGCGGAACTCTGAACCGAGGAACAAAAGGTTCTCCATCATCCTCTGCTTGACGTGTTTGTCTGTTTTATTTCTTTTCAGCATTCGATTTAGACATGTTATATATTCATTGACTTGGCTTGTTGTACTCAGTTAACACACTCGCGTCTCTGTATCTCATGCTAGTAATGTATTTTCCTGGTACGGTTTGCCTTTATTTTGCTATTACCAAATGAGTAATTTAGCTATTCCATTATCATCTCCATATGTCTACAAAATGCCTCTATTATTTACATGTCACTCTTATCCTTTATAATTGCATTATATTTTGGAACCTCTTTGACAACCCTCCAATGTGTTATCGTCCCTATTCAACCTAATGAGTAAGCCCCGTATTTACAACATGCCCGTCCATCTTATGTCAAACAAACCAGAAACAACTTCTTTTAAGCTACATACTATGCATATATAGTCTGACATAAACTATCTGACAACTCACGAGCAGTCTTCACACGCTGCTTTATGAACATGTTAACATTGACCCAGGCTAACTTACCCCCTAAAACCCTCTCGTCTACAGATCAGGACCTATTTGAGCTACAACGACTAACTGACTATGATTTCCTTGCTTCAATTTTTTAAAATTTGGTATCATCCGATTTATTTGCGAAATGTGAATATCAATTTTTGTTTTTGCATCTGATAGTATTAAGGGGTAAAAATAGGACAATATCTCATTTATTTAGTCAGTAAATTATTCAGCAAAGTGAGTGTTGATCCTGAACCATTTATATTATGATACTGTTTCTAGATTAAGATCGTACATTTTAACAATTCAGCGATCTGTTCAGTTGCCATTTATTGACGAGCATATGTACTTGGTATATTAGTTCTTCAAATGTCATTCAGTATAATTCTCTTATCAACAGTTGTTACTGCATGTGTGGGTGATCTAGGGTCAGGGTGATCGCTGATTGTGAATGGTAACAGTATGAATGTTGTTAGACAGAAGATTGCTTTTCAATGACTTCACACAATTCGTTGAGTTTATAATATTGACAATGTGGGATGATTTCTTCTTTAACAGCATTGTATCAGATGTCAGCAAACGAACGCAGAAATGGGGTAATATCTGTGTCCCTCCTATGTCACCCTGACACCATGACACCATGTCACCATGACACCCTCTCTGTTCACCTCACTCAATCAATGTCCTGCCTCAGGTAACGACACTCCATACAGAGATGACAAAGTGGTTGGTTCAGATGTTGCTGCGTCTGGCCCCCGACCAGAAGCAGCACTCGGCGGAGGCCAAGGAAGCAGTACTGTTAGGAAGCACCACTGTGGGACAGCTTCAATCCAAGGCCAAGTCATTCTTTGACAGACTCACTTCCTTCACTAAATATGTCACATTACTTCCTTTGCAGTGATCCTATTTAGATTTTTTCCTGGTTTAATTTATCCCTCGGCATCTGTACTTTTCGCTGATAAAATCAGCAGTATGACCATGGTCTCTACAATGGTATAACCTCTGGAAATGACCTTTAATATCATCTGTAGCATGACCTGTGAAATAATCCTTAATATGACCTCAAGAAATGACCATTGGAGTCAGCACACAGAGTTGACATTGAGAACAGGACACAATCTTGTTGCCAGGTGCTGTAACGGTATCGCCATGACAACCATGCAGAATAAGATAGATGCTCGAGAAGATGACGTTGATCGTGAATACCAGGAACTGTTGCGCTTAAAGGTCGGTTAAGAGGGCTGTTTACCCCTCTGAACTCATTGGAACAATTGCTTGCTAAACAAACCAGACTAAATTGTAATGGCACTAGACATGCTAACAGTGGGGTGTTGCTGTGTTGTTGATGAGACAATGTGGATGATGATGTCGCGTGTGCTGGTTTGTTGTCAGTCTGAGAGTGATGACTGGGTGCGCACGGCCCAGATAATGTTGTGTGAACTGACGGGAGAACAATATAAGGACATCGCCAAATCTGAGACATGATTATGCTACCTGGTTGGTATACTGTACTCAAGTTAGATGAGATCGGAAACCCCACTTCCACCATCCCACATGCATCAGTTGTCAATGATTGGTTCTTTACCTTAGGTCTACTCCAATGTAACGTACAGGTCGAAGCAAATGGGGAAAAAACACAAGAGGCAGTGTCTGATTCACAAGGTGGACAGCAACCCGAAGACTGAGACGAAAGATGCAGAGGATGTCGTCACCGTTGTCGCTAAGGATAAGCTGCAGGAATCTTCACAGGTATATGGTCACTGTACATGCAATGAGTTGGGATACATATATGACAAATGATTAACGAGTTTTTACTAGATTGTGTGTGATTGTTGAATATGTACTAATGTTGTCATCTATTAATATTCATGTACTACAACATCAATGATTCAGATATGTTCTGTATACCTCTATATCATTTCCAGCCCCCAGCTGATGCAGGGACCACTGAGACAGAAACTGTCATGGAGACAGCAGCAGCAGCAGTAGCCGGTAATGAGGAAGGTGTAGAGAAGCTAGAAGTCATTGGTTTTGATGCCAACACTCACCTGCACACCCTGAAGCAGAGCCCAGAAGAAGCTCCTCGTGACCTGGGTCCTCGACCAGCTCCCGTCCACGTTGATAACAGACCTACCACGCCCAACACGAAGAAGGCCTATGAGGCTCAAGCGACCGTCGATAACCTCAATGAACAGCTCATGTAAGGGTGTATTCTGTAGTAGAGTGTTTGAAGATGTGATGTGAGGCTTGAATAGATCATAAATCAGTGAGCTGTACCCTATCAGATCTAGGTCAAGGTTAAGTAATGCATACGTCTAATAAGAAGATAACGGATGTGATAGTTACATTATATAATATGAATGTTAAGTTTCAGGGATGTTTTTTTTTGTGATTGCAGGGCTACTGAAGAGAGAGCACAGGCTTTGGAAGAAAAAGGTATTCAGGCCGAAGATGCTCTGAAAGACGAACAGGAGCAGGTGCGTGAGTTACAGCAGTGAGCTGAACCAACTCCGCACTGAACTCAACAAAGACGACAAGCCCAAATCTGCTGCCTCTACGTCTGCTACCCCCAAACCTGCTGACTCAGCAGACAAACCTGAACCTCCAAAAACACCCACACAGGCTAAAGAGAAAAGTAAACCCCCTTCAAGGTTAAATTCAAGGTCATCATCCAAATCCAAAAAGAAGTGATTGATTGAAAAGTTTACTGTGATATGTCTTTCATTTATATATTCTACAATATTCATGTATAATAATCTTCTACAGTCACAATCATCTTCACATAATTGACAGGATCTGGGGAAGCTTTATTGCTATATTTGTATGTTGACAATCTGTGATATGATTCATCAAGTAATGGGTCTCTGTCTGTAATCAATTAATCTTTGTCCTGATTCCTTGAAATGGTTGGTGTTGTTACTGCAAAGAAATAGGTATAAGTGTTAAGTGCTTTGTCACCATAGCATAATGTGCCTTGATGTTGAGATTAATAATATTGGCATTCCCCCACATTCTCTTATTTTGTTTTGTTTTGCATAAATATGAAGTGAGCTGTAAATAAAAAGTTCCAATAACATGAGCTTGACTTGAGCCTGGCAATTTATTATTACAAATCTGAACAGCATAACAATGAATACATGTTGTGTCGGTTACAGTATTACATAGAAACTACTAGGTCCTTAGCCCTATCTTATTATTGTTATACTACAAAGACCCCATGGTTGTGAATGTCTGTACATGAATTGAGCATCAGTTATTATTGCGCTATCTCAACAGCTGTCAGTGGCAGTCCTCCAACTGTGACTTGATATATTTGTACGAATATTCCTTTAGTTGAATACAGTTCACCAAGTGACCATATCGGTTATGACCTTAAACAGTGGAACATCGTCCTACAACCACTTCCCTTAGGCGACCAGCCGGCTAATACAACCACTTCCCTTAAGCGACCACCCGGCTAATACAACCACTTCCCTAAGGCGACCACCCGGCTATTACAACCACGTTGGGTCACTTCCTATTATAATGGTTGCACAAGTGAGGTTCAATTGAATTTTACTCCTACATAAGCAGCGGGCTTTTTGCAATTGGCGATGGTACAAGTGGATGTTCGTCCCCAGTCTGACGGTGATATACATATAAACGATGTCCCGCAGCATAACAACCGAAGTAGCCATTTATGTGACTGAATAAAGCAATTTGCGAACCTTGAAATACTAGATGGTTATTAAGAATCGGCCAGTCATCCATAGCCAATATATATTAACCAGAGTAGAGAGAAAGCTTTAAAATATACAGTAATGTAACCATGAATCGGCATGGTACCCGTACGTCTTAATTCAGACTGCATTAAACGCTGATGCTGGATAGTTGTAGCTGTTGTACAATCTCATACCTTATACGTAGATGGTTGTATCATCGAACACTAACGCATCAGCAGCATATTGAAATAGGCTCCACGCGGATTGCCGCTCGTCCCGGGCCGCTCGCACAACAGTACAATGTGCTGACTTTAAATCACTGTATTATCGCCCCCCGATCCTTTATCGTCGATGAATTGTCGTACATAACTTGATGTTTGTGATTTGGAACGCGCTATCTGCAATGTTGATGCGATTCTAGATATAGTTAGCTTTGTAATTTGTTTCCAGGCGTCTTTGATCACAGATGATTGAGCCGATGTTATATATACCGTCAATTGCTGGTATTTTTAGATGTTTTCTAATCTACTATTCAGGCTATTTAAAGTACCTGTCAAGAATTGCATGTCTAATGTCTGTGGCTGGCGTTTGCGAAGGGGAACGGACGGCGGCCTGTAATTTGTCCTGACATGATATGAGCCTCCCTCAAAAATAACTAAATCACCTTTGATGAATCTTCACATGCAGGTGTGAGTGACAGATATACATGGGGATATATATATATATATATATATATATATATATATATATATATATATATATATATATATATATATATATATATATATATATATATATATATCTCATCTTTCCTCACCCCCCTCCTCCACCCCATCATCATTATCGTCGTCGTCGACGGCGTCAACTTCATCATCTTGTCATTTTCGTCTGTATCATCATTAACATCACGATCATTATACGGGAAAACCTCTGTAGCCGTCATCGGTTACATCAGAACCCAAGTGTCACATATTTGTTATTACCAGAACACATCTGTTATCCGCATCACTAAAATCTAGATCAAACTGCCCCAGTATCGGTAATATCACAACCCAACAACCAAATGCAGCAGTAATATTACTACCCCAAAGTCCCCTTATCGGTAATATCAGCTCCCCGTACCGGTGTGATCAGGACCCATCTGCCCCTGTATAAGTGGTATCAGTACACCTTTGTCCCCCTGATGGGTATTATCAGGGCCGCTCTTTGTCCAGTACCAGGAATATCAAGAGCCCTCTTTTCTCTGTTATCCATAATTGTTGTGTTGTTTGCGCGTTTGAAGCTTATGAATCGCAGTCGGGTACATCATGGTCTTACAGTGACTTAAAATGGCAACACTGTCGTCAATCGCCAAAAAAGCATATGCCACAACATACTCAACCATAAGGCAAGAGGGAAGTTGCAATGAAATGTAAATTAAGTTTGGAATTTGAGCTTGAAAAATCTTGACATGCGTCATTTAAGACCCCGCAAGCGCACCTGTTGATCACAGCCTCACCTTGATCTTGCCGCTCCCTCGTTAGGTTTGTGGTGTTCGCGGGAGACATGTCGACGTGTTTAAGTGGGCTGCTATCTCATGTTGCCGCGTTCATTATTCAGTCGAGGCATATAATAAATTAACGACAGCCTTTTCAGAATAGCATTTTTTAGGATTAACTTTTTGACGGGTGGACTTAGACTGTTAGGGTTTTACCGGATCAAGTTATACATGTTAATACTTCGTAGGAAAAACTAAGACCGCTTCATGTTCCGTCGGATCATCTTAGACCGGGTGGTTTTTTAAAGGATCATTTTAGACAAGCTTGTGTTTTGAAGAATAATCTTAGACCAGTGAGTGTTTTTTATGATGATCTTAGACTAGCTCGTGTTTTGTATGATCTTCTCAGAACGGTTGGTGCTTTTTTAAGAATCATCTTACACTCATTTGGGTTTTGTATGATGCATGAAGCATAGCTGTCATACAATTCTGAGAGGCAGGTGTCAAACTATATCCTCGCCGCCGTACTGGCGCTGAATCTTATATTACTTGATCTAATCACTCAATTTGTCAATCGTTTATGTTATCGTCCACACCTACTTCCGGGTAGACACTCTGATTGTAGCGTGCAGAATGTCACGTGGGCTGAAAGTGACAGAGTGTGATACATCGTACATGTGTCTTATGACCGAGCCATGAGTCATTTCACTAACGTAAAACACTTGTATGAGGAGGCACTCGTGGGTATCTTGTGAAGAATGGCCGTTATAATTGTGGTTCGTAAGTGACGAATTTGACACATCATGACGATAATGAGAGTGTTGAGGCCGATGATGACGATGACGTAACCAATAGTGGTAACTGTGGTGGTAACAAATATGACACGATTTTACGACGTCGTTGATAGTGTCACCTCATCCATCATTTTCTTGTCCATCGCTGATCATGATGTTTTTAAAATTCTGATGCGAACAGTAACCCCCGTCAGTAGCGCTTTGTTTACCATCATGATATACATGTGGTATAACCCAGTCATAGAAGGAAGCGAAACTGAGCATACACAGCGCCAGGGTCTTCGTTTGCAACAAGTGAAGCAAGGTGGGTTAATGTAATACAATCTCTATTCGCCAGTTTCATATTAAGCGTCATTAGATGGGTGGTGTACACACAAGGTCAGTTAGCTACCTGTCACTTCATCGTCACGCTACAGTGAACAAGTGGGGTAGTGAAGAAATATCTGAGCTGAGCAAGAAAGTCAGGTGAAGATTAAGTCAACTTTCGTCTGTAGAAACGAGCTTTGACGATCCTCCATGAGCACTGAGCGGGGTAGAGCACTGAGCTAGGGTGAGTACTGAGCCCCGGAAAACACTGAGCTAGGGTGAGTAATGAGCTAAGGAAAACACTGAGCTTGGGTTAGTAATGAGGTAAGGAAAACACTGAGCTAGGGTGAGTACTGAGCCAGCGAAAACACTGAGCTAGGGTGAGTAATGAGCTAATGAAAACACTGAGCTAGGGTGGGTACTGAGCCAAGGAAACCACTGAGCTATGGTGAGTACTAAGCCAATGAATACACTGAGCTAGGTTGAGTAATGAGCTATTGAAAACACTGCGCAACAGTGAGTACTGGGCCAAGGAAAACATTGTGCCAGGATGAGTAATGAGCCAAGGAAAACTCTAAGCATGGTGAGTAATGAACTAAGGAAAACACTGAGCTAGGGTTAGTACTGAGCCAAGAAAAACACTGAGCTAGGGTGAGTGCTTCTCTGAACGGTTGGTGTTTTTTAAGAATCATCTTAGACTGATTTGGGTTCGTATGATGTATGAAGCATAGCTGTCATACAATTCTGAAAGGCAGGTGTCAATCATATCCTCCTGGCCGTACTGTCAATGAATCTTATGTTACTTAATCTAATCACTAAATTCTTAAATCGTTAATGTTATTGTCCACACCTGCTTCTGGGTATTTGATATGGTCAGACTGAAGAATAACTAGATTTGGCACAAGCGCCAACGGCATGTCTTCCAACGGCAAGTTGGACGATCAACAATACGGTATCAACAATATTACATGAACAAATGTTATCTCTAAACAAAGTGAATACTTGACCTATTAGTTCAGCAATCGGGACTGTGATTGCGCCTTGTTTACATGACGTAAGGTTGGTGTTAAGGCACCCTATGCGCCGCACACGTTTACGATAGATGTCAGCGAGAGGAGCTGGTAACTCGCACTATTTTAGGATAGATGTCACAAGCTGCTGCCGCTGAATACCTCTGGTCGATTACGTAAGGCTTGGCCTACTTAGGCATGTCCAGTAGAAAGCCTACTCGCTAAGCCGACGCAAGAGAAAACATTGAAACTTAGTGTCCTTTTATAGTTTTTTTACTGTAATGCTTGAAATACTGTAACAATCATTATCATGAGGCCAAGTTCTATATATATATATATATATATATTTATATATATATTTATATATATATATATATATTTTTGTATATATATATATATTTATATGCATATATATATATATATAAATTCATATATATATATATATGCATATATATATATGTGTTTATATATATATAAACATATATATATTTATATATATGTGTTGATGTATTTGTATGCATATATATATCTGTTAATATATTCATATATAAATATATAAGTATGTATATATACATATGTATATATTGATATTCATATATATATATATGTTTATATATATGTATATATAGCTTTTAGGCTCCAACTCATTCTGTTTTCGACTGGTCCATTCAATGCACGATTCACTTATCTGATACATCACATCCTACTCGTTGTACAGAGAACTCACATCGCATCATTCCTCACCCTCCCCACCCCATCATCATTATCGTCGTCACCGACGCATCACCTTCAACATCTTGTCATTTTCGTCGGTATCATCATTAACATCACGATCATTATACCAGAAAACCTCTGTAGCCGTCATCTTGATCTATCATACCCCAAAATTTCATGTTGATATGTTTAACCGTTCCGGAGAAAAGCCCGAAAAACCTTGACTGGAGAAGAAAAAAAAACAACAAAAAAACAATATGTCGTTGGAAGACATAATAATATGATACATGACATAACTCGTCACAAGGACCGGGCTGTTCCAGGGGTAAGGGGGGGGGGGAGGTGGCGGACTACAGTATAAACTCTGATTGTAGCGAGCAGAATGTCACATGGGCTGAAAGTGATGGAGTGTAATACATCGTACATGTGTCTTATGACCGAGCCATGAGTCATTTCACTAACGGAAAAACACTTATATGAGGAGGCACTCGTGGGTATGTTGTGAAGAATGGCCGTTATAATTGTGGTTCGTAAGTGACGAATTTGACACATCATGCTCAAATAAAGACGATAATGCTGGTCATGGGTGAGATGACGACGGTCGTTATGATGACGATAATGAGAGTGTTGAGGCCGATGATGACGATGACGCAACCAATAAAGGCAACTGTGGTGGTAACTAATATATGACACGATTTTTACGACGTTGTTGATAGTGTCACCTCATCCATCATTTTCTTTGCCATTGCTGATTATGATGTTTTTAAAATTCTGATACAAACAGTAACCCCCGTCAGTAGCGCTTTGTTTACCATTATGTTGTATATATCGTATAACCCAGCCATAGAAGGAAGTGAAACTGAACATACACAGCGCCGAAGTCTTCGTTTGCAACAAGTGAAGCAAGGTGGGTTAATGTTAAGCGATCTCTATTCGCCAGTATCATATTAAGCGGCATAATATTTTGAGTCATTACGTTAGAAGTGTAGACACAAGGTGAGTTAGCTACCTGTCGCTTCGTCGTCAAGCTACAGTGAACAAGGGGGTAGTTATGGAATTTCTGCGTTGAGCGAGAAAGTCAGGTCAAGATTCGGTCAACTTTCGTCTGTAGAAACGAGCTTTGACAAACCTCAATGAGCATTGAGCGGGGTAGATAACTGAGTTTTGGTGAGTACTGAGCTCAGTGAAACATTGAGCTACGATGAGTGCTGAGGTAAGAAAAACACTGAGCTAGGGTGAGTACTGAGATAAGGAAAACATTGAGCTAGGGTGAGTACGGAGGCAAGGAAAACACTGAGCTACGGTGAGTACTGAGCCAAGGAAAACGCTGGGCTAGGGTGAGTACTGAGGTAAGGAAAATACTGAGCTAGGGTGAGTACTGAGATAAGGAAAACATTGAGCTAGGGTGAGTACGGAGGCAAGGAAAACACTGAGCTACGGTGAGTACTGAGGTAAGGAAAATACTGAGCTAGGGTGAGTACTTAGCCCATGAAAACACTGAGCTAGGGTGGGTTCTATGCTAAGGAAAACACTGAGCTAGGGTGAGTGCTGAGCCATGGAAAACACTGATCCAGGGTGAGTACTGAGCCAATGAAAACACTGTGCTAGGGTGAGTACTGATCAAAAGAAAATACTGAGCTAGGGTGTGTATTGAGCCGAGGAAAACACTAAGCTACGGTGAGTACTGAGGTAAGGAAAACACTGAGCTAGGGTGAGTACTGAGCTAAGGAAAACACCGAACTAGGGTGAGCACTGAACTAAGAAAAACACTGAGTTAAGGTGAGATATGAGATGGTGTGCGCTGAGCTAAAATGTACACTGAGCTTGGGTTGTCACTGAGCTATAATGAACACTGAAAATAGGTAAACCAGTGAGGTCGTATATCCTAAGGCATTAAGTGTAGTTGAAGTGAGCAGTGTTGTGGGATTGAAGTTGATTATATTATTGTAACTATAGAGATAATGTGATAGGCTGGGTGTGGGGTACAAGGTCAGTGTTTGTGGTGCATTAGGCTTAGGGCAGTAATTGAGACTAGAGCCGCCACATGAATGAATACTGTGGATGAATCTTGAAAGGACATTTGTTTTATGTGTGTTAGGTGTATATGGTGTAGAAGCGTTTAGGGTAGGATAATGAGGTTGTTTACTTGATTGGTGATAAGATAAAGTTTGGTCTGCCATTATACAACTGTATAGTCGTATCAACTTAAATTTCATATTTGTTTTAACACCCAACCAGAGCACCCAATACAACATGGGCCTGGATGCATACAGCGATGACTGCCACATGGTGGAGCCACTAAAGGTACGTGTCATTCGCTTCCTCCATCGCAGTTCTTGAGTGATCTTAATGAACTGATGACTTAAGCCATGCTACAGTGATTCGTTAATAAAGACTTGTATGAGCTGTCACGTATGACGAGTAAGCCGCCTGTTCAGATATATCACCCGACGGAGCTGACGGATATACTACTCAAAAACGTTTTGAGGTCTCCAGTTATTTGTTCAACTCTGTGCATCCCTCAAATGATATTTATATGCAATAACGGAACGTAATTTTTGTCACTAGACTTGTAAGTGTATCAATGTCAGATTCTCAGCCCCCGTGTTCTATATCTTGGTCGTTTGTATTTGAACAGAAACCAGCCCGATATAGAAACGGGAAGTTTCAGGCCTTTGGCATCCTCCAGATTATCTATGGCATAGCGGCCATTGTCTTTGGGAGTCTGTGCATCGTGTACCGAGTGTGGTCGATTTACTCGCCCATCGGAGCTGGTATATGGGGCGGATGCATTGTGAGTATCAGCTCTCGTACAGTGGAATTGGCTGTGGCAACGATAAAGAAGTGAACAGAGAGTATTTGTGCTTTTTTCATGGAAACACGTATACTTTCTTGGAGCGATATATGTATTATTGTTTAACCTTCAACAGTGAGTTAGTTCATCACATTGTCCCCTAAAAGCGGTGTTGCATGAAGTGCATTCGCTTAAGCACGTGGTGAATTGAGGCTGACCTCGTGTTGTTGTCAAGCATTGAACCGTTGTTTTAGTTGTTTTTGTAGTTGTTGTGGTGGTGGTGGTGGTGTTGTGTGACATTTCACCAACGCTGGGGATATTATCATTGAACCATTGTTGTTGTCCTTGGTTCCAGTTTATCAGCACTGGAGCAGTTCTCATTGACTGGTGTTACAACTCTTCGCGGTGCATTGTAAGTGAAAACATAACCAAGTAATTATCTTAAAACCTTAACCTAAGGGTACGTTACCAACATCAATTTGCAATTTACATCAAATTTATAATCGGTAGAGCGGATTGTATAGGTCTGCCCTTCCAGCGCAATTTTCACCTGCTTACTCTTGTTTTCGGCCCCCAGACCATAGTGTTACACATAGCTTAGGTCACCAGTTCAGTGTTGCACATGACATGGGACACCAGTTAAGAGTGTTACACATAGCTTGTGTCACCAGTTCAGAGTGTTACACATAGCTTGGGTCACCAGTTCAGGGTTTGCAAGCAGCTTGGATCACCAGTTCAGAGTGTTGCACATGGCATGGGTCACCAGTTAAGAGTGTTACACATAGCTTGGGTCGCCAGTTCATAGTGTTGCAAGCAGCTTGGGTCACCAGTTCAGAGCGTTGCAAGTAGCTTGGATCACCAGTTCAGAGTGTTACACATAGCTTGGGTCACCAGTTCTAAGTGTTGCAAACATCTTGGGTCACCAGTGTAGAGTGTTGCAAGTAGCTTGGATCACCAGTTCATAGTGTTGCAAGTAGCTTGTGTCACCAGTTTAGCGTGTTACAAGTAGCTTAGGTCACCAATTCATAGTGTTACACTTTGCTTGGGTCACCAGTTCAGAGTCTTACTCGTAGCTTGGGTCACCAGATTAGCGTGTTTCAAGTAGCTTGGGTCACCAGTTTAGCGTGTCGCAAGTAGTTTTGTACACCAGTTTATCGTGTTTCAGATCACGGCCGTCTTTGCTCTCTCTGTGACCAGCGTCGTTTCCGGTCTGTTTGGTGCCGCCCTCTATGGACTGGATGCCTATCGGGAATCACAAGGACCCTATGAGGTCACTATTATTGCTGTAATGCATATAATGATCGCAACAGTGCCATGATATCCTAATATTGCTAAAATACTGAGCGGCGAAATTGCGTGGAGTTTTATTCATGCTTTTAGTTTTAATTATATTGGACGCCGGGTTTTGACACGACAGTTTCCGGTCTTGGCCTTCACCTTCAACTTTGTAGCTTTCGTGGTGTGCCAACTGGAGGTGATTTCCGCTATCCGGTCAGCCGTATGGAGCGGACGCGCCTTATGGGGAGACTGTGACACAAAGGTCTCATATCACGAATTGCCAACCCCTTCAAAACTACAGGCAAGACAAATTGAATTCAGAAATGCCAATCTATTTATATGTTGTGATGAAGCATTTTTCGTTTAGGTGCAATAGATGATAGTTTGTCAATAGGCCTTGGAAATAGTTCATTGTTGACCAAAACCCATACCATACTGAAATCGAATATGCTGTCATAATTGCATTTGTTCATTTGATATATTAAATGATAATCTTGGTAGATTCTGCCATTGCCGTCATCCCATTCTTTTGTAAACTTTCAACTTGACCTTCAGTAGTCAATTTTCAATGTCATTTTTAAATGTAATTGTTCATCGATTGGCGCCAAGACAAGCGTAATATTTCTAATGCTATTTACTGTACACGTTCAGGCCGACAAGTAGCTGATGGCACAGTCCATGTCTTCGTCAAAGGGAATTCCATACCGCTGCCTCTCTTTGGCGACATCGCAAAGTGCTCGTTGGGTGAATGGTGAGATCACGAAAAGCGGATATAGCATACATATGTAACCAGGTCTTATGATAAAATGTCATATATTCTGATATTTACTATACTGAAATACCTTTAATTCTTGGCATAATTTTCTAACTTTAATTCGATCGCTCGCTACTGCGGTTCATATGAATGGGGAGAAATAAAACGTGTTGTTACTCGAGAACATCCTGTCTGTGATTCCATTGTATAATATAAGATTAGCTCGACCCGATTCGCCAGCAAAAGTGGAGCGTATTGTGTGATGCAGTGCTCGATTTGTGAAATACAAGCGATAGAAATTGTCATAATGAATGACAGCGATTTAAATAGCGTGGTAACCAGATGCTTACCTAATCAGGTGAATGACCTGTTATGAGTGACGTGATTGGCTATATGTGGCAGCTGTGTTAACCACGTAGTCGATGTCCATAAAGATTAAACGGGCATTCTTGTCTGATATAGGAAGGTAGCGAAAAAGTCCTTATAAGCAATTTATTCCATAATAACATATGGCGTTGAGGGAGCTGGATCAATTCAAATCCTGCCTTCTTATACTAGCTTCCTTTCATTGTATTGAACCCACGTGGTACGATTTGGTAAGTTTTGTGTTTAACAGCGCACTAACACCAGTGCGTTACATGGTACCACCAATGATAAGATGATTAGGTCAAATTCATTTTAGAATTGACCCAATTAGTTTTAAATATAATTCAATACACAGATATCATAATAACGGTGCATTTAATATAAAAACTTTTCCCGCCAATTTTGGAATCGATATCCGTAAAATCGAATCTGATCTGTGCCCGGACTATCTACATGGCCTTTGTACGATTGCTTATTTTTGACGATAGGTAAATTGCAAATTATAATATGGCACTTAGTGGACGCTACTTGATATCCGAAGCTGAAAGTTGGCGAAGCTTGAGCGATAATATCATTAAATGGAGGAACAATAATAATAATGGTCGGGTAGGTCTAGTCGCTTTAGCTTGGTAGGAGCCTTTTCGCATTTTTACATATCCTACGGTAAGGAAATCATAGTCAGTTAGTTGTTGTAGCTCAAATAGGTCTTGATCTGTAGACGAGAGGGGTTTAGGGGGTAAGTTAGCCTGGGTCAATGTTAACATGTTCATAAAGCAGCGTGTGAAGACTGCTCGTGAGTTGTCAGATAGTTTATGTCAGACTATATATGCATAGTATGTAGCTTAAAAGAAGTTGTTTCTGGTTTGTTTGACATAAGATGGACGGGCATGTTGTAAATACGGGGCTGGGGCTTACTCATTAGGTTGAATAGGGACGATAAGACATCGGAGGGTTGTCAAAGAGGTTCCAAAATATAATGCAATTATAAAGGATAAGAGTGACATGTAAATAATAGAGGCATTTTGTAGACATATGGAGATGATAATGGAATAGCTAAATTACTCATTTGGTAATAGCAAAATAAAGGCTAATTGTGGAATTTCATCAACATAAGCATAAAACCTGAGATAAAGGCGATTACTTCTCATCCACTATCTTGTCCATACCTGTTCAACAAGCTTGGCATCTTCGCTATCTATACTGTTCGTAGCTGAAGCCAGCCATTTCTGTGTTCGTTTTCTGACATCTGATACAATGATGCTGTTACAGATGAAATCGGCCATCTTTGTCAATATTAGAAACTCAACGAACTGTGAGAAGTCACTGATAAACAATCTTCAGTCTTACAACAATAATACCGTTATGCTCTTCAATAAATGGCAAATGAACAGATCACTGAATTATTTAAATGTACGATCTTAATCTAGAAACAGTATCATAATATCAATTGTTCAGTATCAATACTCACTTTGTTGAATAATTTACTGACTAAATAATTGTCCTATTTTAACCACATAATACTATCAGCTGCAACAATAACAATGGATATTCACATTTTCCAAATAAACCGGATATTACCAAATTTAAAAAAATAGAAGTAAGGAAATCATAGTCAGTTAGTTGTTGTAGCTCAAATAGGTCATGATCTGTAGATGAAAGGGGTTTAGGAGGTAAGTTAGCCTGAGTCAGTGTTAACATGTTTATATAGCAGCATGCGAAGACGGCCTAGCGGTGCCACATAGCTGACGTCAAACTATAAATCCATAGTATGTAGCTTAAAAGGAAGTTGTTTCTGGTTGGTTTGACATAAGATGGTCGGGCATGTTGTAATTACGGGGCTGGGGCTTACTCATTAAGTTGAATAGGGACATAACACATTGGAGCGTTGTCAAAGAGGATCCAGATATAATGCAATTATAAAGGCTAAGAATACTGAAAGGAAATATACTTCAAGCGTAACTTGAACGAGCAAAGAAAAACTCCACTTCAAAAATATTACATGTAGTTTGAAATGAAAATGATAAATTATAAGCAAAATCATATTGGGTTTGTGGATAATGAATAAGAAAATAATTAAACCTCTTTCTTTGTCTGGCTTGGTTCAAATGGCTTGAAAGGCAAAATTGCCTTTCCTTCAACTGCAAAACAGATAAAAATTAATCACTGTTGTTCCAGCAGAAGGAATTGTGAAATGAAAGAGAATGCAAATCAAACTACTAGTTGCTGAAGACACTTACACACTGAAAAACGATTATATCTTACGGATAGTTTTCTTAATTTCCTCGTCAACGGAGCATGCTTCATTAGAAACTTCTGTAGATAGATTAACTGCATCTTTTTCTGGGACTTTTTTCTCCCTTACATCGTTCTTGATTTCCTCGGCAACCATCCTTGCTTTACCATCAGCACCATTTCCCGAGACTTTTTTTGCCTTTTCATCAATCAGCAGTCCAGCTACATGGTCGTGGTTTGTCTCTTTAAGTACTTTAAGAAATGTGTCAAATGCAGTTGGACCTTTTTTAGGTAAAATATGGCACAGCAGATGGCTGATTTTACTGCTGTACGTAGTGTGCACTCGATCATTCTGTACAAACGATAAAGCAGTAACGTTTTCAATCACATTAATGGAATAACTAAAAGATTAATGACAAGAAAATGATAAAAATAATATGATTTATAAACAGTTATACAAGTTAATAAATATACTTACAGTGAACTCTTCTTTTTGATCACAGGTAATCAATCCATCATTAAAGAGTTGTGACCAAAATTTTTCACTGCTTGTTATATTTCCAATCAGATATACATGATTTTCCTGGAGAATTAATTTGTCCTTTTTAGACATCTGGTATTTGTCACTGTTTGCCATGTCTGCATCAGAAACAAAGACATAATGTGAAAAGTCATGTACAAATGTATAAATTTACATACATAAGCACGATAGAATGTCTTTTTCAGCCTAAGGAATACATCTGAATGTGGAATTTGATCGACCTCAAGACATGTGAATCTGCTAATCTTGACAAGTTTTTACTCATGCATTGATTGCAAAGTCAATTTTGAATAATCAGGGATGTGACACAATGGCAATGCTTGAAAATTTTGTCCTGGAATATTAATGTCATAATTATAGCAAGTGGCCATTATCAATGCTGAGCTCCATGGATGATTTCAATATGGTGACTCACCTTATCAAATAGTTTCAATGATGATGAAAACATTTGAACATCACATACTTATTATTTCTTATAAATGCCTCAAATAAACCACCGCTTTTGGCCTGAAAAAGGGTTCAAAAGCTTTCATTTTCTTCCAGAAAAAAAAGACGGGGGCAGGGAGTACTTTTTCGAGCAGGGGCACTTATAAAAACCAATATGGTAGTCCAAAAAGCTTCTAGACTTCTATGTGAATTTGGCTATTAATAATTTTTCATCAAAAAAATTATAGTTGGAACTCTTATATGAGTATGACTTGTGCATGAGGAAATATGCTCTGAAATTAAGGTAATTATTCCTGGTAACAGAAGTAGAAATTAGAAATTACAATCAGTTTATTGTACATGAAAAATTGGTTTGACTCAAATCCGTGTCTGCTAAGGAAACCGACTTCAGTTTGCAAGCTCAATCTTTAAAATGGCTGTCCAGCAGTAATATTTCCAGGAAAATTCCATCATAAATAGAAAATATATATATATGTATATATGTATATTTACATATATGTGTATATATATAAATATATGGATATTGTATAATGACATGTATTTTAGGCTACCTATCGCGATTTTTGCTACGAGTTCTCTCCTCGCTGATATCTCTGAAACGGCTGTATTTACGGACATAAAATTTTGTCAGTAATTAGAACTTGGCCTCGTGATAATGACTGTAACAGTATTTTAAGCATTCACAGTAAAAGAAAACAGTAAAAAGGACGTTTAGTTTGAATGTTTTCTACTGCAGCAGATTAGCATCAGGCTATGTGCAGTTCGTGTCTAAGTAGGCCAAACCTTACGTAATCGACCAGAGCCATTCATCGCTTACCTTGGCTGGCTTTAAGGGGTCATGTCAAAACAGGCCAAACCTTACGTAATCAATCAGCGGCATTCATCGCTTTCGCCGTGTATTGACTTGGTTTATGGGTCATTTCAAAACAGCTCAGCGGCAGCAGCTTGTGATCTTATAATAGTGCGCGTTACCAGCTATTCTCGGTCCATGTATATACTGTCTTTATGTCTCAGCGACAGTGTGCACTGGATGTCCCGGTGCAATCAAAGCGGGTATATATACACAAACACGCATACACGCACACATATATATATATATATATATATATATATATATGTATACACACGGTTTCTGATGCCAAGCTTCCGAGCGCCGAGCAGCTATCTATAAATAGCATATATATGTGTATATTTATAAGTGTGTGTGTTTATATACGTATATATATATATATATATTTATATATATACACATATATATATATATACACATATATATATATATAGAGAGAGATATATATAGAGATAGATATAGATATAGAGAGAGATATATATATATAGAGATATAAATAGATAAGACATATATAGATATATATATATATATAGATATATATATATATATATATATATATATATATATAATATATATATAATATATATATATATATATATATATATATATATATATACATATATATATATATATATATATACATATATATATACATATTTATATACATATATATAGACATATATACATATATATATATATATATATATATATATATATATATATATATATATATATATATATATATATATATATATATATATATATATATATATATATATATATATATATATATATATATATATATATATATACATACATACATTTGGTCATTGACTTCATGCTCAAGCATAGACATGCGATAATTTAAACGCTGCTTCTCCTCTTTCAAGTTGTGAATGTCAACTTTCAGTTTCGTATATCAAGTAGTGTCTACTTAATGCCATATTATGTTTTGCAATTCACCTACCGTCAAAAATAAGAAATCTTACTTTACAAAGGTCACACGAATAGTCCGGGCACAGATCAGATTCGATTATATGGATATCGACTCTGAAAGTGGCGGGAAAAGAGTTTTTTTCACCACAGAATTTGCATGCTTTTATATCAACGCACCGCTAATATGATATTGGTGTAGTGAATAACATTTAAAAAATAAATTGTTATTTATAAAATGAATTTTACTTCATCATCTTATCTATCCTTATCGCCCCATCATAGATGGTGCCATATAACGCACCAGTTTTAGTGCGCTGTTTAACACAAAACTTACTGAACCGTACCCCGTTGATTCAATACAATGAAAGAAAGTTCGTATGAGAAAGCAGGATTTGAATTCATCCAGCTTCCTCGACGCGATATGTTATTATGGAATGATAAAGATCAAAGACACGGACATTCGATAGAAATTTACGAACTAGTAATGCAACTCGTTCAGCGTTTTTGCTAGCTTCCTATGTCAGACCCGTAATTGCAACCCAGAATGTACGTTTAACCTTTATGGACATCGTACCACGTGGTTAACACAGCTGCCACAAAACGCCAACACGTCACTCATAACAGGTTATTCACCCGATGACGTAAGCATCTGGTTACCAGCTATTTGAATCGCTGTCATTCATTATGACAATTTCTATCGCTTGTATTTCACAAAACGAGCACTGCCTCATGCAATACGCTCCACTTAGGTGGGCGAATCGGGTCGAGCAAATTGGATCTTATATTATACAATGGAATCACAGACAGGATGTGCTCGAGTAACAACACGCTTTATTTCTCCTCATTCATATGAACCGCAGTAGCGATCGAATTAAAGATAGAAAATTATGCCAAGAATTAAAGGTAGTTCAGTATAGTAAATATCAGAATATATGACATTTTATCATAAGACCTGGTTACATATGCATGCTATATCCGCTTTTCGTGATCTCACCATTCACCCAACGAGCACTTTGTGATGTCGCCAAAGAGAGGCAGCGGTATGTAATTCACTTTTGACGACGACATGGACTGCGCCAGCAGCTATTTGTCGGCCTGAACGTGTACAGTAAATAACATTAGAAATGTTACGCTTGCCATGGCGCCAATCGCTGAACAATTACATTTAAAAATGACATTGAAAATTGCCGACTGAAGGTCAAGTTGAAAATTTACAAAGGAATGGGATGACGGCAATGACATAAAGGTCAAGTTGAAAATTTACAAAGGAATGGAATGACGGCAATGACAGAATCTACAAAGATTATCATTTATCATATCAAATGAACCAATGAAATCACGGCAGCATATTCGATTTCAATATGGTATGGGTTTTGGGTACCATTGAACAATTACCAAAGCCTACTGACAAACTATCATCTATTGCACCTAAACGGAAAATGCTTCATCACAACATATGAATAGCAGGGCATTTCTGAATTCAATTTGTCTTGCCTGTAGTTTTGAAGGGGTTGGCAATTCGTGATATGAGACCTTTGTGTCACAGGCTCCCCATAAGGCGCGTCCGCTCCATACGGCTGACCGGATAGCGGAAATCACCTCCAGTTGACACACCACGAAAGCTACAAAGTTGAAGGTGAAGGCCAAGACCGGAAACTGTCGTGGCAAAACGGCATCCAATATAATTAAAACTAAAAGCATGTACTCTACGCATTTCGTCGCTCAGTATTGTAGCTATATTAGGCTATCATGGCATTGTTGCAATCATTATATGCATTAAAGCAATAATAGTGACCTCAAAGGGTCCTTGTGATTCCCGATAGGCATCCAGTCCATAGAGGGCGGCACCAAACAGACCAGAAACGACGCTAATCACAGAAAGAGCAAAGACGGCCGTGATCTGAAACACGATAAACTGGTGTACAAAACTACTTGCGACACGCTAAACTGGTGACCCAAGCTACTTGTAACACGCTAAACTAGTGACCCAAGCTACGAGTAAGATTCTGAACTGGTGACCAAAGCTATGTGGATCACTCTGAACTGGTGACCCAAGCTACTTGCAACACTGAACTGGTGACCTAAGCTATGTGTAACACGGTAAACTGGTGACCCAAGCTACTTACAACACTCTGAAATGGTGACCCAAGCTACGAGTAACACGCTAAACTGGTGACCCAAGCTACTTACAACACTCTGAAATGGTGACCCAAGCTATGTGTAACACTCTGAACTGGTGATCCAAGCTACTTGTAACACGCTAAACTGGTGACCCAAGCTACTTGGAACACTCTGAACTTATGATCCAAGCTACCTGCAACACCCTGAACTGGTGACCCAAGCTATGTGTAACACTATGGTCTAGGGGCCGAAACCAAGAGTAAGCTAATGAAAATTGCGTTGGATGGGCAGACCTGAACAATCCGCTGAACCGATTATAAAATTGATGTAAATTGATGTTGGTAACGTACCCTTAGGTTAAGGTTTTAAGATAATTACTTGGTTATGTTTTCACTTACAATGCACCGCGAAGAGTTGTAACACCAGTCAATGAGAACTGCTCCAGTGCTGATAAACTGGAACCAAGGACAACAACAATGGTTCAATGATAATATCCCCAGCGTTGGTGAAATGTCACACAACACCACCACCACCACCACAACTACAACTTCAAAAACAACTACATCAACGGTTCAATGCTTGAAAACAACACGAGGTCAGCCTCAATTCACCACGTGCTTAAGCGAATGAACTTCCTGCAACACAGCTTTTAGGGGACAATGTGATGAACGAACTCGCTATTGTAGGTTAAACAATAATACATATATTGCTCCAAGAAAGTATACGTGTTTCCATGAAAAAAGCACAAATACTCTCTGTTCACTTCTTTATCGTTACCACAGCCAATTCCTCTGTACGAGAGCTGATACTCACAATGCATCCGCCCCATATACCAGCGCCGATGGGCGAGTAAATCGACCACACTCCATACACGATGCACAGACTCCCAAAGACAATGGCCGCTACGCCATAGATAATCTGGAGGATGCCAAAGGCCAGTAAGTATCCGTTTCTATATCGGGCTGGCTTCTGTTCAAATACAAACGACCAAGATATAGAAAACGGAGGCTGGGAATCTGACATTGATGTCTAGGGACAAAAATTACGTTCCCTAATTTGATATGAATATCATTTAAGGGATCCACAGAGTTAAACAATTAATTGGATACCTCGCAATTGTGAACCATAATCGCTTAAATCAAAATGTTTTTGAGGGAATAACATGCGTCAGCTCCGTCGGGTTATATATCTGAACAGGTGGCCTACTCGTCATACGTGACAGCTCATACAAGTGTTTATTAACGTATCACTGTAGCATGGCTTATCTTAAGTCATCAGATTACAAGAGTTCATTAGGGTCCCTTAAGCGCTGCGATGGAGGAAGCGAATGACACGTACCTTTAGTGGCTCCACCATGTGGCAGTCAACGCTGTATGCATCCAGGCCCATGTTGTATTGGGCACTCTGGTTGCGTGTTAAAACCAAGACGAAGTTTTAGTTGATACGACTGTACAGTTGTATAATGGCAGACCAAAACCTTATCTTATCACCGATCAAGTAAACAACCTCATTATCCTACCTAAACGCTTCTACATTATATACACCTAGCACACATAAAACAAATGTCCTTTCATGATTCGTCCATAGTATTCCATCATGTGGCGGCTCTAGTCTCAATTACTGCCCCAAGCCTAATGCACCACAAACACTGACCTTGTACCCCACACCCAGCCTATCACATTATCTCTATAGTTACAATAATATAATCAACTTCAATCCCACAACACTGCTCACTTCAACCACACTTAATGCCTTAGGATATACGACCTCAATGGTTTACCTATTTACAGTGTTCATTCTAGCTCAGTGACAACCCTAGCTCAGTGTACATTCTAGCTCAGCGCTCACCCTATCTCAAATCTCCCCTTAACTCAGTGTTTTTCCTCGTTCAGTGTTCACCCTAGCTCGGTGTTTTCCTTAGCTCAGTACTCACCCTAGCTCAGTGTTTTCCTTACCTCAGTACACACCGTAGCTTAGTATTTTCCTCGGCTCAATACACACCCTAGCTCAGTATTTTCCTTAGGTCAGTACTCACCCTAGCTCAGTGTTTTCCATGGCTCAGTACTCACCCTAGCTCAGTGTTTTCCTTAGCATAAAACCCACCCTAGCTCATTGTTTTCCTGGGCTAAGTACTCACCCTAGCTCAGTGTTTTCCTTAGCATAGAACCCACCCTAGCTCAGTGTTTACCTGGGCTAAGTACTCACCCTAGCTCAGTGTTTTTCTTACCTCAGTACTCACCCCAGCTTAGTATTTTCCTTACCTCAGTACTCACCCTAGCCCAGCGTTTTCCTTAGCTCAGTACTCACCCTAGCTCAGTGTTTTCCTTGCCTCAGTACTCACCTTAGCTCAATGTTTTCCTTATCTCAGTACACATCCTAGCTCAGTGTTTTTCTTACCTCAGTACTCACCCTAGCTCAGTGTTTCGCTGAGCTCAGTACTCACCCAAATTCAGTGATCTACCCCACTCAATGCTCATTGAGGTTCGTCAAAGCTCGTTTCTACGGACGAAAGTTGACCGAATCTTAACCTGACTTTCTCGCTCAACGCAGAAATTCCTTAACTACCCCCTTGTTCACTGTAGCTTGACGACGAAGCGACAGATAGCTAACAAACCTTGTGTCTACACTACCAACGTAATAACTCAAAATGTTATGCCGCTTAATATGAAACTGGCGAATAGCGATCGCTTAACATTAACCCACCTTGCTTCACTTGTTGCAAACGAAGACTTTGGCGCTGTGTAAGCTTAGTTTCACTTTCTCTATGGCTGGGTTATACGATATATACAACATGATGGTAAACAAAGCGCTACTGACATGGGTTACTGTTCGCATCAGAATTTCATAAACATCATGATCAGCAATTGCAAAGAAAATGATGGATGAGGTGACACTATCAAAGACGTCGTAGAAATCGTGTCATATTCTTTACCACCATAGTTGGCATTATTGGTTACGTCATCGTCATCATCGGCCTCAACACTGTCATTATCGTCATCATAACGACCGTCGTCATCTCACCCATGACCAGCATTATCGTCTTTATTTGAGCATGATGTGACAAATTCGTCACTTACGAACCATAATTATAACAGCCATTCTTCACAAGATACCCACGAGTGCCTCTTCATACAAGTGTTTTACGTTAGTGAAATGACTCATGGCTCGGTCATAAGACACATGTACGATGTATCACACTCTGTCACTTTCAGCCCACGTGACATTCTGCTCGCTACAATCAGAGTGTCTACCCGGAAGTAGGTGTGGACGATAACATAAACGATTGACAAATTGAGTGATTAGATCGAGTAATATAAGATTCAGCGCCAGTACGGCGGCGAGGATATAGTTTGACACCTGCCTCTCAGAATTGTATGACAGCTATGCTTCATGCATCATACAAAACCCAAATGAGTGTAAGATGATTCTTAAAAAAGCACCAACCGTTCTGAGAAGATCATACAAAACACGAGCTAGTCTATGATCATCATAAAAAACACTCACTGGTCTAAGATTATTCTTCAAAACACAAGCTTGTCTAAAATGATCCTTAAAAAATCCAGCCGGTCTAAGATGATCCGGTGGAACATAAAGCGGTTTTAGTTTTTCCTACGAAGTATTAACATGTATAACTTGATCCGGTAAAACCCTAACAGTCAAAGTCCACCCGTCAAAAAGTTAATCCTCAAAAAATGCTATTCTGAAAAGGCTGTCGTTAATTTATTATATGCCTCGACTGAATAATGAACACGGCAACATGAGATAGCAGCCCACTTAAACACGTCGACATGTCTCCCGCGAACACCACAAACCTAACGAGGGAGCGGCAAGACCAAGGTGAGGCTGTGATCAACAGGTGCTCTTGGGGGGTCTTAAATGACGCATGTCAAGATTTTTCAAGCTCAAATTCCAAACTTAATTTACATTTCATTGCTACTTCCCTCTTGCCTTATGGTTGAGTATGTTGTGGCATATGCTTTTTCGGCGATTGACGACAGTGTTGCCATTTTAAGTCACTGTAAGACCATGATGTACCCGACTGCGATTGGTAGGCTTCAAACGCGCAATTATGCTAATTAAATTGCTAATTAGCGCTAATTAGTGGCTTTCTTAAATGGATTAAGTACAGGAGTTGCAGGTTAAGAAAGATGGATCTTCATTTACAACCTAAAAATGAACATTTCAGCATTGGTTTCATACATGTACTCAGTTATGCTAATTATAGCCCTGGTTGAACTGACCCTGACCTTTGACCCCTTCTTAAGGGGTCACGGTACAGG
Organism: Urechis unicinctus; assembly: GCA_034190875.2. Classification (NCBI taxonomy): domain Eukaryota; kingdom Metazoa; phylum Annelida; class Polychaeta; order Xenopneusta; family Urechidae; genus Urechis; species Urechis unicinctus. The sequence goes on along the minus strand of CM067352.1, from coordinate 25,324,202 downwards.
TTTTGGCACTTAAGAATCCACTTTTCTTAGTTGGGTGAACCTACCAAATCCATTAGCGAAGGTTTCGTTGATGTACTCAATTATGTTAATTAAATTGCTAATTAGCGCTAATTAGTGGCTTTCTTAAATGGATTAAGTACAGGAGTTGAGGGTTAAGAAAGATGGATCTTTATTTAGACCCTAAAAATGAACATTTTATCATTGGTTTCATACATGTACTCAGTTATGCTAATTAAATCTAAATTTGGGATATTTTGAGTGGCTCCCCCTAGAGTTGGTACAGGCGTGGAAACTTAAGAATGGCCATTTGATTGTACATTGACCCTAATCAACATGTTGCATGCCTCAAACGTTTTGTACTTGCAATGCTAAACAAAACTCCATGGGCTCCTGGACTATATTATCTAAGTAATTTTACTATGTTATATGTGTAATTTATCAAATATGATATTTGAAAAATTGTGCGCATAATTTACCATGAATAATGACTCACCAAAAAGTGTCACAATGCGTTATAAATATATTTTACTTCAATTTTTCACTAATAAATTCTTCACTGACACTGCTCTTCTGAGACTGATCATATCACTGTGGAATTTAAGTATGATATAACATCAGTTTGGGTAATATGTTGATACCGTATTGAGTGTGTGTGTTTGTGTGCATCGAAACATATTCGTATTTAGCAACTAAGCTATGTACGACTACAATTGAGTAAATTACTCTAAACTGGTCACTGCTACGGAGCACATCGTCCTCAAAGGATCTTTTACAGCCCTTTACAAAGATGAGACCGCCATTTGTACGTGATCATCCGAGTCACGAGTCAGGTTGTTACACCTTGGAGTCGAACCCACAGCCTGTGGATCAAAAGGCTCTTTGTCCAGTACCAGGAATATCAAGAGCCCTCTTTTCTCTGTTATCCATAATTGTTGCGTTGTTTGCGCGTTTGAAGCCTACCAATCGCAGTCGGGTACATCATGGTCTTACAGTGACTTAAAATGGCAACACTGTCGTCAATCGCCGAAAAAGCATATGCCACAACATACTCAATCATAAGGCAAGAGGGAAGTAGCAATGAAATGTAAATTAAGTTTGGAATTTGAGCTTGAAAAATCTTGACATGCGTCATTTAAGACCCCCCAAGAGCACCTGTTGATCACAGCCTCACCTTGGTCTTGCCGCTCCCTCGTTAGGTTTGTGGTGTTCGCGGGAGACATGTCGATGTGTTTAAGTGGGCTGCTATCTCATGTTGCCGTGTTCATTATTCAGTCGAGGCATATAATAAATTAACGACAGCCTTTTCAGAATAGCATTTTTTTAGGATCAACTTTTTGACGGGTGGACTTTGACTGTTAGGGTTTTACCGGATCAAGTTATACATGTTAATACTTCGTAGGAAAAACTAAAACCGCTTTATGTTCCACCGGATCATCTTAGACCGGCTGGATTTTTTAAGGATCATTTTAGACAAACTTGTGTTTTGAAGAATAATCTTAGACCAGTGAGTGTTTTTTATGATGATCATAGACTAGCTCGTGTTTTGTATGATCTTCTCAGAACGGTTGGTGCTTTTTTAAGAATCATCTTACACTCATTTGGGTTTTGTATGATGCATGAAGCATAGCTGTCATACAATTCTGAGAGGCAGGTGTCAAACTATATCCTCGCCGCCATACTGGCGCTGAATCTTATATTACTTAATCTAATCACTCAATTTGTCAATCGTTTATGTTATCGTCCACACCTACTTCCGGGTAGACACTCAGATTGTAGCGAGCAGAATGTCACGTGGGCTGAAAGTGACCGAGTGTGATACATCGTACATGTGTCTTATGGCCGAGCCATGAGGCATTTCACTATCGTAAAACACTTGTATGAGGAGGCACTCGTGGGTATCTTGTGAAGAATGGCTGTTATAATTATGGTTCGTAAGTGACGAATTTGTCACATCATGCTCAAATAAAGACGATAATGCTGGTCATGGGTGAGATGACGACGGTCGTTATGATGACGATAATGACAGTGTTGAGGCCGATGATGACGATGACGTAACCAATAATGCCAACTGTGGTGGTAACGAATATGACACGATTTTTACGACGTTGTTGATAGTGTCACCTCATCCATCATTTTCTTTGCAATCGCTAATTATGATGTTTTTAAAATTCTGATGCGAACAGTAACCCCCGCCAGTAACGCTTTGTTTACCATCATGTTGTATATATCGTATAACCCAGCAATAGAAGGAAGTGAAACTGAGCATACACAGCGCCAAGTCTTCGTTTAAAACAAGTGAAGCAAGGTGGGTTAATGTTAAGCGATCTCTATTCGCCAGTTTCATATTAAGCAGCATAATATTTTGAGTCATTACGTTGGTAGTGTAGACACAAGGTTTGTTAGCTACCTGTCGCTTCGTCGTCAAGCTACAGTGAACAAGGGGGTAGTTAAGGAATTTCTGCATTGAGCGAGAAAGTCAGGTCAAGATTCGGTCAACTTTCGTCTGTAGAAACGAGCTTTGACGAACCTCAATGAGCATTGAGCGGGGTAGATCACTGATTTTGGGTGAGTACTGAGCTCAGTGAAACACTGAGCTAGGGTGAGTACTGAGATAAGGAAAACATTGAGCTAGGGTGAGTACTGAGGCAAGGAAAACACTGAGCTACGGTGAGTACTGAGCCAAGGAAAACGCTGGGCTAGGGTGAGTACTGAGGTAAGGAAAATACTGAGCTAGGGTGAGTACTTAGCCCAGGAAAACACTGAGCTAGGGATGGGTTCTATGCTAAGGAAAACACTGAGCTAGGGTGAGTACTTAGCCCAGGAAAATACTGAGCTAGGGTGGGTTCTATTCTAAGGAAAACGCTGAGCTAGGGTGAGTGCTGAGCCATGGAAAATACTGAACCAGGGTGAATACTAAGCTAAGAAAAACACTGTGCTAGGGTGAGTACTGAGCCAAGGAAAACACTGAGCTAAGGTGAGTACTGACCTAAGAAAAATATTGAGCTAGTGTGTGTATTGAGCCGAGGAAAATACTAAGCTACGGTGAGTACTGAGGTAAGGAAAACACTGAGCTAGGGTGAGTACTGAGGTAAGGAAAACACCGAGTTAAGGGGAGATTTGAGATAGGGTGAGCGCTGATCTAGAATGTACACTGAGCTAGGGTTGTCACTGAGCTAGAATGAACACTGAAAATAGGTAAACCAGTGAGGTCGTATATCCTAAGGCATTAAGTGTGGTTGAGGTAAGCAGTGTTGAGGGATTGAAGTTGATTATACTATTGTAACTATAGAGATAATGTGATAGGCTGGGTGAGGGGTACAAGGTCAGTGTTTGTGGTGCATTAGGCTTGGGGCAGTAATTGAGACTAGAGCCGCCACATGAATGAATACTGTGGATGAATCTTGAAAGGACATTTGTTCTATGTGTGTTAGGTGTATATGGTGTAGAAGCGTTTAGGGTAGGATAATGAGGTTGTTTACTTGATCGGTGATAAGATAAAGGTTTTGGTCTGCCATTATACAACTGTATAGTCGTATCAACTAAAACTTCATCTTGGTTTTAACACGCAACCAGAGCACCCAATACAACATGGGCCTGGATGCATACAGCGTTGACTGCCACATGGTGGAGCCAATAAAGGTACGTGGCATTCTCCTCCTCAATCGCAGTGATTGAGTGATCTTAATGAACTCTTGTAATCTGATGACTTAAGATAAGCCATTATTTTTGTCAACAGACTTGTAAGTGTATCAATGTCAGATTCCCAGCCCCCGTTTTCTCTATCTTGGTCGTTTGTGTTTGAACAGAAACCAGCCCGATATAGAAACGGGAAGTTTCTGGCCTTTGGCATCCTCCAGATTATCTATGGCATAGCGGCCATTGTCTTTGGGAGTCTGTGCATCGTGTACGGAGTGTGGTCGATTTACTCGCCCATCGCAGCTGGCCTATGGGGCGGATGCATTGTGAGTATCAGCTGTCGTACAGAAGAATTGGCTGTGGTAACGATAAAGAAGTGAACAGAGAGTATTTGTGCTTTTTTCATGCAAACACGTATTTTCATGGAGCAATATATGTATTATTGTTTAACCTACAACAGTGAGTTATTTCATCACATTGTCCCCTAAAAGCGGTGTTGTATGAAGTGCATTCGCTTAAGCACGTGGTGAATTGAGGCTGACCTCGTGTTGTTGTCAAGCATTCAATCGTTGTTTCAGTTGTTTTTGTAGTTGTTGTTGTTGTTGTGGTGGTGTTGGTGGTCGAAATGTTGGTGGTGTTGGTGGTGGTGGTGGTGTTGTGTGACATTTCACCAGCGCTGGGGCTTTAATCAATGAACCATTGTTGTTGTCCTTGGTTCCAGTTTATCAGCACTGGAGCAGTTCTAATTGACTGGTGTTTCAACTGTTCGCGGTGCATTGTACGTGAAACCAAAACCAAGTAATTATCTTAAAACCTTAACCTAAGAGTACGTCACCAACATCGATTTACATCAATTTTGTAATCGGTTCAGCAGATTGTTTAGGTCTGCCCATCTAACGCAATTTTCACTGACTTACACTTGGTTTAGGCCCCAGACCATAGTGTTACACATAGCTTAGGTCACCAGTTCTAAGTGTTGCAAGCATCTTGGGTCACCAGTTCAGAGTGTGCAAGTAGCCTAGGTCACCAGTTCAGAGTGTTGCAAGTAGCTTGGGTCACCAGTTCAGAGTGTGCAAGTAGCCTGGGTCACCAGTTCAGAGTGTTGCAAGTAGCCTAGGTCACCAGTTCAGAGTGTGCTAGTAGCTTGGGTCACCAGTTCAGAGTGTTGCAAGTAGCTTGGGTCACCAGTTCAGAGTGTTGCAAGTAGCTTGAATCACCAGTTCAGAGTGTTACACATAGCTTTGGTCACCAGTTCAGAGTGTTAGAAGTAGCTTGGGTCACCAGTTCAGAGTGTTACACATAAATTTGGTCGCCAGTTTAGCGTGTAACAAGTAGCGTGGGTTACCAGTTTAGCGTGTTACAAGTAGCGTGGGTTACCAGTTTAGCGTGTTACAAGTAATTTTGTACACCAGTCCTTGCTGTCTCAGATCACGGCCGTCTTTGCTCTCTCTGTGACCAGCGTCGTTTCCGGTCTGTTTGGTGCCGCCCTCTATGGACTGGATGCCTATCGGGAATCACAAGCACCCTATGAGGTCACTATTATTGCTGTAATGCATATAATGATCGCAACAGTGCCATGGTAGCCTAATATTGCTCAAATACTGAGCGACTGAATTGCGCAGAGTTTTATTCATGCTTTAAGTTTTATAATATAAAATGCCGTTTTGCCACGACAGTTAGCGAGTTTGGCGTTCTACATCAACTTGGTAACTTGTTTCGTGTGCTATCTGGAGGTGATTTCCGCTATCCGGTCAGCCGTATGGAGCGGACGCGCCTTATGGGGAGCCTGTGATACAAAAGTCTCATATACCGAATTGCCAACCCCCTCAAAATTACAGCAAGCGGATATTGTATACAGATATAACCAGGTCTTATGATAAAATGTCATATATTCTGCTATTTACTGTACTAAAATACCTTTAATTCTTGGCATAATTTTCTAACTTAAATTCGCTCGTTACTGCGGTTCATATGAATGAGAAGAAATAAAACGTGTTGTTACTCGAGAACATCCTGTCTGTGATTCCATCGTATAATATAAGATGCAATAATTAGCTCGGCCCGATTCGCCCACCTGAGTGGAGCGTATTGCGCGAGGCAGTGCTCGTTTTGTGAAATACAAGCGGTTGTAATTGTCATGATGAATGACATCGATTTAAATAGCGTGGTAACCAGATGCTTACGTCATCAGGTGAATGACCTGTTATGAGTGACGTGATTGGCGTTATGTGGCAGCTGTGTTAACCACGTGGTACGATGTCCATAAAGGTTAAACGTACATTCTTGTCTGATATAGGAAGGTAGCGAAAAAGTTGGACGAGTCCTTATAATCATTTTATTGCATTACTAGTGTACACTTTTCGTGAATGTGTGTGTATCGTCTTTGGTCTTTATCATTCCACAATGACAAACGGCGTTGAGGAAGCTGGATGAATTCAAATCCTGCCTTCTCATACGAGCTTTCTTTCGTTGTATTGAACCCACGGGGTACGGTTCGGTAAGTTTTGAATTAAACAGCGCACTAACACTAGTGCGTTATATGGTACCATCTATGATAAGATGATTAGGTCAAATTCATTTTAGAATTTACCCAATTATTTTTAACTGTAATTCAATACACAGATATCATAATAACGGTGCATTTGATATAAAAGCATACAAATTCTGTCGTGGAAAAATCTTTTCCCACCACTTTTGGAGTCCGGGCACAGATCAGATACGAGTTTATGCATAAACTCGTATCTGATCTGTGCCCGGACTATTTGCGTGGCCTTTGTAAAGTACGATTCCTTATTTTTGAAGGTAAGTGAATTTTAAAACAAATATGGCATTTTGTGGACGATTCTGTATGATTCTACTGCTTCCAGCTTTCTAGTAGGTACTTAGACGTGCGCTAACATTTTCAGCAGCTAAAAACAGGAACTTTTTAGCACTCAGATTCAGGTAGCAGATATTAGATAACAGCCAATTTCTCACAAACTTACACCTCGTTCTTGGTGCAAATATAACGAGAAGGCAACAAGGAAGCGGCCAGTCTGCGATTGGCACCCTGGGTTTTAGAAAACCCACCGCTATCAATATTCATTAATTGTATCTCGGTTTTCTCAATGGGATTTTTCACTCTCTGTAAATAGCTAACTGTAATATGCATTTAATAAAATATCTTCAAGCTACCGTTGAAAAACTCAATATACCGATTGTCTTCTGCATTTGGAAATTATATCGGTAAAGTCGAGTCGACTGAGTGACCTCGGCTATCGGAAAGGTCATTGTTAGGTCAGACTCCTGATTTTTCACGGGACATGATTATAGCCCACGTTAAGCTCGTGGAAGACTTGGCATCCGGAAATGAAACGGTCGAAGTTTTACTGCGCCGATATCAATAAATTATCAACGATTCGTTGTTACCAATGCCAACAAAACAAAGGATTGCAATATATATATATATATATATATATATATATATATATATATATATATATATATATATATATATATATATATATATATATATATATATATATATATATATATATATATATATATATATATATATAAATATATGATTGTAATCGTGGCATTTCGTCTCGACAAAAAAAAACTATACTTGCTAAAGAAAACCACCTGAAAATTACCCTTTTACATTGTAGTTAGGAAAGTTTTTGGAAGCTCGTTGTTCGCCATTGTGTAAATTAAATTATTCTGTAGAGGAACATCAGCGGCTTATGTTTAAAGAAAATTCAGCTTGACCCGCACGGACTGTAGCGAGATATTTTTTAATAACGCAATTGTTGGTGTGGCTCTAGATTAATTTATACATGTTATGCGTGTTGCAGAGCTGGAACGCCATCTGGCCCTCACAGACCGCCAGCGCTGTAAGTGAAATTGATTTCTTTCTACCTGTCAACAGATATTGCGTTATCAGGTTATCGCGTTCTCGATAACGGAACAACAATCTTACCACGAGACCAATGTAAACACACCTGTAGGTAGATATGTGAAAGGGTGGGGGACACTTTCCATTTCAAGGATAGCATTATCTCAGTCAATGTCTTTACTCATGCATATCATAATCATACTGATTTTAATACGAACAGTAACCCCATCATCAAATATTTGTTTGCCTGTACTATCACATCCGCGGTCAAACATAGTCATACATGACTGAGAGGCATTCCAGAAATTTAACGCTATGGTCATCTGGCGTTGCCAATAAAACAAGGTAGGGCAACGTGTTTTATCATATTGAACTGGTTAGCTATGTAAAGAGTAATACAAAGGCGGACGTCATCAATGCGCCGAGCGTTAGCGCGCCGCTGGCCGCATGGGAGTGTTTTACATCGTGACGTCATCAATGCGCCGAGCGTTAGCGCGCCGCTGGGCCGCACGTGACGTCATCAGTGCGCCGAGCGTTAGCGCGACGGCCGCACGGGAGTGTTTTTACATCGTGACGTCATCAATGCGCCGAGCGTTAGCGCGCCGCTGGCCGCTGGCCGCATGGGAGTGTTTTTAAATCGTGACGTCATCAATGCGCCGAGCGTTAGCGCGCCGCTGGCCGCATGGGAGTGTTTTAATCGTGGCTGCTCTGAGAGGGTCAATGGTCGAGAGGAGGACAGTGGCGGGGGCGATTTATGCTTATGTACAGCTCATATGATCAGTTTATTTCAGTTAGTAAACGTGCTTTAGTTGATTATTGTGCCTGAAATATTGTGTTTTTGTGTGTGACAGAACTGCGTGTCAGGGTAGAAGATTGGGGTTCAGCTTGTACTGTATATATGATGATACGAATGTAGAAGTTACAAAGGTGTAGATAAGTAAGGTATTGGTTTATTATGGAACTGCGACCTGCTTGATAAACGTTCCCTTCAGCTGCTGATGTTGCATGATGGCTTCAGCATCCATCATCTATGGAGAACGCCTAGAACAACGTGAGGCTTGACGGGTACAGAGAGGACCCGCCATGGCTGAGCCGAGCAGGGTACGCCAGCGTCTCCTATACCAGCCGAAAACGAAGTCCTCCTTTTAATGAAATACATAGCTGCCATTCCTTTTTGGCGATTTTTGAAGCTAGATATTGGATTTCATTACTGAAACAACTTGGAGTTTCTTGTAACGGAGAGGTTCCAGTCTTGGTGGGGGGTTCTCGTTTGCAGCTGGACTCCTCCAGATCATCAAGCATTCCTCCCGCTCTGTGTGGCGTCGTGCTCTATGGAATAGACACCTATCTGGAAGTATGTATTGTTTTGTAGCATTTATCGCTCAAACTATAGCAACGGAAACGATAGAGAGAACAATAACTAAACGGGTTGTTCTTGTTGCCACCACAGACGGCACACAAGGCGTTCGGCTTGAACGTGACGGCGTTCGGCTTGTGTGTGCTATGTTTAGCGGGAGGTGCTGTGGCTCTGTGGTCAGCTGTTATGAGTGGACGCGCCCTATGGGGATCCCACAACAGAGCTGTGCCATATCACGAATTCCAAAATACATCTCCAATAATTGCTTGGTGAGATTGGATACAGAATTCGTCAGATAGCATAACTGTTCATGTGCTATCTTTAGGCAGCAATCACTTAGATACTAATGATGGCTGTTCAGCAGAATTATCAAATTATCGTCCATTTGCAACCCTCAATGACAACGTTTTATGTGGTGTTATAATGTCTATCAACATACCAAACATGGCATAATTCTGATTGTTCAGGCTCATAACTAGTTCGGCCATTTCTGTCTGCACCAAGAAGCTGCTTAGATGGAGCAACAAGGCCCGACGTACACAGCAAATCCGTTCCTTAGGGATCAAAGGTCACTGTTGCTATTGACAATGAAGAACATATGAAAGTCTATGATAAAACAATACACCAGGGCAATATAATTGAATCCCTCGATTCTGACAGATTATAATGAACCTGCATTAGTGGGAGCAACAATTAATAGCATAGATATATGCTGCTATGATCCGATATCAGCAATGTAGTTGATTTTGCGTATGTCCAATAGCTCGAGGGACATAGCAGCCCGAGGGGGGGGGGGGGGGGGGGGTTCTCATTACGTTGAGGTTAGTGGGGATGTGCCGCCAATTTGGGTCGGTTTTTAGGCATTTTGGTATACAAATGGGTCGTTATTTCTTGAAGACAGGTATAGCAATGGGTCGGTTTTTTTGGCAGTGACCTGGTTTACGTATTTTTGACAGCGAGTATAGCAATGGATATTTGTTTTGTGATGGGTATCCAATATGATGCTCAATATTGGGTGGCCAGCCCTATCAGTCAGCGTGGTTGCGTTGTTTCAAAGACAGGTTTTATGGCATGATAAGCAAACAGAAAGGTCAGGTCCGTTCTCCTTCCACTGTTTCCTGCAATATCGTCTACCTCATGGGCCGGACGTCCTGGGGCGCTCGTTGATAGCCTGCGGGCCCAGTCACACATCTGTTTATTTAGTGGCCGCTATTTACTTAACTGCCTTGCCGTTACAAACCAGAGCATCGTTGGGACTGACCACGGTATCAGCAAGTTTTTTTGCAGTTGCGTAGCTTAATAAATGTTCTTTTTCATTCTGAATCATTAGTTTGGATGTAGCTCCTCGAGGTGGTCTAGATATGATTTGGGATCATTAATTTTGGTATATGTATTGGTGACCCTTTTAATTTTTTTTATATGAATGGGATTTGGTATGTAAATGGTTCCCTTTCCTCACTTTGGCTTGGTATAGATATGGTCCGGTTTTTGTTTCCCATGGCGACTCACCCCTACCCTTTTCCAAGAAGAGAACCCCCACCCCCGGGCATAGCAGCTGCGTGGTGAGAAAAGAACTCGTCTTGCACTGTATGAGATATTCTGACTCACAGGGCGAGATCAATAAATAACGAGACCCAGCCTTACCCCGGTCGTTCTGTTCCACTTGTTACCTTTTTCCGGTTTACAAATGCTGTCTTCCATAGTTCTGCTTAATGTAAAGAAATATCAGGTGGTCAAATATAATATAATCATATCAAACACGACCGTGTCTTACGTAATCCATTCAAAAGCAACCTTGTCTAACGTGAACGATTCAAAAGCAACCTTGTCTAACGTGATCCATTCAAAAGTAACCTTGTCTAACGTGATCCATTCAAAAGCGCAACCTTGTCTAGCTTGATCCATTCAAAAGCAACATTGTCTAACGTGATCTAGTAAACGTGATCCATTCAAAAGCTACCTTGTCTTACACTCTTTGCATGATTATAATCAACCCAATTCTGTAAGAAGGTTGTTTGTCATCAAGATAACAGCAACTTCACAATGAGACAAATATCATAGTCAGATTTCAACATGTCCTTCATTCGGCATCTCCCGCCATTACAGCTTACCTAGTCCATGCCTTTTCCCCATCACATACCACGCCACTCAGCGCTTCGCAGCATTGAGTGAGGCAGTAAATCGAGCATTGAGGCTGTGATGAGCAGGTGCGCTCGATGACTTCCCACCCACCAAAGTGTCCGCTACAAACAAGGCCATCAATATTCATACGCTGCTATTTGTAGCAGCGTATACAGCTATACTTCTTATTACATTAACTACAACATATCCATTAGCACCTCAACAGGTACACCTCTAATCGCTTCTACTACAACACATCCATTAACACTTCTACAACTTCACCTCTAATCGCCCTTATCTACAGGAACATGTGGGAACATCTACAGCTACACCTGCTTTCACTACTATTCATGTTTTCCCTATTCCACCATAAATGGTAGTATTCTGCAGCTGCATGTTTATTCCACTGTTATTATTGTTATAACATATACTTCACATTGTTATCCCACTGTTATTATTGTTAATACATTTACTTCTCATTGTTATCGTATTGTAATTATTGTTATAACATTTACTACACATTTTTATTCCACTGTTATTATTGTTATTACATTACTACATATTGTTATCCCATTTTCATTATTGTTATTACATTTACTACACAGTTTTGTACCACTGTTATCAACATGCCCGACCATCTTATGTCAAACACACCAGAAACAACTTCCTTTTAAGCTTCATACTATGAATTCATAGTCTGACGTCAGCTATGTGGCAACGCACGGACAGTCTTCACACGCTGCTATATGAATATGTTAACGGTGACCCAGGCTAACTTATCTCCTAAACCCCTCTCATCCATAGATCAGGGCCTATTTGAGCTGCAACAACTAAATGACTATGATTTCCTTACTTCAAATCACTCTCTGTACTATTCCACTTCAAATCTTCCTTCAAACGTACTGTATAAATACAAATCCTAACACTTAGATATACATAGTCTACCACCGAAATTTAAATTTATAACTTCTTCTGACCAAGCTAGACCGAACAAACCTATCACTAGATTTCATCTCGGGCTTTTTTCGAAACGCAAATTATTAGTTAATTGTCAATATTTTCGTGTTTCCCATATACCAAGAAAAGATTCTTCAATACAGAAGCTTCACAAGAACGGGAACAAAATCATCCTCGCGTGATGAAGCTGACGGCAGATCATCCTCGCGTGATGAAGCTGACGGCAGATCATCATCGCGTGATGAAGCTGAAGGCAGATCATCACCGCGTGATGAAGCTGACGACAGATCATCATCGCGTGATGAAGCTGACGACAGATCATCATCGCGTGATGAAGCTGACGACAGATCATCATCGCGTGATGAAGCTGAAGGCAGATCATCAACGCGTGATGGTCTTATGACCCTGACGGCCATCGATATTTTTGAGTTTTCTGTCTTATATATAGTCAACACAGATTTCACACATGATTCTCAATGTAATTTAAGTAACAAAACAACACCACTCCACCCCACTACCGCTGAGCCAGTAAGGTTGCCGAGCCAGGAGTTCGAATAACTATTATGATCTATGATCTAATCATAACACAACAAGGAGCTTTCACAGTTACCAGTGTGGTCAGTTATTGATCATAAGCCTGAATACCGGTCTGTGTATGATTCTATTGCTTCCAGCTTTCTTGTAAGTACTTAGACGTGCGCTAACATTTTCAGCAGCTAAAAACAGGAACTTTTTAGCACTCAGATTCAGGGAGCAGATATTAGATAACAGCCAATTTCTCACAAACTTACACCTCGTTCTTGGTGCAAATATAACGAGAAGGCAACAAGGAAGCGGCCAGTCTGCGATTGGCACCCTGGGTTCTGGAAAACCCACGGTTATCAATATTCATTGTGTGTCGGTTTCTTCAATGGGCTTTTTCACTCCCTGTAAATAGCTAACTGTAAGATGCATTTCCTGAAATATCTTCAAACTACTGATGAAAAACTCAACTGACCGATTGTCTTCTACATTTGGAAATTACATCCGTAAAGTCGAGTCGACTGAGTGACTCGGCCATCGGAAAGGTCTTTGTTAAGTCAGGTTTTTCACGGGACATGATTACAGCTCATATCAAGCACGTGGAGGACTTGGACATCCGGAAATGAAACGGTCAAAGTTTTAGCGGCAATGCCAGTGGAAAAAGCTTGTTTAGGTATTTATTTTTCATAACACTCTTTCCGCAAGCCCACTGGCATAATGACGCTCTCCCACAATCACAATTTTTTTACAGCTCGCACATTCATGTCCATTTACTCCATACACGGCATACTGGTTTTCACTCAATCATTCACGACTCACACATCATGTTCGTTCACTTGATACATGCAAGCACCAGCGACCACGAAATATACAAAATACAGGTTTCGATAATTCATTCACTTATCAACGACTCACTCAAACTATTCAACACAATTCAACCAATAATTAAAACTAGAACATGATTGAATCGGCCATGAGTTATTACTTATCTCGGTCTCTATGATTTGGCTATTTTCACTGCGCCGATATCAATATATTATCGACGATTTGTTGTTACCAATGCCAACAAAGGATTGCAATAAAGATATTTATATATATATATATATATATATATATATATATATATATATATATATATATATATATATATATATATATATATATATATATATATAGATATATATATATATATATATATATATATATATATATATATATATATATATATATATATATATATATATATATATATATATATATATATATATATATATATATATATATATACAATCTCTGATTGTAATCGTGTCATTTCGTCTCGACAAAAGAAGTAACCAAAATTAAACCCTGAAAATGACCCTTTTACATTGTAGTTGGGTAAGTTTGTGGAAGCTCGTTGTTCGCCATTGTGTATATTACATTATTCTGTAGAGGAACATTAGTGGCCCATGTTTAAGAAAATTCAGATTGACCCGCGCGGGCATTTCTGTAGCGAGATTTTGTTTAATAACGCATTGTCTGAGTAAGTTCAAAAGCAACCTTGTCTAACGTGATCCATTCACTAGCAACTCTGTCTAACGTGATCCATTCAAAAGTAACCTTGTCTAACGTGATTCATTCAAAAGCTACCTTACCTAACGTGATTCATTCAAAAGCAACATTGTCTAACGTGATCCATTCAAAAGCAACCTTGTCTAACGCGATCTATTCAAAAGCAACCTTGTCTTACACTCTTTGCATGATTCTAATCAATTCAATTCTTTAAGAAGGTTGTTCGTCATCAAGCTCACAGCAACTTCACAATTTTCCCCATCCCATACCACTCCACCCAGGGCTCCACCCATTGTGAGGTAGTAAATCGAGCAACGAGACTGTGATGAGCAGGTGCACTCGATGACCCCCCACCCACAAAAGTGTCCGCTACAAACAAGGCCATCAATATTCATACGCTGCTATTTGTAGTAAAACACCTTGATGCTGACACGCTCGTTATGCTCCATGCAATGCAGTGTTTGGTGATGTTATTTGGCAATGTATGATAGTTGGGCAGTTCTAATTGATAATCTATGACCAATCCATTGGGATACAGTTATAGCGTGTATACAGTGTCAAGAGATAGCTACAATAGTTGAGCACGACATCCCACGACCGGGAGTCAGTTGGACCATTATGTTTCCATGCAAGGAACAACAGTCAATATGCAGTTTTAATTATTTGAGCTTATGCAGCAGAGGTATTGATGTAGCAGGTGAATTTAAACTTATATGACCTCAGATAAATTCAGCTGCTTGATGACCGTTGGTCGGGCATAGCCATTAATTAATTGTGATCAAAGCCGTGGAGCTGTGTGTACTTCCTGACAGTGAGTATGTAGGCTGTGTTCAGGTGAGTATGCAGGCTGTGTTCAGGTGAGTATGTAGGCTGTGTTAAGTTACAATGAGTATATAAGCTGTGTTGAGTTCAACAGAGTATGTAGGTTGTGTTACGTTACAGTATATAGGCTGTGTTAAGTTACACTGAGTTTATAAGCCGTGTTGAGTTCAACAGAGTATGTAGGTTGTGTTACGTTACAGTATGTAGGTTGTGTTAGGTTAGTAACCACGACAATCGATGTGTAAATTTCTCATAGATTGCAGCGCTAAAGCAAATTATATTTTTAGCATTAAATGGAACCAAGCATTTGCTTTAATTCAGTTTATTCGTATATATGCAATCATTTGGCTGTCACTACAATATATGCTTACAATAACTGCCGTAAATTCATTTAGTAAAATATAGTTAAAAATTATTTACTAACTTAATTCCGGAATTACAATTTCCAATAATTAACATCTTAGTTTGTACTCCCAAACTTCACGTTCTGTATGACTGATCTGGATTCGGTCTTGATAAACCCGGGATCCTCGTTGTTGGGTGGTGGTGTGGGTGTGGGTGTGGGTGGCGGTTAACTTCGACGTTGGGGGTAACATGGCCTGTAAGACGCACACAGGTGCGGGTGACTCACACAGAATAAACACAGGTAAAACAAGGAATTCCTCCGCAATATATCACGGGATTTGAAGGCAGCGATACTGCTTCTTAAAGGGATCCTCGCTGATGTGGGTGCTCCTGCAAATGAACCAGATTAGGTATTACGCTACACTTCTTGATGGGATCGTATTCAATGCGTCACTTGTGAAAGCGGTACTTTTTGTCAGAAATAATTTGTTCCATCAAATGGGGATCTCTTGTAACAGATTGAGCTTGATTTTTGTTAGTATTTATCATGATTGTAAGAGTCGTTTGTCGGTTAAATATGGTAAAAAGATTCACACACTGAACGTGTACGTGATTTACCGAACGAAAAATCAACTGAATTCGTAGATCGACAACTATAACAACCAAAGGAATGATATATCACAATATGGACTCTCCAATGGGCCAGATGACATCATGAAATTGGTACAGTTTGTCATGGTAACTCATTGAGTTAGTAGAAATTGATTCAACCACTAATTTGATTTATTCTCCGTGGATCACGTGACCACTGCCTCACCTGTCACATGCTCTGGGGACAAGCTGACACAGATAACGAGAAGAAGAAGAGCTGCTGATAGCCATGTTCGCTGGTCACCTTGCATCGTTCTGGGGAAGAAGAGAAGAGTTGATGTCAACGTGGTCACAATAACATCTAGTACAGAGAAACCAATCAGTTAGACCTACCTTATGCTAATGTAAATGCTCTTGTTGTCACTACTGAAACTACTCGTGTTATCGCTTCTTCA
Organism: Urechis unicinctus; assembly: GCA_034190875.2. NCBI lineage: Eukaryota > Metazoa > Annelida > Polychaeta > Xenopneusta > Urechidae > Urechis > Urechis unicinctus. Next base: position 25,307,968 of record CM067352.1, on the reverse strand, counting down.
AGTCCTTCTGCACCTGGAATCAGTTTAGCAAGCGCTTGTTATTACCTCCATAAACACATTGACACCATATTTGTTATCACCTCTAAATACATTGACACAGAATCAATTCAAGAAACAAATATTATCACTTGTATGAAATCATTTTAAACTTCTACAACACTTGTAACCATTTCTATTAATACATTTTTTATTTTTTTTTAATTTTCTCCAGCCTAGGTTTTTCGGGCTTTTCTCCTGAACGGTTGGACATATCTACATGAAATTTTGGGGAATGATGGATCAAGTAGCACAGCTACCGATTTAGTTTGACTCGCATGCGCAGTGTTGGAGGCTTATGGGATAGATTTTTCGTCGATTTTTTCCCCCATTTTCTGTAACTATCTCCTCCATAACTACGGCAGTTACGAACATATGAATAACATGGTTGTAACAAGCAATTATCGTAGCATTCGGTCAAACGACTAGTTTTGGCGCTGCACTCGGCGATAATGACATGTTTTTACTGATATAATCGCGATTTTTGCCTGAAAGTTTTTGGTTAGTATTCGCACCGGGCGTCCCCCGTGCATCAATGGAGAATATAGACGATCTTGGGCATAACTATAGTTACATACAATAGCGACGTGGAATTGGCATCGGGAACCGAATCTATGTTTATGTGTGTATTTATATGTGAGTGATAACGTGCCTTCGTGTGTGTTTTTATATGTGTGTGCGAGTGCGTGTGTGTATGTGATGTTATATACATTATACATACATAAGCGGCTGGAAAGGTTGGTTAGTATTCGCACCGGGCGTCCCCCGTGCAATCAAAGATATAGACGAGCCGCGATCTTATGTATATATAGTTACATACAATAGCGACGTGGAAGCTTGGCATATAAACCGATATGTATATATGTGTGTATTTATATGTGAGTGCGCGTGCCTATGTGTGTATATATATGTGTGTGCGCGTGCGTATATGTAATGTTATATACATATATACATACACACATATATAAATATATATATATTTATATATATTATATATATATACATATATATAAATTTATATATGTATATAAATATATATATATATATATATATATATATATATATATATATATATACATATATATATGTATATATATATATTAAATATATATATATGTATATATATATATATAAATATATATATATATTCATATATATATATATATATATATATATATATATATATATATATATATATATATATATATATATATATAGAGTGTATATATGTGCGCGTATATGTTATATATACATATATGCACATATATATATATATATATATATATATATATATATATATATATATATCTATATATATATATATCTCTCTATATATAACCAAACCCTTAAGATATGTATTTATATGTATGTGCGCGTGCGTGTATATATGTTGTAGTATATACATATATGATCAATATATTTATATATATATATATATATATATACACCGCATGTTATCCCTTCTGCAAAAATCGACAAAACACTTTTGATCAATTATAAATACATTGCTATCATTTTAGCAAATACATCGTCACCTGGGATCAGTTGTACACCGCATGTTATCCCTTCTACAAATACATCGACACCTGGGATCAGTTCTTCAATAATACCTGATGTCACGTTTACAGCTACGTATGATTTCTTCAACTACACCTCTAATCATATCAACTACAACACATCCATTAGCACTTCTACAACTACACCTCTAATCGCTAATACTACAACACATCCTTTAGCACTACTATAGCTACACCTATAATCACATCAGCTTGGCACCTCTACAACTACACCTCTAATCACATCTACTGCAACACATCCATTGACACTTGTACAACAACACCACCAATCAGATATACTACTACACATCCATTAGCACTTCTACAACTTCACCTACAATCGCGCTTAAAGCTGCTTTACACCGCTCGTCTCATCTTCACCTCTAATCAAACTTACAACTATTAACGCTTCTAGCATATACCTGTTGGAATATCTACCTGTGGGAACATCTACAGCTACACCTGCTTGCACTACTACACTTGTAACCACTGCTAGACCTGTTATAACAACTTCATCTGTTTCTACAGTTACACCTGCTTTCACTACTATTCCTGTTCCATCTTAAAATGATATTATTCTACAACTACATTTGTATCCAACTGTTATTATAATTTTGTTACTTTTACTACACATTGTTATCCTATTGTCATTATTATTATTATATTTACTACACATTGTTATCCTATTGTCATTTTTGCTATTACATTTACTACACATCATTATCCCACTGTTATTGTTGTTATTACATTTACTACACATTTTTATTCCACTGTTATTATAAATTTGTTCATTGACATTACATTTATGCTACTACACATTGTTATCCATACTGTTAGACACTCTGCTACTGCAATTGCTGCAACTTGGAATTGCTATTGTGACATTGCTATTGGATATACCACAATCCACGGCACTGCAATTGCTATACAGTATTACTACAATTGCTATAAGCCCCTTCATTGCAATTGTTGCAGTTATTACGGCGCAGCTACATCAATTGCTATAAAATCCGCTATTGCAATCCCTTTCCATTTACAATTGCCCCTTCATTACATTGTTGCTTTTACAGCTCTGCTATTGTAATCGCTACAATTATTATGGCACTTTTGATGCGAACCATCACAGCACGTCAACTGGAAATGCTACATCTATTACGGCACTGTTATTGCAATTGCAAACACGGCACCGCTGCTACAGTGGCTGCCGCTGATACGACACTGCCATTGTCATAACTACAATTCTGACGGGACAGCTACTGCACTAACACTGATACTGCTGCTTCTATACTGCTTAACATCATGACACCCTGTGCGTATTTCACCAAGTGGAAAGCACAGAAGTAGAAGTTTGACGGATAAACTAGACTCTCGATACACCGCTCATTAACTCCTACCAAACTACAGGTTATTTCAATTATTGTCCCTCTATATCCGTTACCGCTACCACTATAAATAAACCAACTACAAGGTGAAAACCTTTGTTGTCTTGATAATTCAAGATCTATTAAGTAAGGTCTAGATGGAGTTTCAAAAAGTGGAGGAGTTAATTATTGAGAGTAAATAGAGACTGTTGTCAATCTACAAATCTACGCCATTCTATATCTCGTCGCCTTTTTACAAGACTCTTTGACGACGTTGCCTCGTGTAATCTTTGTATCGTTAATATTACCATTTGACGCAATGTTCCTACCTGGAGATGAGTTGTGGAGGCTGCGACTGCGGAGTTAATGTGGACCTGCCAATGTCATTGAAGCAAGTGACTAGGAATGAATTGGACTCGTCGGTAGATAGGCAGGCATCTGATGCCCGTAGGGTTGTCATGTTAGCTAGACAATTGGGTAGGTGGGGGCGTGTTACTGAGGGAAAGGTCACTCTCGCCCACGCCAGAGGAATCCATTAAGCCTTTTTCTACTTGCTCATGCAATTATGTTGACGTGTATTTTTGGGTAAAGACCTAATGTAATTTAATCCATTCGTCACGGTACAACCATTCAACTGATCGGACGTTATTGCGTACCAAATATATACATATACATATATATATAAATAAATATATATATATATATATATATATATATAAACATTATATATATGTATATATATATATATATATATATATATATATATATATATGTGTATTTAGATACAAATATACTTATGAATATATATATTTATTTTAATATAGATATATTCAAATATATATATATATTATATATATATATATATATTTAAATACATATATGTATTCATATATATATAGATATGCATATATACATATATATATATTTATATACATATAATCATACATATAAATACACATATATATGTATGTATATATATATATATATATGTACATATATATATATATTCATATATATATCTGCATTTATACATATATATTTTTATATTTATATATAAACATATATATAATTATATATATATATATATATATATATGTATATATATATATATATATATATATATATATATATATATATATATATATATATATATATATATATATATATATATATATATATATATATATATATATATATATATATATATATATATATATATATATATATATACCAATGGAGTTGTTTGCTTTGTATCACCTCACCAATCGAGTTGTTTGCTTTGTATCACCTCACCCATTGAGTTGTTTGCTTTGTTCCACCTCACCCACTTAGTTTGTATGTTTTATATCACCTCACCTATTGCGTTTTTGTGTTTTGTATCACCTAACCCACAGGGTTTGTTTGTGTTCTGTCAATTCACCCATTAAGGGTGATTGCTTTGTATCACTTCTCTTATATATCAGTCTAATGTAGCCACCCTGCGATAAAGCTTTACTTATCTTGCATAGCATTGTCACCCAACCCACCAAGTAGGACGGTAGTTTGATATTGGCAGATGTTCAAACCTGTGATGGCTTTTGGTTCAGTGCCAGGTGTTACAAAGTTAATAAATTCCGCGAGTACATGATTAATAAGATGGTTATCAGAAGACGCTGTGTAACCCAATATAAATATTGTACCCAGATACTTGGCTAAGGGTGTTACTGCCGTGAAGCCTGTATCATATACCTTATGAACCTTGTGTTAACGGTCAGGCAGCATGACGTTGTCAACAACCGATAACATTGCGAGTGTTATCAGACATCATCCAAGGGTCAAAAGGGTCAAAAGACAATCACTTCAACAACATCCAAATGACAAGAGCCACGTTTTATCCAATGTATATGTAGCCTCATATCAACTGTGTACCTTCAGAAATAGAATATACCTGTTTCTTTGATATTCAACTAGCCACCTGTGGCACTTAATAACACACAAGATGGGAGGTCGATCTATGGTCATGTTATTTAAGATCAACGAATGCACATTTGTATGGCACATTCGCGAATCGTGTTTTGTTAGTTGAAATACCACTTGAGCCATACACAAACGAGGCCAGGCCTACTTCATTACCTTAGGTGTAAAGGTAATATAGCCTTAGTTCAATATTTGCTTTTACCGTCGCATTTTTTAAATTTTTCATTTCACCATGTGTGTCATAATATGCGATAAAGATTCTCGATAAGAAAACAATAACAGACAAATATGCCCATGGAAACCAAGCGCTGATGGGAACATCTGTTATGACAGAGATAAATGTCAAATGTAAGAAACGATCCAGCAGTGCAGATACATTTAACTGCGTGGTAACTGACAATGTTTAAAGCAGTTTGTAGATTAACCAATCTGCATCTCTTCCTTCGCTAGATGGCATCGCAGTGCTGGCATTCAGCTGACTGTCATATGACGCAACATACAACCACTTGGTAACAGCAAACAAAGCCGCAACATACAACCACTTGGTAACAACAAACAAAACCGCAACATACAACCACTTGGTAACAGCAAACAAAACCGCAACATACAACCACTTGGTAACAGCAAACAAAGCCGCAACATACAACCACTTGGTAACAGCAAACAAAACCGCAACATACAACCACTTGGTAACAGCAAACAAAACCGGTAACAGCAAACAAAACCGCAACATACAACCACTTGGTAACAGCAAACAAAACCGCAACATACAACCACTTGGTAACAGCAAACAAAACCGCAACATACAACCACTTGGTAACAGCAAACAAAACCGCAACATACAACCACTTGGTAACAGCAAACAAAACCGCAACATACAACCACTTGGTAACAGCAAACAAAGATGTAACAAGCATCTACTTGGTAACAGCAAACATACAACCACCATTTTTTACTTGGTGCCCACTTTTTGGAACAAGCATCTACTTGGTAACAGCAAACATACAACCACCATTTTTTATTGCCCATTTTGGAACCCCGCTCCCCCCCCCACGTAACCCTCCATCGTGGCAATAGCCCACATACCCCCACAACGCCTCTAGCCCAGACATCTAGCATTACGTAAGTTTTTGAACGTTATATTTTTCGAGGCATAATCACCATTAATCGGTCCTATTGTGAGTTTCTGGTTAATCACAGATAAGAAAAGATATTTTTCTCCGCGTACACGATTTTGACATCTTTCTCTACGTCTTCTAGGTAATCTATTCCGCCATCCCCAGCCAGGCGGCCACGATGAAGTCTCACAACCAGCTCCATGAGAGAGAAGATCAAAGCCAGCCCTGCCGCGAACCCGATCATAACATACATGAGGCTGCGTGGATCCCTGTCGAGTAGGTAACCGGCTAGGTATTGATAAGCGAAGTCTCCTGCCGACCCCCCCATCATCAGCAGCATGATGCCATACTATTCATCTCCAGGCGTAGGTTGGCCCACGACATGCCGTTGGGAAACACAACGGAGATGAACAGACCCATCAAACAAGACCCCACCCACAGAACCATCACTTCCTGGTGGCCAAACAGACTGAGGATCGTAGCGACGAGGATGTTGCCTGCGATATCCCCAATGATCATCTGTCGGACGGAGAAGATCTGCGACAGCGGAACTCCCAACAGACGACCTGCAGTGAAACTGGCCCAGAACGCCGTCTGCAAGTTGGTGGCGTCCGATTTTCTCATTTTGATATCGCTATCAATGGCAAAACTAAAGAGAAATTTCCCATAAGCTCGCTCGCCCCCTACCGCCTGGATGTAGTAAAAGAAAAGACATATCAACAATTGAACCCCGTACGTCGTATGCCCGTATGCGCATGACGCTGGTGAAATCATCTTCCGGAACTCGGTGTTTGGTTCGCGAAGTTTGAATCCTGAAGGAGGGCCTTTCAAATATAATCCACACAGGATGAGAGAAAAGAGAAAAATAACGCCAGCAATTATACAGTAGGGAATCTCAATGCGTGACGTATCTACCCAGACTTCCTCTGTCGCGTTGGGAGGTGATGTCGTCATGAGTGACGACGTTGTGACGTCATCATCAATCGTTAATGCATCAGCTGAAAGGAAAGGTCGCGCCACCTGTGGAGCAATTAATGCTCCCAGTCCGAATCCAAAATGAAGTGAATGCATTGGTGATGCTGTGCTTTCTCCCCAAAGATGGATAACCATTGCATTGCCACCTGGAAGCAGAGTGGAAGCACCCTGTAATGAATAAAAACCCACAAAAACACCCCCCCAAAAAATAATATAATTTATCTCTGAGAATCCGTAAAAGTTACTATGTCGTATCTACCTGTGTTGATGATGCCTTCAGCGAACCCATTGACAGCAAACATGGCGGCCGTCAGGATCACAGAGCTGCTGAAAGGGGTCACGGACGCTGCTATCGACATGAGAACGAGGCAACCAGCCATAATGAGGTCAACATGATGGTTGAAGAATTCATTGATGAAGCCTCCTAACACAGCTCCACCCATCATGCCAAAACTCTTCCCTACGAGCACTTAAGCAACTTCTTCATAATTCACTCCAAGGCGGTCTTTGAGATCAGGAAGGGTGGGTCCAACGATTTCTCCGGCCATTCCCTGCGTGGGATTGTATCGACATTGACATTTTAGTGCATTCTTAGCCCCCTCGATTGTTATTTACATTTAATTAAGAGTTTTAACAGACAATGCAAGTTCCGGAACCCAGAAATGATAAAACGCTCGAATGACCATATAATCTCACCCTTGGCCTTGAATTGGGTCGTCATCTTGAACATGTACTAACAGACGAAAACTGACAAATAACCTTATGTTGACCGCTGAATGTGCGAGACCTTCATTTCTACAGGTGGTTAAGGTTGTGGTTTCCGGGCTCTCCAGAACGATATGTGTATATACAGTGGTATTTTACTTCCAAGTCATCATGGAGCAATGTAGCCTCATTGCTCCATGATTACATCAATAACATTTGATTGTTTCAAAGTGCACCATCATTGACGACTTACAATACAGATCCAGATGACGACGAGGATGATTTGCTTCCCCAGCCTGTAACTCTTATACGGATCGACGCCGATGACGTCACTTCCTGTGCCAGCCACACCCTTTTCATTGGCCGCTGGATGGCCACGTGTTTTTATAATCACTACATTTGTCTCAGTAATCACGTCCCCGAATTCGTAAGCAGGGTTGGTTTTACCTTGCATGATGACGGGAGCACTAAATCACGCTACCGTTAATGGGTATTACTAATCGGAAACATGATTCTTTATCAGTGTCGAGTCGAGTTGTGCTATCTAAAGTCTAACGAGGTTAATGTACTCACGGTATGTCGCTCATTAAGCTACTCGTGGTAGCTGCTCTTTGTAATATCATTAAGAAACTGGAGTTTTATAGTTCTCACGGCTGGGGGTTCAACTAACACACCCACAATCAGGCGAATTGGGGCCGTAAAAAAAATACGTCAGGCTTTTTTTTTGGCCGTACACCGCCAACAACAAACCCAAATGCTAGCCCCCACCCCCACCCAGCCCATCCCACCAGCGCTGCGCAATTTTCAAACGGCCCTTTTATGTTTTGTAGCATAAAATCCATTTTTGTTTGAGTGCTGTGTTTCTGTGGGTAGAAGACGGCTTTGTGTTGTCTACACGGTGTAGATGGTTGGTGCTTCTTTGTACGCGTCATATGAGATGTAGGCCAACTATCTAGAGATATCCATTCATCAAGACATGGCACAGATAGAGGAAAAGGGAGTGTAGGCGTGTTGGTGGTCGGGCGTTGACCGATATCGTGTTTCATCTCCCCACCTACCTGTCATTCAGGAGTAATATTCTGCAGAGAAGTCGTGAGGTGATTGGGCGACTTATTCAAGTGATATTAGAGGTCCTCAGTGACAGTAGCAACGCCATATCACGACGCTCGCCAGCCCTTTTGTCTGCGCACTTTTCTTTCCGTACGAGACGTTCATTGATGCAGCACGCTGATCGTGATCAGACATATCCCACAAGCGTCACGACAATTAAACACGAATCATAACCGCTTTGTTCAGACGACAAAAGACTGCATAACTAGACCATAACCTGGCGCAGTCATTCAGCGCTGGCAAGCTTCAATTCGGACAACATTGAAGCGTCTTTTCCCCTTGTGACGAATATTACCGCTAATTAGCCGACGAGAAAAAGAAGTGAGTCTCGAAGCTTTGATGTTGGCGAAATACGCACCTACTTCCGTGGGCTTTATGACCACATAAAAGTACAACAACTTGGTTGATTTTATCTTTCTGATATATAATCGCCTTAATAAATGACCATAACTAGCAAATCACTTTATGAAGCTTGTATTTGCTTGACAGCAGACAACTTATTCGGTAGGTAAAATCCGATGCTAACACCACCAGGCCTCACCCCAACTGACATCTCCTCACATGGCATCTCCCCACTTGGCATATTTCCACCTAGCATCATCCCACCTGGCATCTCCTAACATGTCATCACCCCACCTGTCATCTCCTCTCATGGCATCACACAACCGGGAGTCACATCACCTGGCATCTCCTCATATGGCATCACCCCACCTGGCATATTCCCACCTCGCATCACCCCACCTGGCATCTCCTCACATGGCATCACCCCTTCTGCGGTATTCGGTGGCCAAACAATGTGGGGGGGAAAAGAAGTACTCGTTAACAACACAGCTATCCCAAATCGTAGAAAATACAAAAAATGTCATGTTGTATGACGTTGCATCTGGTGATGAGTGCAGTAAAAGGAAATATACCAGACAGGTAGCACAGCGCTAGACCTATCTTAAATAGTGACTTTGTGGGTCTGGCATAAAACCAAGCGGTTCACTGACATACTTCTACCTCTCTAACTGTCACGTGCAATGTCATCCCTAGCTCAATCATCCACTGGCATTCTTTAAAAACTTATCGTGCCCACTGGTGCGAATACACCATCGTTTTGTCTTGATAAAGACACTAGCCCAACATTTCGGAGCTTATCCCATTATCGCCATATTGTCTGTGGACCATGATGCATACCATTTGGATATTCATATTTGATAACTTTTTTCTGAGAACTCGGCGTATAAGCTGAGTGAGTTAATACAATCTGTGCCGATGTGTTTTTTTCTAATGGGTAAAAAAATAAAATGAGGAATGTGCAGAAAATCATCAAAGTGGTTGATGGCCGGCTAATCCACAGGTGACCCTATACCTGCGCCATCCCACTCAGCCTCAGCAGCTTCCCCTCCGATCAGCGCATAATGCGACAACGTTGTGGCGTTTATTTATATCCATGCCGCTGTAAATGCATACAAGAATAATGATAATAATAATAATAAATTAACAATAATAATAATAAGAAGAATACGAAGAAGAAAAGGAAGATGAAGAGTAAGAATAATAAGAAGAAAAAGACAAAGAAGAAGAAGAAGTAGAACAATAAGAATAATGATAAAAGGAAGAACAAGAATAAGACGAAGATAAAAAAAGAAGATGAATACGAATAATTAGAATCAGAAGCATAAGGAGAAGAAGAAGCATAAGGAGACGAAAGATATAGAAGAAGAATCAGAAGTATTTATATGATATAAACAACTTAAGCATTGTGGATTGCTACAATGTGCGTCTCTTAAATATACGTTGAACATGTAATTAACAAGCAAATGCTAAATTTGGATTAGGGATCTTGCAAAGAGCAAACGTATTTTGGTGGAATTAGAAGTACGGAAATGTTTTGACAAATACAGAAGACGCAAGCGGTATGTACATTTTATATACATCTCTCGTTACACAGGGTGTATTAATGTCGGATTGATGTATGAACATATGTATGTATTGTACTGATATTTATAAATGAAGTCAACCACGCTATATTCATGAAGGTACGAAATTTTAAGAATATCATTCGTTTTAAAAAGTGGGTCGGTATGACTATTATATGCAGCTTTACTTGGGTTTCTTAGCGCTCTTCTTTATAATAGGGTTGTGCGTTTGAAGATGTTTGGTTTTCCATTACCCTTTGCTAATATGCCGTAGGTTAAATGTGGAATAATTATTGAAAACCATGTGGTTTCGAGTTTTTTCTGGGTAGTATGTTTATAACTAGTTTCAACGCAAACCCCTCATTGTCATCTCATTCAATGGGTTTATTTTTATTTTTGACTGTGAAAGTATTTTTCCTGATAGTTTGGCTTCGTTGGTGAATTATTATGTAACTTCGTTTTAATTCAATCTGATATTACTACCTGTATGTTTTTTGCTTCCGTTTCAATTAATTCAAGACAGAGTTATAATTTTTATATTATATTTCATTATTTCTTGTTGGCCAGAGAGTCATCCATGATTGTTACTGAATTTTGGTTGTTCCAATTCTTACTGTTTGTACAGGAACGGCTTTATCAAATGCTGCTTTGTATATTTAAAAAAAAACCAGGTCATCTGCACGACTTTGACATAGGAAGTTTGAACTTAATTTCTCTTATGTCTGTGGGTGCAGAATATCCTATTCAAGTTTCCTGCTTCAGGTATCTAACATGGATAATGGCTATCCATCCCTACAGTTGATTGACATCACCACACCTGAGTTAGCCCAGTGCATGATAAAGGGTTAGTCTCAGAGCCCTGGACATGTGATATAATATCATTGCTATATGACTGTAACAATTAAGACTACATGTAATGCTTATCAGCTTAGCTCATTTACTTTCAGGCTTCACATAGTATTTTTTGTGGCAGATTGTAAAATAGTAATCCATGTATATAAGTGGTAATTTCTATTGGCCTGTGATGACAGTTAAGTGTAACTGCGCAGAAAATGCTAGTAGCTCGAGAGTGCGGAACATATCTGTCAGGGACTTAGATTTGAATCTTATCTTTCTCGTGTCCATTAGAGATATTGTATCTACTTGGTGGACAGCTTACAAATAAAATAAGAAACTATCTCCTTCTTTGGCACGGCAGAAGTTGTCCACAGTCAAACCGCAACATATAAACAGTCTGTACCGTGCCAAATTCTTGCCGCTCGCAAAACGAGTTACTGATCGACAACGCACTGCCAATAAACAAAGCGACCGCCTGCTGAAAAATTCAGGGGTGCTTTAGCTTTGGAACAGCCTGCATAGAGATGCGTTAATTGTGACATGCTATACCGATATATTTAATAGGGCAAAACACATACAGGTAGTAATATCATATTGAATTAGTTACGGTAAGCCGTCCTACTCTACATCACTAAGCATTATATCGCAGTTGACCGATGAGAGAAGATTGTTTTACTGGCCGCCTTCATTGGGCTTGTCCGGCTGGCGTCCGTTCGATTCTTGTCTCTGCTACTAGCATTCACGGATTCAACTGGGTCATTCAACACGAGACCATCACAAAATGATTCTTTCCATGTTCGCTGACCTCTATGACCTGTCGTTACCACGTGACTGCTGCCTGTCGACGTCGGCCAGGATGTTTAGTAAGTCCGAGACGACCCGCGCGTCGCCTTCCCAGTCGCGATCTTCCAGCATGTTTACCGTGGCATCAGCGAAAGCTGGACAGGCGCCGCTCCGTACAACGTCGTGGAGCGTAGCCAACAAGGCTCGGAACCAGTCTACAAGATTCTTGTAGTCCTTAATTCCTTTCTTTATCGCCCATAACATGACGGTGGTTGTCAGCTGGGGTGTTAAACAGTCCCACGAGGCCCCATATTTGGCCTTCAGAGCATCTAATACGATTAAGCTCTCTTTGGCAGCTTTCATGCTTGGCAAACTTAAGGACAACTTGCATATCTCTTGCTCTAGATACTTGAAATCGACGTCCCAGTAGTAATCAGGTGTCGGTGTGAGCACAGGACCACTGCCACTTCGACGGACTGGCTGGCTTATCACGAGTGACGGAGCTTCCGGTTGATAAATGAGGATGATTTTCATATCTCCCGCGTCTAGTTTCTTCTTTAGAGTCACGATAACATCCCGTCCATCGCGGGAGTAAGGCAACTCGCCCGGAAACGGATTGGGTATATTAATGTTTGAGGATGAACCCGATACATGGATGACAGGATGAAACCACAAGTTCAAGGTCGCGTTGGCGTTTGTTTCAGTATCAAACGATGTGAGGATAGCATGAAGATGTGATGCGCCGGGTTGGAATAACACAGTCACTTCCTTGGTCTTCAGGAATGTTTTCTCATGAACCACTTGGCTGAAGGCTTTACTCAGACACGACGCCAGCCACGAGTGAATTAGTCTAGGACAAAGATGATTCGAATCATCAATGAAGGGCTGCCAGTCAGCACGTAATGACGATTTCTCTTCTTTCGTCAGTGATGGACTGATAGACAGTCTTGCTTTTCCTGGAGGTACTCCGTTCGCTCGGGAAGTTCCCACCTTTTACAAAGAGCGTGAACATGATCAAGCGTTATAGTATACACAATATTAAAGAAGTCTTGTAGATATCGAAACATAACGTGTAATGGGCTTAATACCTAAACCCGTCTGGAAGATAGGGCACCTCGAGTAATTAGTTATTAGAAAAACAGCATAAGTGTAAGAATATTGAAGCTATTGAAGCTATTTAACTTGCCAAATCGAAAACAAACCTCAAATGCACCCTTTAGTACGGGCGTAATAATCTGCAGGTGGATATCGTATTTTGTCGACGTCACTTGATGGATACAGCTTCCGTTTCTTTTTCTTGCTAAACTTCCGGTTGACATACCCAAGATGAAATGGGCAAAGGATTTATTTTGTGCTTGGCACAACCGATATAAGACGTCAAACACACTTTTCACGAGCTCCTTGTTCTCGCGAGATGGATCACGTGACGAGTCTTCCCCGGCATTGTTGTGGACAATTGCGCCGCGTTTAGGGAGTGAACGTATGTACCTGTCCATCCGAGTCTCGTCGGAACTGCTCTGAGATTGGCTCGAATTGGTGGATCCTCCTGCTGGTGAACTGGAATTCGTGCTAGCTGGGGGTGATCTCGGTCGCGACATGACGCTGGCTGCCGGGAGCAACGGTCGTGGCTCTACTGTTCTCGGAGTCAACGGAGTCAACGTTTGGCAGATTTAAGCTGGATTATTTCAAGCTGTTCCTAACAATTCCATACCAAGAGAGCAGTATGACACGAAGGCTTATCGCATGACACTCTCCTCTCAGCCAATCAGCGTTCGAGGAAAAGCGCGATGTTTTTCACATATCGCTTGAAACTCGCAGCTAGCCGTACGATAACTGTGACCTGTCGCTATATCGCCTACCTGCATTCAGATTTAAGAAGGTCCTTCACAGAGCTCAACAGCTCCAACTTGGTAAAAGTATGGGGGTTCTTCATATCAGGCACGCCTTGCAAGTGTTTTGACGGGGTTTTCTCATGAGTCATTTGTTTGCCAGTCGTTAATCTGATTGCGTGTCGCTCATCAGGAAGTCAAGGTATAATTCCATCTCCCCGGAATCTAGCTGAAGCGCAAAGCCACTACAGTGTTTCCAGGACTAAAGGAAGACAAACTCGGCAGGAAAGGTGGCGTAGCTTTTATTGCTAGAGTTCGCATGATTCTGTCAGTCTCACACAACAAATTATCGCAGCATATTCTATCTCACCAATGAGAGACCTCGAGTTTTAATCCGCTACGCGGCGCCACGGAGCAATGCGGTCCCTCGCCCGCTTCCGGTATTCGAATACACACAATTAACCATAGAAGGTTGCGCAACAACGTTATTTTTGATTGAAACCTTTCGAGTTATATCGTTGGTAACATTGGATCAAATCATTACTGATGGATAAGTACGGCGGTCTGACCTTCCAGCAATTGAAAATAGAGCTGAAGAAGCCAAATGCGATACTTAGCGGGCAAAAAATTGAACTCCCAGTTTGGCAGGATATGCAAAGCAACTATCAAAACAGACTTGGTCCGTATGGCGAAGTTTGCTGACCCGCGTCAACCAGATTCTGGCAAAAGCATTTGACCACGGTATCCGTAATGAGCCTGTGGCTCTGAGGAATATTCAGAGTTGACTGGGACCGATGTCAAGCCATGTGGGATTGTAGTGTCCCATACACACCCCTACCTCGCATGCTCACCAGATGGGGCTGTGTTTGATTACATGATTGCTGAGATCAAGCGTCCCTACAGTACCAGGGACAAACCTGTCACTCCTGTCTCAGTGCCATACCTGGTCAATGAGAACAAACAGCTCACCCTTAAAGCCAACATGACTACTATTACCAAATTCATGGCCAGTTGTTTTGCACGAACAGTCAACTTTGTCATCTTGTGGTGTTAACGTCTCAGAGTACGGAGATTGTTCCAGTTACCCGTGACGATGAGTTTATTACTACTATGATTTCAAAGTTAGAGGTGTTTTTCAGGGACTATTTCAAAGATGCTATACTTGATTCAATGTTTTTTCACAATTTCTCTTACTGAGTAATCTTGTGTACTGATTTCTTTTTTCTTTAAGGAATCATTTACCTGCATATTGCATGTAGTGGTATGTATAATTAACTCTTAAAACTTGAAATGTACAATGTGTTTTAATTGAATTATAAACAATTAACCCATTGGGGGTTCCACAGGACGTGGTTGTGGTTTTGTATTCAATTAAAGGGACAAACATGAATAGGGTGAATTTTTTTTCAACAGTATTCACGTGTACGGTTATTATAGATTACATTATAAGGCACATGGTAAAAAAACGATTACTGCATATCACCTTTCATTGAGATTCATATAATATCACACCCTGAGTGGGATAGACTTTAAAACATACACAGTCACTTTTCACAAAACTAAACTTCACCTTAGGCAGTTGTGGGGACGATGCACTGCCGAAAGTTACATAACATATAACAAACAAAGATTATGTCAGAGGAAATTTGGACCTCACAGTGGATCATATGTTCCACCAAGATTTTGAAGGTTTTTCACAATCCTATTATTCGCTCAATGTGCACCCTCTTGCTGGAGATCTTCCGGTCTCTCTGCACAACTTTCCCTGTCAGCTGATTCTTCTTACTGAAAAAGGTTGGTTTATTTACGGTGACATCATAAGGAGCAAATAAGTCCTGCATGACAAAGCCATTACCTAGTCACCCTGGTCACACATTTCTGGTAGTTTGCTCCTTTCCATCACCTGCCTGTCACTGGTTGCGCCGCCATATGGGGGAGACACATAGGACACAAGGCCTCCTGGTGTAGCACCCACCATCACCTTCATTGTGTTACGGTTCTTGTTCGTAGAAAAAGTGGCCTAGAAGACTATATACCTGGGTCTCCTTGATCTTGACTTGGCCAGTTGTCCGTTGCAGGTCGGCTCGTTTCACAGCGTTTCGGAGATGATGCTCGTCCGCTACGCACAGCGCATTGACAGTGACAGATTTACCCTAAATTTCGTCACCATCAAATATCTCATGACCGCGTGACGTAGAGCGAGAAATTTTATTTGTCGAAGTGAAGCAAAATGGAAATGAATCTTTTGTATTTACGCGTAAACCGCGATGTAAGCGCTTAACCTGATAACTTCCGGTCGAGCTTGGGACCGCATTGCTCTGTGCCGCCACCTCTCGGAGAAAACCGCAACGCGGTCTCCCATTGTGACGTCTGCAGAGCCAGACAACGCCGCTAGGTGGCCCGGTCTAAGGAATGGCAAACTCGGCAAGGATCAAGCACAGAAAAAACAGACAAAACTATATCCTTGGTAAAACTTGAAAGAAATATTGAAAGTGATTACCGAAATTAAGAGTTATATAAAACAGCTGATATATATAACCAAGTACACAACCGGATATAAAATTGAGGTAATCGAACATTGCAAGAAACAAAACTCACTGAAATTGTATTTTATAACTTGATCCACGTACCTGATCTTTCGTGATCCTGAACTTTTAATTCATATGGATGCATGTAGTTCAGCATGAGAATGCGACCCAAACGCAAAACTTGCGTAATTTCAGTCAGGGTAGCTTAATATACACGGCGATGAGGGCAGGTGGTATGAGGGAGGAGGGCAAGTGGTATGAGGAGGAGGGCAGGTGGTATGAGGGTGGGCGCAGGTGGCATGATAGATGAGGGCAGGTGGTATGAGGTCGGGGACAGGTGGCATGATGGATGAGGGCAGGTGGTATGAGGTCAGGACAGGTGGCATGGTGGATGAGGGCAGGTGGTATGAAGAGAAAGGCAGGTGGTATGAGGGTGGGAGGTGACATGATGGATGAGAGCAGGTGGTATGAGGGTAGGGGGCATGATAGATGAGGGCAGGTGGCCGTCGGGCTGCCACTCGTGTCGGAGGTCGACAGGTGGCATGGGGATCCTGATGGTGGTAAAGAGGGCAGGTGGTATGAAGGTGAGGGCAGGTGACATGATGGATGAGGGCAGGTGGTATGAGGTATGGGATAGGTGGCATGATAGGGGGCAGCCTGTTGGCCGTGGGCTGCCACAGGACTAATGTCCGGTTTTACACCTAGACAATCGGTTGTCACCTGACAATCGGCTGATGGCGACTTGCCCCAGGATATTTTTTTTCATCTTTTTCATCTCCATCCTAGACGGTGGCTGCTTAATTATGTCAAATTATCTATTCAACATTGTTGACCAACACAACCTTTGACGCTTTCCTCACGCGTACGTGCGATCAGTTTTTGATATCCTAGTTAGCTCAAGCGTTCATCATTTACACATTTGTATATTTAAGTAAAGTCCATGAATTTTAAAGGATGTGTGTCGTTCGTGAGATTACACAACAACTTAACTATCTGATCCCCGTCCAAAGAGAGTCCCCTGTAGTTAAGTGATGCTCCAGTTTTCAATAACGTTGTGACATATCATCAAACTATCAATGGTAAGTCGGTTTGAGTGAAATGAGGCCGATTTATAAACATTTGAAGGAGCAGACTGGGATCGTCAGGTCGCCGAAAAACGCAAAGCAAAGATCGTTAAAAACACTGACAGGAAACAGGTCAGTTGCTGGTCTCGTCGGACAGTGGTAGGGAACGACGTTCATTTAATTCCGGATCACAATTCATTATTTCCGACAGAATCTCCCATTTCTCTCATTATAATTGATTGATGTTTATAATATGTATCAAGTTATTGTTATGTAGTTGGTCTGACTTCCATTCTACCTTGGCACTTGGGTTAAGTAAAGTTTTGGTCATGGAGGGTGGCATGTCAAGGATATTCAATTTATTACGAAATCAGCCCCGAACCAAACGTTCAGAAGAACGAGCGGTCGATGTTCCTTTATGAATTGTTCCTCTTCGTCTCTGGCAAATCCATTTTCTCATCACGGGGATAAAGCGATATTCAGGAGAGCCTTACTTTTAGAACAACCTGCATAGAGATGCTTTGTGACATGCTATACCGATATATTTAATAGGGCAAAAAACATAGAGGTAGTAATATCATATGGAATTAGTTACGGTAAGCCGTCCTACTCTACATCAGTAAGCATTTTATCGCAGTTGACCGATGAGAGAAGATTGTTTTACTGGCTGCCTTCATTGGGCAGGTCCGGCAGGCGTCCGTTCGATTCTTGTCACTGCTACTAGCATTCACGGACCAATGGGTCATTCAACACGAGACCATCACAAAATGATTCTTTCCATGTTCGCTGACCTCTATGACCTGTCGTTACCACGTGACTGCTGCCTGTCGACGTCGGCCAGGATGAGTAGTAAGTCCGAGACGACCCGCGCGTCGCCTTCCCAGTCGCGATCTTCCAGCATGTTCACCGTGGCATCAGCGAAAGCTGGACAGGCGCCGCTCCGTACCACGTCGTGGAGTGTAGCCAACAAGGCTCGGAACCAGTCTACAAGATTCTTGTAGTCCTTAATTCCTTTCTTTATCGCCCATAACATGACGGTGGTTGTCAGCTGGGGTGTTAAACAGTCCCACGAGGCCCCATATTTGGCCTTCAGAGCTTCAAATACGACCAAGCTCTCTTTGGCAGCTTTCATGCTTGGCAAACTTAAGGACAACTTGCATATCTCTTGCTCTAGATACCTGACATGGACGTCCCAGTAGTAATCAGGTTTCGGTTTGGGCGCAGGATCAGTGCCACGTCGACGGACTGGCTGGCTTATCACGAGTGACGGAGCTTCCGGTTGACAAATGAGGATGATTTTCATATCTCCCGCGTCTAGTTTCTTCTTTAGAGTCACGATAACATCCCGTCCATCGCGGGAGTAAGGCAACTCGCCCGGAAACGGATTGGGTATATTAATGTTTGAGGATGAACCCGATACATGGATGACAGGAAGAAACCACAAGTTCAAGGTCGCGTTGGCGTTTGTTTCAGTATCAAACGATGTGAGGATAGCATGAAGATGTGATGCGCCGGGTTGGAATAACACAGTCACTTCCTTGGTCTTCAGGAATGTTTTCTCATGAACCACTTGGCTGAAGGCTTTACTCAGACACGACGCCAGCCACGAGTGAATTAGTCGAGGACAAAGATGATTCGAATCATCAATGAAGGGCTGCCAGTCAGCACGTAATGACGATTTCTCTTCTTTCGTCAGTGATGGACTGATAGACAGTCTTGCTTTTCCTGGAGGTACTCCTTTAGTCGGGGAAGTTTCCACCTTTTAGTCAGTACATAAAGAAGAGTGTATGCGTAGATTTTGCACAATATTGAAGTAAACTGTAGTGTGCTTAATACCTAAGCCCGTCTGGAAGATGGTAACACCTGGCTTTATGATTATTACACAAACAGCAAAACTGTAAGAATATTGAATCGAGCTATTTAACTTGCCAAATCGAAACAAACCTCAAATGCACCCTTTGGTATAGGCGGAATAATCTGCAGGCGGATATCGTATTTTGTCGACGTCACTTGATGGATACAGCTTCCGTTTCCTTTTCTCGCTGAACTTCCGGTCGACATTCCCAAGATGAAATGAGCAAATGATTTATTTTGTGCTCGGCACGACCGATATAAGACGTCAAACACACTTTTCACGAGCTCCATATTCTCGCGAGATGGATCACGTGACGAGTCATCCTCGCCATTGTTGTGGACAATTGCGTCCCGTTCGGGGAGTGAACGTATGTACCTGTCCATCCGAGTCTCGTTGGAACTACCCCGGGATTTGTTCGAATTGGTGGATCCGCCTGCTGGTGAACTAGAATTCGTGCTAGCTGGGGGCGATCTCGGTTCTCGCGACATGACGCTGGCTGACGAGAGCAACGATCGTGGCTCTGCTTCCGATGAAAACCTTTCTCCAAGTGAACGTTTGGCTGATTTAAGCTGGATTATTTCAAGCTGTTCCTAACTATTCCATACCGAGAGAGCGGAATGATACGAGAGGTCGTCACTGATGGACGTCTGGTTTGGCACGGTCGGTTCTATAGCTATCATTACGTGTCTGTTTTAGTAAGGATCGAGGAGCGTTAGCGCGACGGGGTCACTCAATCTACACATCCGCTCTGAACGATTTTTTCAAGAAGCCACTATAGGGGTGTACGTATGTGTTGCCGCTAGGAATGTGACAATTGAGTGACCCCTTTCTTCTCTCCAGTTCAAGCACGCATTAGCCGCCTTTTTTCGGAATCAATATTTCATCAGATCAATATTGATCATCTATCTATCACAAGGTTTACCAACAATCAAGTAGAATTTGTCACACGGTTAGCTCCCACCAGCCTGAATGGGTGTGCCGCGTTCAACTTGTTTCTTTTGAGGTGGTCACTGGCCATGACCAACCTCGTGTGGGGTAACACGGGTCTCGCTCTCCAAGCAGTTCCTGACAAGTGTGGTTTCTATGGTGTCAATTAAAGCTCTTTTGTTACCATTGTCTCTAATTTGTCCACACCAGACAAGTAAACACGTAATCAGCATTTAATTCAGGAGGATTGGGGACCACGACGGCTGCTGTGAACATGGACGACCGATTTGTTATGTTTACTGGCGAAGCACCGATAGAATGAACGATCGGTCTGGGTGTCAGCTTAATGGCGCCATCCAAAAATCGATCACCTCTAAATGATCAACGATCAATGCTATTCAAAGCGGCCATTAGTGGCTGAGCCTACCCGACATTGACGAGGAGCTGACACAGTTGGAACGCAAATTTACATTCAGGAGCAAAGTACACTCCTTACGCGTTCTGAGCAAGCTCTGTTGACTAAGTCCTTGTCAACACAGCTGGTGCTCATCGAAAGCCATTGTAGAAGAAGATCTCAATTCCGAATTTTGTATTGGTTTTCAGCTTTGAACTAGGCCAGTAAGCGTTTCTACCAAATATGGAGAGAAAAACAACACTGACAGGGATGAATGTCTCAAGTTGACACCATATTGGGTGGGACGTAGGTTTGGTACCCCTCGTGGGGATGAATGTCTCAAGTTGACGCCATATTGGGTGGGACGTAGGTTTGGTACCCCTCGTGGGGATGAATGTCTCAAGTTGACGCCATATTGGGTGGGACGTAGGTTTGGTACCCCTTGTGGGGATGAATGTCTCAAGTTGACGCCATATTGGGTGGGACGTAGGTTTGGTACCCCTCGTGGGTCCGGTGGTAGAATAGACCCACCGTATCCTTCTGCATGTCGTAAGAGGCTACTAATGAGGGGTAATCTGTTGTCAATGGATCCTGGTGGTTGACAGGAGAGGTCCTAATGAGGGCCATTCATGGAACGCCCGGTTTTACAACAAGACAATCGGCTGATGGCGACTTGCCCTAGAACATTTTTTCTATCTTTTTCATCCCCATTTAGGTGTATTTACCTCTTATTTCCATTTATCATTGAAGGCGGCTGCTTAATCAGGTCAAATTTTCTACTCACCTTTGTTGGCAACATAAACACATAAGTGTTGATGTGCCGTTTAACCCTGTACTTACCTTACCTAACCTTAGCGTCGGTAAGGTAATAAGAAAATGAACAAATACTTTGTTCTATTTATTGCAGGAACAAAATTGTCAACAAACAATAAGTTAAACACGGCATTTAGACCATTTTCATCACTACATAGACCATGGTCCAATCTCTATTCAACACATTGGCCCCGTGCGATGCTGATACGCGCCTCACCGGCAGCGGACATGGCACAGGAAACAGATGATGGAATACCATTGAGCGCAAACCAAAAAACAACCTCTTCGTTGACAGCGCCACGTAGAGCAATTAAGACGTCATCATTTGATATAGATATATGACTGATTCGTTTTGCTGACATGGGAACCCATTTGGAGATTTCCCCGTAGAGCAGAAGAGACGCCCCCCTGTAAACATGAGTCGGATGGCGCTGATCAGTGGGCGTTCTACGGTAGTTTGATCCGTAGTTCCATTAACAAAAGCCAGAATTCTTTGGAAGTGATTGTTTCTCAAACAGATTCTTTTATAACTAGACCAGCGAATGCACCAGAGTTTTGATACTTTCCCTCGTAAATATTGCACAAAGGCAAGGCACGCGCGAGGGGGCGTATCAAGACTCGAGTGCGTGTGACGCGGTGTCGGAAAAATGTAACGGCTGAATACCACCAGACGACACCTGAATGGCTCAATTTCAGAAACAACACCAACGGACAACACGACGATCATGAAACTGGATGAAAGTGGAATTGCTGATAATGGAAATTCAGAGCTTTCCGGGCACAGGCACTTGGGCTAGACCATCATAGACACATCTATAATACTTCTGCATGCGAGTTTGAGGGTAGGATCATAATGGCCTAGCCGGTGCCCAGCAAGCTCTCGCTAAGGATTTCCATCATCAGCAATTCCGGGAGGCTGCAGTGGGTTTTATGACTGCGTCAATTAGCACAGGTACCAAACATATGCAATTAATGACCGCATTTATAGCAATGAAATAGCTTAACACGGTACCTGAACTTGACCAGGGGAGACGTATGGTACAGACAAAAAGCATCGTTAGTACAGCCGACTACAGTAAGTGGATCCCGGTCACTGAAGGCCTGACCAGGGGTGGGAGAGGACGACAGAGTCTGGTAAGCCATTATATTCCCGTACTGCACAGGCCATTAGACACAAGCCGGTCAGCACTTAAGAGATTGAAGTGGATGATGAAAGAAAAAAGTGTTATGCTTAAACCAATATTAAACTGTGATGGTTATATTTACTTTTAAGTAACCTATGTGGTTAAGTGGTACAATGGATGGTTAAGCAACAACAGAGGTCGCTTCATGGCGGTGACTCTGATGATGAGGATGAGGATGAAGATGACAATTATAAGCATCACAATGATGGTGGTTATCTTTATCATTATTATCATGTTGATTGAGATGATGAAGATGGCTATGATAATCATAACATGATTATGATGATGTTGGTTATGAGTTTAACAATGATTATGATGATGCTGGTTATGAGTTTAACAATGATGAGGATGATGTTGGTTATGAGTTTAACAATGATGAGGATGATGATGGTTATGAGTTTAACAATGATGAGGATGTTGGTTATGAGTTTAACAATGATTATGATGATGATGGTTATGAGTTTAACAATGATGAGGATGATGTTGGTTATGAGTTTAACAATGATGAGGATGATGATGGTTATGAGTTTAACAATGATGAGGATGATGATGGTTATGAGTTTAACAATGATTATGGTGATGCTCGTCCTCCGCAGCCAATGATATATAACTACTATATGTCGGTGGGAAAGAATGATTGGTTAAGCTCAAGTGCCTGTTAGTTTTTTCCATCGCCCACTCACCGCCTTCTGTCGGAACCCAGCTTGTGAGGGCGTTATGATTAACCTGGATCCTGGTGTCATAGCGGCAGCAAGGAGAATACCAAACCTCATTCCTGACACCTCACTGAACGTGCTCCAGACCTCCCCGTCAGGCCCCGTACCGTCAAGAAATGCGGACTGGTGTACACATAGAAAAGACGTACATTCCATGAAACATTTACTCTGGAGTTAAAGGGAAGCCAAAGCACTGCTTCAGGAGACAAACAGAGGAAGTGGTGGGTATGTGAGGAGGGCACCTGTAGTATCTGGGCGTCAATAGCTTTGATTGGTGCATTCGGCTTTAATATCAACCCGTCTTTGTTGCAGCAGCTGAAACATTGGATGATGCTATTTGTTATCGTCATGGTAACATCTTATGTTGCTTTTTTGTCTGATCTGAACTCACTATCAGGATTCCGAGTGCCGGACGGCCGGATCTGCACTTGCAATACAAGTGTTTATATGAAAATCCAGCCGGCCGGCGCTCGGAAACTCGGCATGGGATCCGAGCGTATGTGGTCTTACCGCATTATGAGGGAGACGTTGGCAAGGCCGATGCCGTCCCCAGGTCCGACGGGCCCCGTGCTGAGAGTGGCTGCCAATGCGTGTAAAGCGGGCCACGTCTCCTGCTGGCCTGCACAGCAACGCACGTTATGATCAACACCATCATAACGTTATATTTGCTAGCCAATCACAGCATCTGTGAGGCTTGATAAGTTCACTGGCCCCACATAGTTCTCGCCCTCAATCAAAATGTTCAGAGATAATATTCGCCAACTCAGTTCTTCATGATTCTAGTTAATGTTGTGCCAACGTGATTTCGAGACAATTTATCAAACAATTCGCAACTCGGTGGTATAAACGACAATGTTTGGATACATTCAAATTACATGATGAATCAAGGTCTACCGAACGGAGGCTGAACACGGGATGACCAGAACGTGTCCTTATAAGGAGCCAACCCTAGCGCATGCGCAAATATATTGGTGACGCCAATCTTCCAAGTTCCTCTTCCGGGGGAGTAATCATCACTGACTCGGGCCTGCAACATGTTACACATAGGTGTGCGTCAAAGTGAAAAAAATCCCAAAACATTAGAGGTAATACTAATTATCAGTAAGATCAAGTTGCCTTTGATCAGCAGCGGCTTGATCTTTCCTGACAAAAGATCCTCATCCCACACCCTAAACGGTGCTCGGCCGAAACACGCCGCATAATGCGTATCATATCAGTACTTTTCAGAAGGTCAGTTATAACCCTGTCAATCATCAAAGTATTCCCTCCTCACTATAGCCAGTTATTTGAAGTAAGTTCGCTATATATAAGTGTTCTTTGCACACTGGCGTCTTAAACGGGCACAATATGCGTCCGTCATACCCAGGTGGGCGTTATACGTAGGTGTACGTGATGACAGGATGCGGTCAGTCACCTGTGTGACGACGTCGAGCTGCAGCGCCTGCATGGCGTGTCGCGGGTTGGACATGCAGTACTGCAGCGTTATACCGGCCTTGGCTGCAGCTTTAGCCATCAACACCAGCCAGGTTTTACCCAAGGCAATATCCGTCTTGAATGCATCCAACCCAATAAGCTCAACGTTCATCCAATCCTGTTGATGTGAAATCATAGATATTCCTGTTAACAGATCTAATGGGCGAATATTTAGAAGTGCATTTTATCCCAAAAAATCACGAAAATTCCACTTTGAAAAAGAACTTCAACAAAACGGCCATCTTGAAATGTATATGTGTAAGGCAAAATGATATATACATGCAATGAAATGAAACTACAAGCTGGACGGAAATACAAATTGCAAAAATAATAATGTTAATTTCTAGTGGCATATGCAGTACAGGACCTGTTCGTACGTTGTCAATCCCCATCTCTTCGATTCGACGAAAAGCCAGAACCAGAACTCCTGAAATCAACAGACTTCAATCATAACGTCATGATGCAGAGCCAGAAGTTAAACGACAGCGAAAGTGTGGCGTGCTTCGCCACTTACCTCATCCAGAGGAGCCGCTTTTAGTTTCTCCACCAAGAAATTAAATTTGCCTCCATTTTGCTTCGCATAAGGCGTTTTACTCGACCTGTAAACAATAATTGTCTGGATGAAAGAAGAACATCCGTGATACTGCGAGGGGGCATGGTAATATTAACACAAACGCCATTGTGTTTTATATAAATGAACTCATTCCCCATACGCTATGCCATGATATAGGAAATTTCAATAGTTGAATCCTAACATATATTGAAATAGTAATGTAACAACCAACGGCTCATGTCAAGTTCAGACATTTGTATAAGCAGCCTGTTATAATACAAGTAGGCAGTTCACACGCATGCGCGTACTTACCACCAGCGGTTGTGGGCTACTACGGGCCAGCCAGTACGGTTGTGGACGGTACTGTTTACAACAACAAACCCAAGAATAATAGTGTTAGTGTATTCCAAAGTGCACACAATTAAAAATGTAGGAATAGATCATAGGAACACTGATGATCCAAAACTTAAGATAATCAAATACTGTCAGAAAGTCAACCAGTTAAATTCAAGCAAAGTGTTATGTAAAATACAATCTACCTATTGAACACATATTATACCTATTTAATCTACTCTTTAAACATGCAGTCATTTGAACACCTGTCATAAAGTCAATTGAATTAATTCCAACAAAATGTTATGTTAATTGCTTGATGAGAAAATCTCTGACACACCCGTAAATGAAACATCCCACACACACATATTAACACCTGTCATACTCAAGTATACCCACACACCTGTGTATAATAGTTGAACACCGGTGACAACGATACACCTGTTATACCTGCATAATGTACCTGGATTACTTACATCATGCCGTTTGGGAAGATGTCGGGGCGGCCCTCCCATTTGAGTACCCCCATCAGAGGCCCTTCATAGTACCACCACGAGTCGTACTGTATGTACCTGTAGCAACCAGCCAATTGACTGACACACACTGGTCAAATAATACAAATCGTACATATATATAGTATATTACTAGTGTCAGGTACGTACCTGTATGGAATCTTCATAGCGTCGGCATAATCTTGAATGGCGTAGATTGTTTGTTCGTAATTCATGCCCTTCTCGGTGTTGTAGTAGTAATAAGAGCCTGCAAGTGACGCACCTTGGCCTCGTCAATACTCAGGTATATAGTGTCAGTAATACTTATAGGACTCTGCAGGTGACACGTCGCGACCTCATCAATGCTCAGGTAACGTATGTATGTAATAACCATCAATGTTTTGGTAACGTGTGTTATCATTAAGACCCTACAGGTGACACTTTATGACCTCATCAATGCTCTAGTTACATATATCAGTAATAATACCCTACTGGTGACACATAATGACCCCATCAATGCTCAGGCAATATGTGTCTGTAAAAAGACCCTACACGTGTGTCATCATGACCTCATCACTGTTCAGGTAACGTGTGTAATGGTAAATATAAAGAGAAAGCCAACAGAAGCTACATTGAATGGGAACTGAGTTCAGGGGGTTATGGGAGTTAAAAACTCACCATTGTCCATCCAGTAACCAAGGTAATTATTGACGAGGTCACTCTCCACAAACACGTCTGTCCGCCCGTGTTCCTGCCGCAACACTTCACCCCAGCCGCTGAACGCCTGCACAAACAGGCCAGGGGATATACGGAGCGTTTGATAGCAGCATGGCTTCATAGTCATAATTTTCAATCAAATTTATGTCATGAAATTTTGTACACAGAAACACATTTCAGTTTCACGCGTGTTTAACAACCGCATGGTACTATATTCTGATTGATCTGGTTTAAAGAGTATGAATACAACCGACCTCATTGATGCCGTCGGAAGAGAAATACCAAATAATCTTAGTGACGTAATGAGCCGGAATCCGCTTCACGCTACCCATAATTCCCCAGCTCATGCTTCCACCAATGAGATCGTCGTGTTGTGATGACGTAGCCATAAACTCAGTAAATGACGAGATGACGACAACATGGCCATCGTGATCAAACAGCGCCAGGGGACCCCCCGCAAGGCCATCCCGAAGGTTGACAGTTTCGTTGTTCCATCTGTTATTCGAGACAAGTTGCGTAAAGTTAATGAAATAAGAGGTGGTGTTAAAAATGCATTTTTCGGCGATTTGGTTAAATTTTTAATTTTCTTCAATTTTTGGTTAGTTGCTAAAATGACTCGTTTACAATCCGTTCATGTTATAGATTAATCGATAAAGGCACCTCGAAAAAACTCCGAACTTTGTTTACAAAAATATTCAAATGAAAAGCGATCTGGCCCTGTAACTACGCATGCGCAACTCTACCATTTTTCTTGTATTATCGCTCAAACTCCGCCCGTTTTCAGCTTCGTGTGTATTGTAGCGTCTACTATGCGCCATATAAGGGTTCAAATTCACGCCCCGTCAAAAATAAGAAATCGAAACTTACAAAGACCCTAAACATACCTGGGGTAACCGATTTGACTCGAGTTTTTTTTATACCATTACTTAACGTAGTAAGGAATCAGCCGATGATTTTTTTTTCAAACAGAATTTGAATGATTTTTTATGAAATGCACCTTTAAGATCTAAATGATGCTAGCGACCGTGTCTCGCACCACAGGAAAACAACCAACCAGGCTCAGTATCTGACAAGCCAATACACAGATGACATTGACAGCGTAGGTCAGTCAGATACATTTATGAAGTGGTATACTGAGCACCAGGCCCGGAGTACTGATGGACTGCGACACCAGATCCGCTCAATAACACAAATCCCGTACTCGTAAGGATATACAACGCATCGCTGATTATCCGAGCTGTCGAAGCCGTTTCCCGCCTAATAATCCGAGGTATCCGCCTGGCCCCGTGACCATAGCTACGCCCCTTATCGTTACCTTAGTAGCACTTGCACTGTTCTGTTACTATGGTTTCACCCACCTGCCCATCCATTTCGTCGTGTCCCCCACCATCATGCCTCCGTAGTTGATGTAGCCCAGCTCGACACCGTCATCTTGACCTCCCACGCGCACGCGCGGGAAGCCAGAGAGCACGTGGTTAGGGTTACCGATACTGGTGCCCTCGAGCAAGTCCGGGAAATGCTGAAATCACGCAGTTTTCCTTTAAACACATCATTCGGATGTGAACGTTCCGTGTGTCGTGCAGGTCGTAAAATTCCAAACAGGACCAAAGTTCAACGTGCATTGTGTTGATTTCATTTTTTAACTGGGTTATATGAGTAACCGCAGCTGAGTAAGGTCGGGGGTTATTGATCAGTGACCTCTACGAATCGATATCAGTCAGATTCAAAGTGAGATCAATCATAAGTAGAACGCAAAGTCACATCATTAAATATCACCCACACCTGTTCGAACACGACGAACGGCTCGTCGTCGTACATCTTAAGGACAGTCATCAAGCGTCCATTACCCCCGGCAGAGTACTCCATCTCAACGCTCCTCCAAGCCCCATGCGCGTCCCGACCACTTCCGGTCTCGTTTCTGACGTACGTCAGGCTGCCGTCTGCTACAGAATATCGCATGTCGTTTGCATTCAAGAAGGCTGGGACGCTCCGGAGCCATGTTTTCCCGCGCATTCTCAGTTCATATGAAGCGAAGGGCAAAACTTCAAAGTCAAAATCCCCATAGCTCTGGGCTGACGAGGAAGAAGACGTTGAACCTGTGAGATATTGCACAAGGAATAAAAATATATCAAACGGAGCATTAATCCAGCCAATAACTAACATTTTCCGCTCTCCAAGTATGCGGCTCACCCATGGTGAAATAACCGACTCATTGCGTAATCTTTGTATCCAGACGCTCGTTAGTGTGAGCAGATTAGACCAGAACTTACACGTCGTAATGCAGAGGCCGACCACAACGGCAACAACCCCGATCCAACTCCACATTTCTGAATCCCGCTTCAGCTGCCGAACGACTGCGCCAAACAGAAGCACGGAGCACACTTTCACTTCCCTCGTTCAATGCTTCAAGATTATCCGGAAATCACACGCCTCTCGTGCGCGTAACGAATGTCATCAATGTTTGGAGAGGGCTCTTCGTATTTGTCTTAAATGACATGTTAATGGTTATATTAGACCAGTTTAGCTTGTGACCTCTCCAGCACTGAGCGCCCCATGTGTATCGTACCTTGGAGATTGAACTTTGATAAGCAGCACAATCTGGCGTTATCTGGGTGGGAGGTATCATCGTCCTAGTGTGATAACAAAATTATATGCACAAGCGATACTGACACAAATTGTATTTTTATTGATAACAAATGGTTAAGTGTAATTATTTTACTTGCATAAGGAGAAAAAATCGACTTAGGGCAAGAAAATGGGCAATTACTTAATAAGGGACTGGAAGGATTTCCATTTAGTTGTTTTAAAACAGAGAGCAAGTCGATGTCCTTGCTTTATTGTAATGTGACCCTTCTCTTTATAGCGTCCTCACAACCATGACCTTACATATGGACGGCTTGAGTAAAGATGCAATGTTACATCCATTAAAGAGGCTGTTCAGCCCCATATAAGGCACTCATGGGTCATTTTGTTAATGCATAACTACGCTTAACGCAGACATAAATAATGGCATCTTTTAATCTGTGCCGCAAAGTTTACTTGATCGAAAATCATGTTGATAAATTTTCAACATTATTATATGACTGGAAATATCCATGATGTATTGTGGAAATCTGTTTTTTAGTTATGTCGTTCCATCGATAACGGTGCCTCCCTAAAACCATGAACCACAATAATGTTAGTTGTAAATCATTACGCGCTCTATAACTACCTCGCTATCGATTAGTATACTTCCGCTTTGATTACAAAATGTAGATTTCAACAAATCTGCTCTCATTTAAGTTGTGGACATCATTGCGCACAAATTAGACCGACAAGCAGGAAGGGTGATTTCCGACAACATAAATGGTGACAGCCGAAGTAAGGATCTATTTTCTGAGACCGCAGCGCCGCGTAGCGACTGAAAGTCTGAAAACTAAAAACTTTTGGTTTCCAAGGTGCGGTTGCCAAGCAGCTTGCTAGGCAATCTCGTTACAAATAAGGGGCTTAACAGTCTGTTTAACTTAGCGTCGATTAAGATTATAGATGAAACCAATGAGTCACTAGGGGAGAGAGAGGAGGTGTGAGCACTATATGAATCTTCTGACAGATAACACAATCAATGTATGTTTAACATAATGTATTGTCTATATAATAATCCAACTTTAGACGATGCATTCGAATGAATTCGATGAATAAGATGCATAAAAATTGCTTGCTTTAAGAACTTCCAATGGATGAATTTTGCTAAAGAGTCCTATCCGAATGGGTAGTTCATATAGAGGTGATGGCACCTTGGAGTGGTGCTGTTGGTATAATCTCTTCATGAACATTGACTTGATCAACTATTGAACTACTTCTGACGTCTGGATGTCTTCCCACTTCGACTTGACTTCTTATTGTTGGGGTTCAGTTGATATAACCATTTCTCGGCTTTACGGTTTTGCTTTGATTTGGATTCCTGTGGAACACGATGGAAGGTGTAGCTCAAAAACAAGATGGCGGCTCCCAGAGAGATGACCGGAATAAGGCAAGAACGGGACTGTAGAGTGAGGAAGGAGAGGTGGTTCATGACGAAGCACAGCGCACGATTGAAGGGGATCCAGCACAAGCGATAGAGCAACCAAGGTGACATCACCCGGATGAGGGTTTTCATGCTATGTTCGAACCTTGTTCCTGTAAAGTAGAGCGCTACGCTAGGTTCGGCGAAAACGATCCCAGCTAGCAGGAAGATCAAAGTGGCGGTGATGGGCGTGGCCTCCATGCCATCTCCAAGTGACGTCACTGTGTTAGCTAGTAGCCGAGTGACGCTCTGTAGTGTGATTTGCATCTCGGGCTCCGAGCACCAACGGAACAAAAATCCCAGCATGCTGACAGTGAGGGCGATATCCTTGAGTAATCGCTCTCAGTTAACCCACATCACCGCTTGATTACAGATTCTAAAACTTCAGTCTGAAATAGACGGTAACAAAGCAACGACCGTTGTTGTGGATATTGTGTGCGCACAGTAAACAAAGGCTTGTGCTTTGTTGTTTGTTTCTAACAGTGGACAATAGATCATTTATGGCGACAATGAGGATGAATATGACACGCAAATGAGATTAGAATCATAACGTCTGCTCTCCTCTTACATAACCTATTGGCGTTATGATCATTCCGCCCGCGCTTAAGGACATGCTTGTTGAAAGAATGTTTTGGGGGTCTCACCCTCAGGCACTCAAGTCAATACCCTCGAGGGATAGTGACATGTGTATATAATATAAGGTGGGAAATACTGAGCGAGCACTGGTCGCGCTGTGGGTCCTTGTCGAAAAGACACGTCGACTCCAACCATCCAACCATACCGACGTTTTGGACACATTTTCGTTTCGTAAATACATGCGATGGATTATATCAATATGTTTAAGGAACTTATTCGTGCTATAAATAAATTTATTTTACAAATGTCTGGAGCGAATATTGGCACTGGAGCCAATCAGCAGATGTCTTGTATGCGTACTGCTGTACCGGGCAAAGGCATTGGACATCGCGCGCTCTCATTGGCTACAGCTAGATTAATCTCAGCCGAGCCATTTTGGAGGGGGCACATTCATGTTGCTCAAGCCAACCCAAAACGTCTTTCTGTTTACGTCTATTGTTTACAATGTGGTCGTACTTTATCAACGTGTGATTTCCCTTTATTTCGACGTTGCCCCACGTGGAGAACAAAATCCTTAGCGCGTGTTTTAAGATTATAAGGTCATGCCAATTGAGGTCACGAGAATCAATCGCTCTCTCTAGTCAGCTGACCTCATTCGCTCAATGATCTCTTTGTTTTGATCGAGTAACATGGATCTCCGTGTGTCGTATTTAGCTCGATTAGGGCACAACGTTTTGAAAAGTGGACAAGTAGGCGTTGGGAAAACCTTGTTAGTTTCACGCATCGCCAAAATACTTGAGCGTTTGGGGAGAGCCGTCGTCATGACTGCGTCAACTGGAACTGCAACCAACCAGCTCCCGGGTGGACGAACTCTTCATGCTATTCTATTTTTGATGGAGATAAATGAACAAACCTTATATTTATATTGTTAAAATAAAAATTGGACATGATCCGATCAGTCTGTCACAGACTTGGTGTTATTTACCTGCCATGTCTCCAAATTACAGAGTGCCCTCGCCGAATATACACTAGTAGAATAGTTACTGTTTTCAAACGAAATAAATAGTCATTTTCATGAATGGGGCGGTAGATATGAATATTCAAAATTCATAATTCTCCATGACAGATCAATAAAACTCTGGAAACTGACAAAATATGACGAAATGCGATCAAGTCCGAGCCAAAACTGTCTTTAAATAGTACCGATCGGTTACAGCCAATCACTGCAGAGGCGGCATATCAGAGATCCTGCTGCTCCCGAGAGCTGGGTCATCAGGGTTACCGACCTTTCTATATATATATACGAGCCAGGCGAAACCGAACAGTACCGAACGCGCTCGTTGAATTGACTTGAATGCCTGTGGTCTCACTAATATGCAGGATAATTTTGTTAACTAAGCACAGATCCGAGAGTAACCCCCTTCTCACTAACAAACAAACGTTCAGCATCCGACCCCGCCATCCTATCCCATCAAGCCTATTAACCATCGATGTCTTTCCTGCACGGAGTCACTTTCATATTCGCTATCAGCGGGAGGTTAACCAAGATTGTCCGATATGTACAATACATATGGTAAGCATTCGTTTTAATGGGAGAAATTAAATGTTATCTTGATCTACAATTGAATTTTGAGCGTGCGTTCATCCCTGCACGCTACCCATATTTAGCCGCACAGATGTTGATGGATACATAGATCGGTGAGCCTGGCAGATGATGCGCAGCTGTATCTGCGGGAGAGACATTGGTTAACATCATATCATCAGCGTGTTTTTGTGCCGATATATATCAGTTTCCATATGTTTGTATGCGTGCGTGTGTGTGTTTGTATGTGACTACCTCTTCTGTCAGGTCTACCTGTATGTGTGTTTCCCTGTATGTCTGTCTCTCTGTATATCTGTCTCCCTGTCTGTATGTCTTCCTGTATGTCTGTCTTTCTGTCTTTCTGTCTATGTCTGTCTCTCTGTACGCCTGTCTCTCTGTACGTCTGTCTCCCTGTATGTCTGTCTCCCTGTATATCTGTCTACCTGTATATCTGTCTCCCCGTTTGTCTGTGTCTCTGTATATCTGTCTACTTGTATGTCTGTCTCTCTGTATATCTGTCTACCTATACGTCTGTCTCCCTGTATGTCTGTCTCCATGTATTGCTGTCTGTATATATGTCTCTCTGTATGTTTGTCTCTCTGTCTCCCTGTATGTCTGTATATATGTATCCCTGTATGTTTGGCTCCCTGTATGCCTGTCTCCCTGTATGTGTGTCTCCCGGTATATATGTCTCCCTGTATGTATGTCTCCCTATATGTCTGTATGTCTGTCCCCCTGTATGTATGTCTCCCTCTATGTCTGTCTGTCTGCCACTTCTTTGTAACGCTCTCACTCAATTTAAGAACATGATTAAAGCGATGAATTATGGTTATCTGTTGAAGATGTCGACATCAAACAAGGTCGTTATAACCGTCGAGTCCAGGAGAAGACAGGTAATGACAATACACGCCATATCCGCTGATCCTATATATTGTTGGGTGATAATTCATGTGCATCTCATGATAATAGAATGCTTTGTGTACAGACGCAGAAAGTGCAGACCAGTCCAACTAATACCGGAGATACGGCAGCAAAGAGCGCCTCGCAAGACACCAGTCCGTCGGCGGGACCCGTTCCGTCCGACGTTGCTACGAAACAAACGCACTACATCAGCAAGTGTGACGTCACAATCGGTGACGTCGCTTTGCCTACTCAGACATTTCCCTGTCTCCACGAAGTCGACCATAACGTCTGGCTATACATAGAGCGATGTTGCAAACATCTCCTGAATCGGCTCCAAAGGAAACACAAGATTCTAAGATTCGGCGTCGCCAATGTGAATGGTGTACAATGTGACGTCACAGCAACGAGCGATTTTGGCGCGAGGAGGGATGAGGTTACAGAAGCTCTACAGCATATTTATGACGATGCACTGAGCGTCACGAAGAAAGAGAATATACCAACGTCGGCATTCAGTCCACGCACACACCACTTGTGTCAAATGGCCCGCCTGGAAGTCGAATCGATGTATTGTAACGTCGTCATCGTTGAGCAAGCTGACGAAGTCGTCTTCATCGGCACCGACGACTGCCCCAAGAGGGCGCTCGACGATTTGAACTCTCTCTTGAAAACGGACTATAGAGAACGCTACGACCATGAAATCGATTACATCAGCAAGTGTGACGTCCCAATCGGTGACGTCGCTTTGCCTACTCAGACATTTCCCTGTCTCCACGAAGCCGACCATAACGTCTGGCTATACATAGAGCGATGTTGCAAACATCTCCTGAATCGGCTCCAAAGGAAGCACAAGATTCTAAGATTCGGCGTCGCCAGTGTGAATGGCGAACAATGTGACGTCACAGCAACGGGCGATTTTGGCGCGAGGAAGGATGAGGTTACAGAAGCTCTGCGGGATATATATGACAATGCACTGAGCGTCACGAAGATAGAGAATACACCAACGTCGGCATTCAGTCCACACAACTTGTATCAAATGGCCCGCCTGGAAGTCGAATCGATGTATTGTAACGTCGTCATCGTTGAGCGAGTCGACGAAGTCGTCTTCATCGGCACCGACGACTCCCCCAAGAAGGCGCTCGACGATTTTAACTCTCTCGTAAACACGGTTTATAAAGTACGCTATGACGCTGAAATCGATTTTGTGATCATCGATTAGTCATGATAGGTGTACTCAACACGTGGTGTTTGTAAACACAAGGACAAACTTCCGCTTACGACAACCCTGTTTGTAAAGCTTCTGTACAAGCACTTTCGCATATAAAATCACAATCGTATGTTCAAATGATTGATGTTTTTTCTTTATATTCCCACCTCTGCTGTGTTCGCTTTCCAACGTGTGACGCGACACGCGCGCGAGTGCTAACGCCCACGAACAATAATCCAATCCGCGTAGGTATTTATACCACAGTATAATTCTCCAACGTTATATAAATGGTAAATGTGAGTCTGCTAAAATGCTGAAACAGAATAGTGTATTGTTATGTTCATATTGCACGTGGAGCTCCCGTTCATTAAGCCGGAGAACAGTGGTTTCTCGTCCATCTCGTTGATTCGGAGCGCTGGTACTGTACGCGCCATCTAGCGGTCAAGTATGTCGCTGAAGGGAACCTGCATCGTCAGGGCCAAAATGGCCGACAGGACAGTTATAACATAATTGTTGAAATATTCCTGTTTTAGCTTGCATTCGCCCCCAGAAGGAATCATTGAGGAAAAGTCAATAATCTGAAGGATGAAAATCAATGAATTTGATAAATAAAAAGTGTTAATGAGGGAACACTGTTATTCATTCATTAATCATAAGGTGCTGTCTGGGCCTGGTGTTGACCTTGGTACATGAAATCCGCTGACAAGACCGAGGCGGTGATGTATTGATGGTAGGGCCGATGTAAGGTGGTGATGCGTTGATGGTAGGGCCGATGTAAGGCAGTGTTGTGTTGATGGTAGGGCCGATGTAAGGCGGTGTTGTGTTGATGGTAGGGCCGATGTAAGGCGGTGTTGTGTTGATGGTAGGGCCGATGTAAGGCGGTGTTGTGTTGATGGTAGGGCCGATGTAAGGCGGTGTTGTGTTGATGGTAGGGCCGATGTAAGGCGGTGATGTGTTGATGGTAGGGCCGATGTAAGGCGGTGTTGTGTTGATGGTAGGGCCGATGTAAGGCGGTGTTGTGTTGATGATAGGGCCGATGTAAGGCGGTGATGTGTTGATGGTAGGGCCGATGTAAGGCAGTGTTGTGTTGATTGTAGGGCCGTAGTAAGTCAGTGTTGTGTTGATGGCAGGGCCGATGTAAGACAGTTTTGTTCAGCTGAACTCATAACGGACTGAGCTGACGGTACAGATGTATTCTTCAAGAGACAGTATACAAAGGCGAACTCCACGGGGCTGAACATTATACCGCTCGGCAAAACATCATGTGATCTGACTATAGATAAGTGTTGACATACAACTCCACGCAAAGTCAAGTCCACTTCGCTGTTGTGGGTCGGACTTTGTGATGTAGGTGATGGTATCACAATCGAAGAATACCATCGCCATCATCTTATCGTCCTGTGAAAACCATCTCCGAGTGAGATGTATCATACCTTAACATCGGCGGCGTCTACAATGACAGATAGATATGCTATGGACACAACGAAATACGAGGTGTGGTATCCTACAAAAAAGTGACCTTGGCTTGTGACTACAGTACATAATTGAGGTCAAATTTGTCTCGGTTTAGGCGAGAATTTAGACATTAGTTGTCCTTTTTATTATCAGAAAATATCGAAAGGAAGTGAATTTATTATAAATGATCACTCTTAAAGATAATATTGAATAGAAATAGGCAACGTAAAGACTCGCTGGAGGCAAACAAATATGATTTGTTTCCTTAAAACAACCTGAGCTTGCCAAGCTTAAAGTGGAGATATCACAAGATTACACCTGTAGACGTGGACGCTTAATAAGGTGTCGGGTATATACACGGTTTTTCCTTCTCTTGTAGGTCAAGTGTTCGACTAAGCCACGCACTTCCTCGTTGAAAACATTCTTCACGTAACTACGTTTCTCAGATATCCAGTTAACAGACAGACAGATTGGCTGGTCACACAGGTGAACATGGATACTCGGGCGGAGTTAGGAAAAGCGCGGGAAGATGATGGTTCGGCGCAGACGAAACGACAACGCGGACCTCGAGTAGAAGCTACTATAGAAATGTTCCGTCAGGTGATTTTACGGAGTATAAATTAACACAAACAACAATATCTTGATGTTAATATATGAGAGGTGCTATTGTGTAATATGGTTGATTTTATCTATATAAATGTTTGGATTGTTCTAGTCAAGGTCCCCTAGCCTGTTGGTTGCGGGCCCTGTTTACTTGTTAATGATATTCAATAGTCTCGCAAACGAGAAGCGTAGCGGAACCCCTGGAGTCTGGGACGCAGACTAGGATTGTAGGATTGCAATTACTGTTACATCCTATAGTAAGTCACATTTGTGTGGTCTACAAGAAATTTCCGGGCATTGATCCGGCGTCCAGTGAACGGACCGCTGATAACAAGGCAACCACGGAACAGGAAACACCGGTCAATGCTTTAGAAGAAGAACGGACAGCTGACCACGACAAACTACCACAAGAGGACCCCTCACAACCAATAATCGTCCCTATAACGCGCGAAACCCCAATTGACAAGGGGAACGCCGGAGAAGTCACCGGCAGTCAAGACAAAGCAGACGACGAGGTTAGTTCTGACGGGGAGGCTGCCCGAGAAGAGGAAAAGCCACAGGTGGATGACCTTGCTGTCGACACCCCGGGGAATCAAGGCGATGACCAGGTGACTTAGATCAAATTTTCTGAGAACGATTATAGTATTATGTATTAAAATAAGAAAACTTTATTCAGCAAAATATCATTCAAATACTTATTAATGAATAAATATGAAAGTAATAAAGTTGAAAATGGGTGAACGTATAGCAATATACCAGTCGAAGAACACTTACATTCCCCATTATCCAACCTGTATTTATACCATAAGATTGACATGTGACTAAGATCCTCAATGTACACACAGAGTTCCCCCCTCACTGTTTTACACTATGATAAATAATCCTTTGTATGATATTTGACGTGCAAGTACAGCTGTTAGACAACAAAAACTGGCACGTTTGTTTTCACATCATTGATTAGTAAATAAATGAACCCCACGGAAGTACACGGGTAGAAGCTGTCAAGTTGTGGGGCTGTTATGTTACAAAGTGCCATCAAGCCCCCCTCCCTACTAACTTGTAATAATGGCTCTTGTCATCCCATCAATATTTACCGCAATGTTTGTTTGGGGTTGTGGAGTGATAAAAAGAGCTCCATTTTCACCCTCTCTTCGCGACAGTTTGACAGTTCAGCATATGGGTATATCCAACGATCAGCAATCTTACTACTCCATGAAACACCTTACATGACACATGCAGATGAAATTTGACAGTATTTCATTGATTTAATTCATTTACAAAAAAAATCCTTCCTTACGTGAGACCCATCTATTGCGTCTCAAGACCTTCACCACACTACATATCACTTTCAATCCTCGCTCTTCGCGATTTTTCCAGGTTACATAGTCCTCCTTGGCTTTCCATACAAGCTATATTCCACTTGACGACTGATACGCTATGCGTTGCATGAGTTGTTCGTAACCCGCATGCAGAACATGATATGCTAATGTACGACTCAACGGGAGCATAAGTGATGTCGCGGGGGGTCTAACAGATGTGTGCTTTTTTGTCAATGTTAGGTCATGCTGGTACCAGAGCATATTCCCCCAGAGCTTAACAGACGTAAAAATGTTCCTCATCCCAAACCAGAAATGTTTGATGTGTGTGCTTTTTTGTCAATGTTATAGTACAGCATAAACACGAGAAAAATCTGGAACAAATGAAGATCGAACGAAACACGAGGGAAAAGGAATGACGAGCCCGAAATCATGATACCTGAACAACTTCCGGTCACGGAAACAGACGCCAAGCTCCCTTCTTGTCCATCCGGGGAAACTGATGACGTAATAATGGGGCGTGTTGAGCAAAAGGAACCGATTGGATCAATCGAAACACCAGAAGTTGACGTCATATCGCTGATGTGTCTGGAAAACATCGAGGAGCCGGTGTGGTCTTTGATGGAGCAACTCCAAGAAGAAGACATCGAAACCGTAAAGGACGCATTCGGAATTCTAGAATTCGTCAGGCATGATATCAAAGACAAACGCTGCAGTGTGTTGGCGATTTGCAGCAGGGAAAACCAGATTTATGAAATGAAAATCCGGAGGTGTCTGGAAGAGATGCATGAAGAGATGACGTCAGCCATTGAGGTGGGTTCTCTGTGGGCGGTAGTAGTTATGGCAAGGAATCAGTTGGTTAGTGACCACGCATGATGAAGATAAGCATCGGTTCTCGGCCAGGTTCTCTGGTACCATGGCCACGGACCCAGACTTACGTCACACTATTAAGGGGAATAAAAATTGTCGACGGCGAAACAGGTAAGTTCCCATGTAGTAAAACCCTAGATGAGCCTTGGAACGCAACTCTAATACACCCATTGGTATTTAATTCATTTCTAGAATTGTCTCGGCAATCAACATATCAACTTACTCATCGGCGAACCGACGACAAATCATGCTTGGTGTAATTCGCAACGTTTTATCTACGTAAGCATGCGCATGTGTTTTTTTATCAACCCGCCTAGAAAGTCTATAAGCTGCGCATGCGTACGTGGACACGGTAAATAGAAAGTGAATATGATTGTTGACAAGAATCCTGATTTAATGGTAGGTGAAGATAAGAGCACTAGATAGAACAAACCTTCGCGTTGTTTCCAGCCGCGGCGAGTTTTAATGAGTGTTTGACCCTAGAACGTGACGTTCGCTTTCAGGAGCGCCCCACTCACCGCCCGGCTGCACCTGACATCGACATCTCTGGTCCAATTGAGGAGAACGTGACGCCGCCAAACGAACCACAAAGTCCGCCGCCCTCACCGACACAGCTCCCTGACGAGAGCTACTTCCCACCCCCACAACCTAACCGTTCCCCACCCCCACAACCTAGCTACCCCGCACCCCCACCACCAAGCCACTCCCTAACCCCGCAACCTAGCCACCCCGCACCCCCCCCACCAAGCCTCACCCCACCACCCAACCAACCCACCACACCCCACCACCGCAACCAAGCCACTTTCCCCCCCGCAACCTGACCCCTCCCAACAATCACCACCAAGTAACCCCGCACCCCCATCACTAAGTAACTCCCCACCCCCACAAACTAGCGACTCGCCTCCAAGCTATTCCCCACCCCCGCCACATATCCACGCCCCACCCCCACAACCCAGCCATGAACCCCCACCCCTACAACCCAGCCATGCCACACCACCTCAACCAAGCCACACTCCACCCTCTCAACCAAGCCATGCCCCACCCCTAGAACCCAGCCACTTACCGACCCCGCCACCGAGAAAGAACAACCCATCATCTAAGCCACCAAGCAAGAACGATTCAACCTCACTTGCACCGAACGAGAAAGACTCACAAACAAATAACAAAGCCGAACAGGCTCAAAAGGTAACGACTATTTGGAACGCGTAATCTATAAGAGGGGATTTCTGTGTGAGTTCCAAGACCAGGAGGTCCAGGATGAGACATGTGTATGATTCCATCTGACGTCCCGGATGAGACAGGTGTATGATTCCATCTGACGTCCCTGATGAGACAGGTGTATGATTCCATCTGACGTCCCGGATAGGACAGGTGTATGATTCCATCTGAGGTCCCGGATGAGACAGGTGTATGATTCCATCTGACGTCCCGGATGAGACAGGTGTATGATTCCATCTGTGACAAACTTGGTCACATGCCTTGACATGTTTGTTGATGAAGTAGTCACATTTCCATGGGAGATAGCTGGCTTATTTAACACGGATCAGTTGGACCATTATAAACCCACCATTAGCAATAACTCTGTATGACCAAAGTGGTGTGGTCAGAATGGTTTAGCCCAAGCGCTTGTGATAGTAATGGTAATATTGGGGTTTTACGTCACTTTAAAAAACGTGGTGATATCGTGACGGTGATTGTGATGCTTGGACTATCATCATTGGTGGTGATGCAGGAAGGTGATGTTTTCTTGTGGGCATAATGGGGTGACTCGTTTCATTGGCGGCTATGTAAGTTGAAAATATTCTGTCGGTGAATACAGGTGGTGGATGAACCACGTGACACAGGACCCGCTCCATCCGACTCTGATACCGAACCAATGCCTTCTACAGATACACTACCAGCTGCTGAGACAGACTATAAATCCAAGGCAACCGATGACAAGGATATTGATCCTCCGGTCTCTGCCGGAAATAAACCGGACGTCTGGGAGCAGGTAGCTGATGACAAAATGGCGCAACTTTCGGACACGGCAGAAAACATGGCTGCAATTGATCTCGCCTCTACTGTTACCGACATGACGAGGAAGCTGAGAGGAAAGTTCCGACGTAAAGACGACCTCAGCTGTGACCTCAAGGTCACAACCTCATCCCCGACGGTCACAAAAAAACGGAACAAATCGACTGATGATAAAGCGGAAGTACTAATGGACCCCGGTCTGTTGATCGGCTTGTGAGAACAGGGGTAAAAAACAACGGGGTGAAACGGTGGTATCGGAGGTGCACTGTTCTTATGTATAGCTGCACAGCAGTTGTTAGAATGGTCGGCAATGGAATTATATTTCTTATATTTTTTTCAAAAATCAAACATTGACTTGCGTTCTGCCGGGTCTGATAACCTCGGTAAGGCTACCCACGATAAGCTCATGTACGGTTGATGTATTGAGCCTGGATTTGTACGTGCTTGTAAGATATAATAGAATGCTACTCATTACGTTTGACGAATATCTTTAATAATGAACACCTTGTTGTCTACCAAGTAAAGGGCAGTCCATATACTGCGGAGCTGTCTTTTGATTACGAATCTGTTCCATGGTTTGTATATATACTTCCTTTCACACACACGACACCACCACAACCACACACACCCCACACACAACACACAACCAAACCACACCCACACCCACCACACCAATACATATACATATATATATATATATACTCATAAATATATCTTATATATAGTATATGTTATATATATATGATATAGAGAGAGAGAGAGAGAGAGAGAGAGAGAGAGAGAGAGAGAGAGAGAGAGAGAGAGAGAGAGAGAGAGAGAGAGAGAGAGAGAGAGAGAGAGAGAGAGAGAGAGAGAGAGAGAGAGAGAGAGAGAGAGAGAGAGAGAGAGAGAGAGAGAGAGAGAGAGAGAGAGAGAGAGAGAGAGAGAGAGAGAGAGAGAGAGAGAGAGAGAGAGAGAGAGAGAGAGAGAGAGAGAGAGAGAGAGAGAGAGAGAGAGAGAGAGAGAGAGAGAGAGAGAGAGAGAGAGAGAGAGAGAGAGAGAGAGAGAGAGAGAGAGAGAGAGAGAGAGAGAGAGAGAGAGAGAGAGAGAGAGAGAGAGAGAGAGAGAGAGAGAGAGAGAGAGAGAGAGAGAGAGAGAGAGAGAGAGAGAGAGAGAGAGAGAGAGAGAGAGAGAGAGAGAGAGAGAGAGAGAGAGAGAGAGAGAGAGAGAGAGAGAGAGAGAGAGAGAGAGAGAGAGAGAGAGAGAGAGAGAGAGAGAGAGAGAGAGAGAGAGAGAGAGAGAGAGAGAGAG
Source organism: Urechis unicinctus (assembly GCA_034190875.2). NCBI lineage: Eukaryota > Metazoa > Annelida > Polychaeta > Xenopneusta > Urechidae > Urechis > Urechis unicinctus. The sequence continues at coordinate 25,264,893 of CM067352.1, read as the reverse complement.
AGAGAGAGAGAGAGAGAGAGAGAGAGAGAGAGAGAGAGAGAGAGAGAGAGAGAGAGAGAGAGAGAGAGAGAGAGAGAGAGAGAGAGAGAGAGAGAGAGAGAGAGAGAGAGAGAGAGAGAGAGAGAGAGAGAGAGAGAGAGAGAGAGAGAGAGAGAGAGAGAGAGAGAGAGAGAGAGAGAGAGAGAGAGAGAGAGAGAGAGAGAGAGAGAGAGAGAGAGAGAGAGAGAGAGAGAGAGAGAGAGAGAGAGAGAGAGAGAGAGAGAGAGAGAGAGAGAGAGAGAGAGAGAGAGAGAGAGAGAGAGAGAGAGAGAGAGAGAGAGAGAGAGAGAGAGAGAGAGAGAGAGAGAGAGAGAGAGAGAGAGAGAGAGAGAGAGAGAGAGAGAGAGAGAGAGAGAGAGAGAGAGAGAGAGAGAGAGAGAGAGAGAGAGAGAGAGAGAGAGAGAGAGAGAGAGAGAGAGAGAGAGAGAGAGAGAGAGAGAGAGAGAGAGAGAGAGAGAGAGAGAGAGAGAGAGAGAGAGAGAGAGAGAGAGAGAGAGAGAGAGAGAGAGAGAGAGAGAGAGAG
>CM067352.1:25188377-25257289 GCA_034190875.2 Urechis unicinctus | reverse complement strand
TTTCACCAGTTTATTACCAGAATATTACTGCCGAAAAATCAAATCGGCGTTCACCTACATCCCCAACTGAACTTCTACTTATTCTTACATTCGATATCGCGGTGAGCTCATTCACCTCAGGTTTTGTGGCAATAACATCAATTTACACGTGGTCATCATTTCATCTGTAGTATTACATATGAGTTGTGTCATTCTAAATAACGCAGGGTTTCACCATTTGGCATTTACGTAAACCTGGTTAAGGTGACACTCCAGTTATTAATATTGTTGTGCCATATCGTGAAACTTTCGAAGAGATGTCGGTTTTGGTCGAATAAGCACGATAAGAATAATTTAGACCTAATGAATAAATAAATTTTGGAAACAATTATGCGTTCTCCTTCTCGGGCGCGGCCGTGTTGGTGCGCAGATTTTGCTGACGTATTAGGCGCGGGTCGCAGTCCTGACGTTCTGCTGTTTACATTGCGCTTGATGCGAGCAAAATAAGAAATATGGTTCTCTGTACTGCTTGCGGGTGTTACCACAAAAGTGATCATTTGAAGCGGCGAATTAGGATCTTCATGTGACCGAAAGGCACACAGCCGTCAGGTTTACCGAGTTATAGAGACAAGATCAATGAAAACGCTTCCAGGAAACGCTTGCAGAACACCGTAGTTAATGTGAAGTTGTCACACAATTTTGCTTAAGTAATGTCAAGGTCATTGTGGGTGACTTGTCAGGGATATCCCCAAATATGATCAATGTGTTTAGATATATTTTGACCGAAATAAAGTTTGAAATTAAGTCTCCTCAGAACAAGGGCTTAAGTATCCAGCATAGATAGAACTTATCCTGCCCTAGAAATGGATTGACATTACCACACCTGAGTTAGCCCAGTGGAAGTAAGCCCAGTACATGGATAAAAACTGACAGACTCAATGCCCAGAACATGTTATCTCATCAGATCATTGGTATGTGAGCGTAACAGTATAGACCAGATGTTAAGCTTGTTATTTTGAAGTATCATTTGCTTTCAGGCCTCAGGTAGTATTCCTAGAGGCAGTTTAAACATAGTCATACACTTGTATATGCGATGGCTTAATTTGTGGTGACAGTTAAGTTTTATTGTACTGAAAGTTCAATGGGTCGAGAGTATGATTCATGTATATGAGTGCCTGGTAATGAATAACCCTGTCAACGCTGCATTGTACAGTTATAAAATCACATTTTGATGGGGCATTTTTTTCTCTCTATAAAGAAAATGGAAAATATTTCTGGGTTCTCTTTGGGTTCACTGGGGCTACCCATTGATATTGTATGTGATTCTGTATTATCTATCCTTACTTGAACTTACATTGATGAGTGATTCGCCATTATATTCTTGTTGAGGATCGACTAACACCGATGAGTCTAGATCGTGTATAAGCAGTATGCTACCAAAATCTCAGGATTACAAACAGAACTGATAGATGAAGGTGTTCTTTGAAATCTTTATTCGTCAATGACATGTAAGCGGTGTTGGACCAGCCTGGCTTAGAGCCCAGTATTTTCGGTCCATTGTTTACATGTTATGCATTGATTTGTACCATGTTCATATTTGTTATGTTCGATGATGGCAAAGAAGTAACTCATCGCCGTGCTAATCAAATGCTTACACAATATTTGCCATTAATGTTATATCTATACGTCACCATTAACTGACAGTGATAATAAAATCCTGCAAAACTATTTTAATTTTTTCGTTTATTACATATTGCGATGCATGGCACGATACATTTTATATAGTGGATTGGTGTTGGGGTTCCAAAACCTCTATGTACAGACAAGATGATAAATAATTGTCCATGATTTATTCAGGTTGAAAGAAGAATCATTGTATTTACTTGGGAATCGGGCAGTGACAGTAGAATTGATTCAAATCGTTCTACTTTCCATTGATACCTTCTATCTACTTGTTGACAGCTTATGAAAATCGACACGACCATAATAAATCAAAAATACACAATCACTCTTGTCAAAGGTTCATAAAGGTCTCTCTTGCCGCAAGATCTGCCCAGACTAAGATCCTCTTAGATTCTCTCGAATAATCGGCATGATTTCACAAAAATGTGCCGCTCGCAAATATTTATCGACGGACAGCGCACTGTCAACAAACAACACGCGCCAGTGACGTCATACCACCAAAATGGCGGTGACTGATCGAAAGAAAAAAAGGGGAAAACTATACTAACTATAGTTTTCGCCATCTTTAAGACCCAGAAAAGTTCAAAAGAAGAGTTAATTTTATGTTATGTATTGGTGGTTCACTATAACATTCGATTACATGACTCCGGCACAGTGTAAATAAAATAAAAGTTTATCCACTTTGAGATGATGCTGTTTCAGAAGTATAGTGGATCAGCGGAGTGGTATACGCTGTTGCCTGGGGATCCGGCTTCAGAGGCTGGGGCAGATGCAGGTAGGTCTGTGGGGATTACGACGTCAGCCGCCGTAAATGAAAGCAACTCAGCGTGTTATGAAGATGATAAGGACGATAACATGGTAGTCAGAGATGTGTCTGCTTTGGCGCCTGTTGAGTCGGATGTGGACAGGGGAGCTTATGGGTTCACCACACAACATTGTTCAACACACGCTGGACAGGCCAGGAATGACCGGCATCGTCCCTTCTCTAATGACGAGCTCATGAGAGCGGATATAGTGCAAGGACACACGGTTCTTCTTCGGGATATTGATCGAAATATCTGGTTATTCACAGAAAAATATCGTGCTAAAACATTACGACAGCTACAAATTAAATTTGATGTGTCGAGTCTGTATCATATGAAAAAAGAAAATGAAACATGCGACGTTATCGTGGCGTTCAACAATGGTGGCCGATTAAAGAGTGAACTTGGTGCTGCTTTAACACGCGAATACCAATTGGTTGAATCTATCACCCGCATTTCGTCAACGCAAGTTGAAAACGTAGATGACGTCATTGTGCAGCAGGCTCTGGCTGAGATACGAGTCATGTACAACAATATCATCATCATCATCAGCAGCAGCAGCAGCAACGATCAGGAAGTCCTCTTCATCGGACTGGGTGATACACCGCAACAATGTAGGAGAGATTTTAACCTATTGATTTGGCCGGATCGGGATACTGAGCCATCTGAAGAGCAGCCTAACGGGAAGTCATCAAAGCATGGACTAAACTTTGTCCCTATAAAGGGTAGAAAAAACTAGAAAACTAAACAGGGTCACGATCAGCCTGCTACAGGAGGTCACGGTCAGATAACTACACGAGGTCATGGTCAGAAAACTACAGGGGGTTACGTTCAGGCTATATTCAGGAGGTCATGATGAGCCTACTTCTAGAGGTCACGGTCAGACAACAACACGAGGTCGCGACCAGCCTACTCAGAAAACAAGCAGATATCTCAAAGGTTATAATGAAAATTTAACAAGCACAGTCACGGATAGCATGTTCTTTTGAAATCAAGACAAACTGCCAAATATCAGTGCCACGGAGATATTCTGCATGAAGTAATTAAGCACTGTTTGCCCATTAGCAGGACAATTGCGTCTTGATCACCACCAACAACGATGCAATGTTTTATCATACTAATAGGAGAAAACTAAAGATGTGAAATGTGTTGTGCTGAGTGTTAATGATTATGAGTGACTGTGAAATTACATGAATATTCTATAAATAAAGGATCTCGATGTAGCATTAGCATCTACATCTCACAACTCGTGTCTCGGAAATCATATGCGCTGTCACTGTCCAGGATAATTGAATCAAACGCAACAGCGGGTGGGTGGGGGGGGGGGAATAGCCAGGAAGCCTTATCACCTCTCGTCGTCATCCCCCTACACCAACACAAGGTCATAGGATTTGGAGAATTGAATCCAACACATCCACATGAAGTCAGCTGGCATTGGCCATGTACGTTTCCACTTGTTTCATGTCCTACATCATTGGATAATGGCTCAACCGAGAACAGTTGTTTATGCAGTCATATCGCATTTATTCCGCTTGAAGACACATATCGATTACGATTTACACACAGCAGGATCGATTATGACAGTGACAGTTTTGGTGACCAATGGTAAAATAAATTTATAAGCGATCCGTCAGAGGTATAAATGTACGTCGTTTCATATAAATGAATCTTTTAGGTGTTCAAATTCTCTGATACAATTCCCGGACTCAGACGAAACAGGCCCAAAAGGTAACGACTATTTGGAACACGTGATCTATAAGAGGGGGGTGGGGGGATTTCTGTGTGAGTTGCGAGTCGTTATTCCAAGACCAGGAGATCCCGGATGAGACAAGTGTATGATTCCATCTGACGTCCCGGATGAGACAGGTCTATAATTCCATCTGAGGTCCCGGATGAGACAGGTGTATGATTCCATCTGTGACAAACTTGGCCACATGCCTTGACATGTTTGTTGATGAAGAAGTCACATTTCCACGGGAGATAGCTGGCTTATTTAACACGGATCAGTTGGACCATTATAAACCCACCATTAGCAATAACTCTGTATGACCAAAGTGGTGTGGTCAGAATGGTCTAGCCCAAGCGCTTGTGATAGTAATGGTAATATTGGGGTTTTACGTCACTTTCAAAAACGTGGTGATATCGTGACGGTGATTGTGATGCTTGAACTTGTGACTATTATCATTGGTGGTGATGCAGGAAGGTGATGTGTTCTTGTGGGGCATAATGGGGTGACTCTTTTCATTGGCGGCTATGTAAGTTTGAAAATATTCTGTTGGTGAATACAAGGCAACCGCAGGTGATGACAAGGATATTGATCCTCCGGTCTCTGCCGGAAATAAACCGGACGTCCGGATGATGGTAGCTGATGACAAAATGGCGCATCTTTCGGACACGACAGAAAACATGGCTGCCATTTATCTCGCCTCTACTCTTACCGACATGACGAGGAAGCTGAGAGGAAAGTTTCGACGTAAAGACGACCTCATCTGCGACCCCAAGGTCACAACATCATTGCCGAAGGTCACAAAAAGCGGAACAAATCGACTGATGATAAAGCGGAAGTAGTGATGGACCCCGGTCTGTTGATCGGCTTGAGTTGAATAAACGACTTGTGTTGACTTGTGTCAGTTATATGACACACCATATCAGCTTTCCTGAAGCTACCACCATATCAGCTCTTCTAAAGCTACGACTGGTGACAGCTATATGACAATATTCCACACACCATATCAGCTTTCCTCAAGCTACGACATGTGTCAGCTACATGAAAGTATTCCACACACCACATCAGCTCTTTTAAAGCTACGACTGGTGACAGCTAAATGACAATATTCCACACGTCATATCAGTTTTCCTCTAGCTACGACTTGTGAGAGCTATATGACAATATTCCACACACCATATCAGCTTTCCTATAGCTACGACTGATGACAGCTATATGACAATATTCCACACACCATATCAGCTTTCCTCAAGCTACGAATTGTGACAGGTATATGACAATATTCCACACACCATATCAATTTTCCTTAAGCTACGATTTTGAAAGCTAAGTTAACCCTGAGTGCCTTGTCATCAAGTCAGCCATTACAGTACTTTTATTTAATCGTGACTACGACCGCACGCGTCGAGACACGTAACTGGATCCTAAGTTTTGCGTGTATGGAGCACATTAACCATTCACTTAAAGCTTTAACGGCTGCTCGCTTAACATCCTGCATTTGATGTTGACATTCTCGCAGCCAGATATACCCAAGCGTTCCGGCCATGAACTTCATCAGTAAGGTACAGCAATCTATATTGGGATTATAACAGGCTTCCTAATTTCCATTCTCAGTTCATTTCCACGTCTTCATTCGCTATAAGGGGACCTCAATTTGTAACTAATGATTTCACTGCTTATAGATATGTTTACTTTCACTTTCACTATCCCCATTTTTTTCAAATTATTGCAAACTTATCAATTTGGTTTATTGAACCAGACCTATGGAAACTGTGAGTAGTCATAAGTATTCAGATGCAGAGACATGTATATTGAACTAGGAATGAATTGTCTGTGTGTAGCATCCACGGGCTCAGTTCTATTTAAACAACCACGACAAGGCATCAACTGCCCCACCGGAGCCCATCGAAGGAAACGAAACGATCGCTGGTGAGCCAGATAATCAGAGCCATGCAAACGAAACAGCAAATAGAAAGCCTAAGCTGTGCAATCACTGTACCAACGCCACGCAACCATCAGAAAGCTGCCCTGTCCCTTCGCCGAGAACAAAACACTGGCGAAGACGGAATGGTCGAAATGAAGTGAAAACCAAACAGGTGGGTTTTAAAAATATCATCATTTTTTTTAAAATTCAATTTCGATAAAACGAACTCGATAGGAAGAGTGTCGAGGAAACAAGTTACTAACTCGACGATGCTGAGGGGCTCATTCTTTTTTTCGCTATTTTTCACCAGTTTATTACCAGAATTTTACTGCCGAAAAATCAAATCGGCGTTCACCTACATCCCCAACTGAACTTCTACTTATTCTTATATTCGATATCGCGGTGAGCTCATTCACCTGAGGTTTTGTGGCAATAACATCAATTTACACGTGGTCATCATTTCATCTGTAGTATTACATATGAGTTGTGTCATTCTAAATAACGCAGGGTTTCACCATTTGGCATTTACGTAAACCTGGTTAAGGTGACACTCCAGTTATTAATATTGTTGGGCCATATCGTGAAACTTTCGAAGAAATGTCGGTTTTGGTCGAATAAGCACGATAAGAATAATTTAGACCTAATGAATAAATAAATTTTGGAAACAATTATGCGTTCTCCTTCTCGGGCGCGCGCGTGTTGGTGCGCAGATTTTGCTGACGTATTAGGCGCGGGTCGCAGTCCTGACGTTCTGCTGTTTACATTGCGCTTGATGCGAGCGAAATAAGAAATATGGTTCTCTGTACTGCTTGCGGGTGTTACCACAAAAGTGATCATTTGAAGCGGCGAATTAGGATCTTCATGTGACCGAAAGGCACACAGCCGTCAGGTTTACCGAGTTATAGAGACAAGATCAATGAAAACGCTTCCAGGAAACGCTTGCAGAACACCGTAGTTAATGTGAAGTTGTCACACAATTTTGCTTAAGTAATGTCAAGGTCATTGTGGGTGACTTGTCAGGGATATCCCCAAATATGATCAATGTGTTTAGATATATTTTGACCGAAATAAAGTTTGAAATTAAGTCTCCTCAGAACAAGGGCTTAAGTATCCAGCATAGATAGAACTTATCCTGCCCTAGAAATGGATTGACATTACCACACCTGAGTTAGCCCAGTGGAAGTAAGCCCAGTACATGGATAAAGACTGACAGACTCAATGCCCAGAACATGTTATCTCATCAGATCATTGGTATGTGAGCGTAACAGTATAAACCAGATGTTAAGCTTGTTATTTTGAAGTATCATTTGCTTTCAGGCCTCAGGTAGTATTCCTAGTGGCAGTTTAAACATAGTCATACACTTGTATATGCGATGGCTTAATTTGTGGTGACAGTTAAGTTTTATTGTACTGAAAGTTCAATGGGTCGAGAGTATGATTCATGTATATGAGTGCCTGGTAATGAATAACCCTGTCAACGCTGCATTGTACAGTTATAAAATCACATTTTGATGGGGCATTTTTTTCTCTCTATAAAGAAAATGGAAAATATTTCTGGGTTCTCTTTGGGTTCACTGGGGCTACCCATTGATATTGTATGTGATTCTGTATTATCTATCCTTACTTGAACTTACATTGATGAGTGATTCGCCATTATATTCTTGTTGAGGATCGACTAACACCGATGAGTCTAGATCGTGTATAAGCGGTATGCTACCAAAATCTCAGGATTACAAACCGAACTGATAGATGAAGGTGTTCTTTGAAAGCTTTATTCGTCAATGACATGTAAGCGGTGTTGGACCAGCCTGGCTTAGAGCCCAGTATTTTCGGTCCATTGTTTACATGTTATGCATTGATTTGTACCATGTTCATATTTGTTATGTTCGATGATGGCAAAGAAGTAACTCATCGCCGTGCTAATCAAATGCTTACACAATATTTGCCATTAATGTTATATCTATACGTCACCATTAACTGACAGTGATAATAAAATCCTGCATAACTATTTTAATTTTTTCGTTTATTACATATTGCGATGCATGGCACGATACATTTTATATAGTGGATTGGTGTTGGGGTTCCAAAACCTCTATGTACAGACAAGATGATAAATAATTGTCCATGATTTATTCAGGTTGAAAGAAGAATCATTGTATTTACTTGGGAATCGGGCAGTGACAGTAGAATTGATTCAAATCGTTCTACTTTCCATTGATACCTTCTATCTACTTGTTAACAGCTTATGAAAATTGACACGACCATAATAAATCAAAAATACACAATCACTCTTGTCAAAGGTTCATAAAGGTCTCTCTTGCCACAAGATCTGCCCAGACTAAGATCCTCTTAGATTCTCTCGAATAATCGGCATGATTTCACAAAAATGTGCCGCTCGCAAATATTTATCGACGGACAGCGCACTGTCAACAAACAACACGCGCCAGTGACGTCATACCACCAAAATGGCGGTGACTGATCGAAAGAAAAAAAGGGGAAAACTATACTAACTATAGTTTTCGCCATCTTTAAGACCCAGAAAAGTTCAAAAGAAGAGTTAATTTTATGTTATGTATTGGTGGTTCACTATAACATTCGATTACGAGACTCCGGCACAGTGTAAATAAAATAAAAGTTTATCCACTTTGAGATGATGCTGTTTCAGAAGTATAGTGGATCAGCGGAGTGGTACACGCTGTTGCCTGGGGATCCGGCTTCAGAGGCTGGGACAGATGCAGGTAGGTCTGTGGGGATTACGACGTCAGCCGCCGTAAATGAAAGCAACTCAGCGTGTTATGAAGATGATAAGGACGATAACATGGTAGTCAGAGATGTGTCTGCTTTGGCACCTGTTGAGTCGGATGTGGACAGGGGAGCTTATGGGTTCACCACACAACATTGTTTAACACACGCTGGACAGGCCAGGAATGACCGGCATCGTCCCTTCTCTAATGACGAGCTCATGAAAGCGGATATAGTGCAAGGACACACGGTTCTTCTTCGGGATATTGATCGAAATAGCTGGTTATTCACAGAAAAATATCGTGCAAGAAGATTACGACAGCTACAAATTAAGTTTGATGTGTCGAGTCTGTATCATATGAAAAAAGAAAATGAAACATGCGACGTTATCGTGGCGTTCAACAATGGTGGCCGATTAAAGAGTGAACTTAGTGCTGCTTTAACACGCGAATACCAATTGGTTGAATCTATCACCCGCATTTCATCAACGCAAGTTGAAAACGTAGATGACGTCATTGTGCAGCAGGCTCTGGCTGAAATACGAGTCATGTACAGCAATATCATCATCAGCAGCAGCAGCAGCAGCAGCAGCAACGATCAGGAAGTCCTCTTCATCGGACTGGGTGATACACCGCAACAATGCAGGAGAGATTTTAACCTATTGATTTGGCCGGATCGGGATACTGAGTCATCTGATGAGCAGCCTAACCGGAAGTCATCAAAGCAGGGGGCAAGTTCCGGTAAAGCAAAGCAACAAGAGAGCAGTTACCATGACAACGGTGGCTGGAAAGCAGGGAAAGCATGGACTAAACTCAAAGCATTAGCCCCTATAAAGGGTAGAAAAAACGGGAAAAATAAACAAGGTTTCGATCAGCCTGCTACAGGAGGTCATGGTCAGACAACTACAGGAGGTCACAGTCAGACAACTATAGGAGGTTACGTTCAGGCTATATTCAGGAGGTCATGATCAGCCTACTTCTAGAGGTCACGGTCAGACCACTACACGAGGTCACGACCAGCATATTCAGAAAGCCGGCCAATATCTCAAAGGTTATAATGAAAATTTAACAAGCACAGTCACTGATAGCATGTTTTTTTTTAAATCAAGACAAACTGCCAAATATCAGTGCCACGAAGATGTTATGCATGGAGTTGTTAAATGCTGTGTGCCCATTAGCAGGACAATTGCGTCTTGATCGCAACAAACAACGATGCGACGTTAAATCATACAAATAGAAGATACGAAAAATGTGAAATATGTTGTGCTGAGTGTCAATGATTTTGAGTGACTGTGAAATTACATGAATATTCGATAAATAAAGGATCAAGGAGGGCTGATCTCCATGTAGTGTTAGCGTATGCAACCCAAAAATCGTGTCACGGATATGACATGGGTATTAAATTTGCTGACTTGCCAAAATAGGTAATACCATGCTGAAACTGTCACTGATCAGGGTCCCCCCCCCAACGTGATCTCCAATCACCTCTAGGACAGCGTTTGCTTAAATGACCCCAAGCTACTGACAGCCAATGACATCTCATCAAAACCACCCCAATTTTCACTAAATATACAGCTGTATCACAAATAATTTACTGCTGAGATACAGCCCCAAGCAAGATAAATACCCAGTGTGCATGTAGGGATTTGTTAGCGAAAACGAATATGATTATGTCTTGCTTTGGATATTGCAACTATGTTATTTGAAACTCACTATTTAAAGTATACGGTGGTAGTTTTTATGGGTCGGCGATGTGGAGTTTAAGACCCAACCAGCTGGTCAAATTATGTAGTGTTTGGAGAAGGTGTATTGGAACTATATGGAAATTAGAGTCCAGAACATGTTCAAAGTATTTACAATTCTTTTCGGGAAAATTGCCCCTTAGAAATCAACTGATGTTGCGCTTCGTCAATTTCCTGAATAGCACCAATGTTTTAGTATCCTATGTAAGTAGATGTTGTTTCCACAGCAGAACAAATGTTAGCGATAATGTTCGAACAATAATGTATGCCCTGAACATCAATAATTGTTATTTATTACAGCATAGTGAATGCATTAAGGACTCCAGCTATAAGATTAAGCCACCAGGTAATTCTGAATATGAGAATATTGCCATGCTCATAAAAGAGCTTATTTCTGTTAGAGATGGGGATTCATTATCAGTGCTTACCCGACATGAAGCTGAAGCTCTGTTAAAGGAATTGAGTGTATCGCAACTGATTTATTTGTTTATTCGATCTCGTGTGTTTTTTGATGTTGTATCAAATATTAATGTTCCTGTACACCTGCTGTGCGAAAATAAAGATTATTATAAAAGCTACTTCCGAGAAACGTTTCCCAAACTCTTACCTCGTCCCAGAAACACCAAGAGAAAGTGAGTGAATCTTCAGATATCTAAAATAGAGCATGACTTGAACTCCATGAAGCCTCGAGTGTTTTACTACAAGTACACAACCCCTAGGTTCCTACTGACGGCAACAGCGGGTTGGTGGAGGTGGGGAGGAGTCAGACAGCCTAATCACCTCTCGTCGTCATTCCTCTACACCAACATGAAGTGAGCTGGCATTGGCCATGTACGTCTTCACACGTTTCATCTCCTACATCATTGAATAATGGCTAATCCAAGAACAGTTACTTATACAGTCATATTGCATTTATTCCACTTGAAGACACATATCGATTACGATTTACACACAGCAGGATCGATTATGACAGTGACAGTCTGGTGACCAATGCTGAAATAAATTTGGAAGCGATCCGTCAGATGTATAAATGTACGTCGTTTCATATAAATGAATCTTCCCCTTGTTCAAATTCCATGATACAATCCCCTGATACAATTCACTGACTCACCAAGCAGATAGACTCACCAAGCAGATATAGTTCACTGACTCACCAGACGGATACAATTCACTGACTGACCAGACGGGTCTAATTCACTGACTCACCAGGCAGATATCACTCACTGACTCACCAGGCAGATATCACTCACTGACACACTAGACAGATAAAATTCATTGACTGAACCGACGGATAAAGTTCACTGACTATTCTAACGGATATAATTCCCCACTGAACAGTCAGATCGAATTCAACATTCCACAGGTATAACATTGTAACGTTAGATGCTTACAGACATGTCAAACCTTCAATCTTTTGGGATTACATTGAAACAGATGCCGTAGCCATCAGCTGTATGGGGGATGGAGATTGCCCCATCAAAAATTGATGATGTCTCATAGGGGTACATTATGATGATGGGTATGTGTTGTCATAACGTGATTTGGCATTCAACAAGGGGATGTACATCATTTGACTTTCGTATGGGGCAAAGAATTTTTTTGTTATTTAAAAAAACAACTATTCTATTCTCAACATTTAGAACTAGTGGAAGCACATATGCAACCACCCCCCCCCCCCCCAAGACAAATCTCTCACGATAAATGAGGCAATACGTTGATGTCCCTCCATATATTTGTCACACATGGCTCGGAAGAATGTGGGTGATCCTTTTGACAGAACCATTCCACCCCCATGACCCTCCACAAGGTGAAAGAGGATATTCTTCCTTCACCCCAACATCCCGACGCCCAAACATCCCAAATAAGTCTTCAACAGACCGTCAATATTACGCGACTTTAGGGCTACGAAGTGATGTTGTCATAAACCCGTCCGACCCCACGACGCGCCCGCGAAAACAGCCAGTCTTGATCCAACAACAAGGGGTCCCTGTTGCATTGCTATACAAGATAAGAACTTCTGACAACTCGTATTTTGTCCCTAAAATTGTATCTAGCTTGTGAATCATCTATATAAGAATAGGAAGAAATCGATGAATGTTAGCGAAAACTATCGATCCATAGCCATCAGTAGCGTAGTAGGGAAATTACTAGATAATATTTTGATTGAATCTTATGCTGATATTCTTCAGACAAGTAACTTGCAATTCGGATTCAAACCATCTCATTCGACGGCGCAATGTACATTTTTTCTCAAAGAGATAATTGAATACTATGTTGGTCATGGCTCTCCATGTTATGTGATGTTATTAGATGCCTCTAAGGCTTTTGATCGTGTTGATTATATTAAACTGTTTATGCTGCTACGCAAGCGAGGCATGTGTCCTATCACAGCTAAGATGATGTTGAACATGTATACGCAGCAACAATTGCGCGTGCAATGGGATAATGAAATTTCGGACAGCTTTAGCTGTACAAACGGCGTATAGCAGGGCGCAGTTCTGTCTCCGATTCTATTCTGTGTTTATATGGATGAACTACTCACCTGTCTGTCACACACTAAAGTTGGATGTCATATTGGTCATGAATTTGTTGGGGCACTTGGTTATGCTGATGATCTGTCGTTAATTGCACCCTCATTGACCGCCGCCAAGATAATGATTGAAACATGTGAGCAATTTGCGGCTGAGTATAGTGTCGTTTTCAACTCAGCGAAGAGCAATTTATTAGTTTTTAATGATAACCAGTGCACTGTAGATTTAAAGATTAATGGATGCACTATTCCTATCAGGGAAAATGCTTTGCATCTTGGTACCTATATCGGTAAGGACTGTAATAATAATAATATGAATGTAGCATGTTCTAATTTAGTGTCACAAACACATTTGTTGATGTCCAGGTTTGGGGCTTGCAATGTAGATGTGAGAAACAAGTTGTTCATTAGTTTCTGTACAAGTTTTTATTGTTCTCCCTTATGGAGTTTAGACCATCGACACTTAGAGGTATTTTGCCGAACCTGGCGAAAATGTATTAGGCGTGTCTGGAAGCTCCATCCACAAACGCGTTCCATATACTTACATCTTTTGACAGGTCAACAACCAATCATTAAACAATTAATGAAGCGCTATATCATTTTTCTATGTAAATGCATAAGCAGTGGTAACAATGTGTTGTCCTTTGTGAGCATACTCTGCGCATCTAGTTATTCAACTGTGGCTTGCAATCTGAGAATTGTAATGTCCACCATTGGTGTCAGTACTAACGCTATTTTCTCGGCAGAAATCACGCCGAATGAGTACCTACTCAGGTTGAATGAGAATGTAATAGAATAGACATTAATGTGTTAAACACTATTTCTTTATTAAAAGAGCTCATTATGCAACGGGATGGGCGAGCAATTTCTATTCTTACCCCAGAGGAAATTGCCGAGCTCCTGTCCACAATTTGCACGTTACGATGTTAATCTTCATTTCTTGTTTCACTGATTTTTTAATCAAATCTGTACGTGTTTATGTACGAAATAAATAATATATATATATATACTATATATATATATATAATATATATCTATATATGAATATATATATATTATCATCGATGTCACGTCACACTTATTAAGCCTCGGTTTATTCATATATTGAATGGTTCTTTGCAGACTAGGTCTGCATAAAATAATTTTTTTGATGATATGTCATTTCAATTCGAGATACGGTTGAACCACTATTTTTGGGTTGTTTCTTGTAAAACCATGATGCGTTATGATCATGTTGCGTTATGACATACATCAGATGAAGCTTCTTGTTACCGCAAACTCTAGTGAAACTCTGGTGACAGCTATATGAAAACATTCCACACACCATATCAGTGTTCCAAGAGCCAAGATAATGACAGCTATATGACAATATTCCACACACCATATCAGCTCACCTTAACCTTTGACATTTGACACGCCATATCAGCCTGCCGACTTTTGTACCGGCGGCAATGGTTCACTGGCTGATGCGGATGTCACTTACAGATCGATATCACGTCGCCTTTGAAAGCTGAGTTAACCCCGAGTGCCTTGTCATCGAGACAGCCATGACAGTATTTATAGTTCATCATGACTACGACCGCACGCGACGAGACATCTTTTCGCGCAGCTGGATCGGTAAGTTTGGCGTGTATGGAGCACATTAACAATTCACTTAAAGCTTTAACGACTGCTCGCTTAACATCCTGCATCTATTTTTTGAAGATTTATTGCAAACTTATCAATACGGTTTATTTTACCACATGGATACTGTGAGTAGTCGTAAGAACTTAGATGCAGAGACATATGTGTATTGAACTAGGATTGAATTGTCTGTGTGTAGCATCCTCGAGATCAGTTCTATAACATCAACCACGACAAGGCATCAACTGCCCCACCGGAGCCCATCGAAGGAAACGAAACGAGCGCTGGTGAGCCAGATAATCAGAGCCATGCAAACGAAACAGCAGATAGAAAGCTTAAGCTGTGCAATCACTGTACCAACGTCACACAACCATCAGAAAGCTGCCCTGTCCCTCCGCTGAGAACAAAACACTGGCAAAGACGGAATTGTCGAAATGAAGTGAAAACCAAACAGGTGGGTTTAATAACTATTATAAGTGACGTCGTGCCACCAAAATGGCGGTGACTATGAGATCGCCAAAATTAATCTAAAGAGAGAAGGGGAAAACTATCCTAACTATAGTTTTCGCTCTCTTAAAGACCTAGAAAAGTTCTAAAGACGAGTTCATATGATGCTATTGAATTTTTTTTCAGTTGGCTGGTGGTTCACTTTAAGATTTGATTATGTTGACTCTGGTACATTGTAAATAAAACAAGTTTACCCCATTTGAGATGATGCTGTTTCAGAACTACAATGGATCAGCGGCGGGGTACTCGCCTCGGGATCCGGCTTCAGAGGCTGCGACAGCGACGTCATCCACCGTAAATGAAAGCAACTCAGCGTGTTATGAAGATGATAAGGACGATAACATGGTGGTCAGAGATGTGTCTGCTTTGGCACCTGTTGAGTCGGATGTGGACAGGGGAGCTTATGGGTTCACCACACTACATTGTTCAACACACGCTAGCCAGGCCAGGAATGACCGGCATCGTCCCTTCTCTAATGACGAGCTCATGAAAGCGGATATAGTGCAAGGACACACGGTTCTTCTTCGGGATATTGATCGAAATAGCTGGTTATTCACAGAAAAATATCGTGCAAAAAGATTACGACAGCTACAAATTAAGTTTGATGTGTCGAGTCTGTATTATATGAAAAAAGAAAATGAAACATGCGACGTTATCGTGGCGTTCAACAATGGTGGCCGATTAAAGAGTGAACTTAGTGCTGCTTTAACACGCGAATACCAAATGGTTGAATCTATCACCCGCATTTCATCAACGCAAGTTGAAAACGTAGATGACGTCATTGTGCAGCAGGCTCTGGCTGAAATACGAGTCATGTACAGCAATATCATCATCAGCAGCAGCAGCAGCAGCAACAGCAGCAGCAGCAGCAGCAACGATCAGGAAGTCCTCTTCATCGGACTGGGTGATACACCGCAGCAATGCAGGAGAGATTTTAACCTATTGATTTGGCCGGATCGGGATACTGAGTCATCTGATGAGCAGCCTAACCGGAAGTCATCCAAGCAGGGGGCAAGTTCCGGTAAAGCAAAGCAACAAGAGAGCAGTTACCATGACAACGGTGGCTGGAAAGCAGGGAAAGCATGGACTAAACTCAAAGCATTAGCCCCTATAAAGGGTAGAAAAAACGGGAAAAATAAACAAGGTCACGATCAGCCTGCTGAAGGAGGTCACGGTCAGACAACTACAGGAGGTCACAGTCAGACAACTATAGGAGGTTACTTTCAGGCTATATTCAGGAGGTCATGATCAGCCTACTTCTAGAGGTCACGGTCAGACCACTACACGAGGTCACGACCAGCATATTCAGAAAGCCGGCCAATATCTCAAAGGTTATAATGAAAATTTAACAAGCACAGTCACTGATAACATGTTCTTTTGAAATCAAGGCAAACCGCCAAATATCAGTGCCACGGAGATGTTATGCATGGAGTTGTTAACCGCTGTGTGTCTTGCGTCTTGATCGCAACAAACAACGATGCGACGTTTTATAATACAAATAGAAGAAAACGAAAAATGTGAAATATGTTGTGCTGAGTGTCAATGATTATGAGTGACTGTGAAATTACATGAATATTCGATGAATAAAGGATCAAGGAGGGCTGATCTCCATGTAGTGTTAGCGTATGCAACCCAAAAATCGTGTCACGGATATGACATGGGTATTAAATTTGCTGACTTGCCAAAATAGGTAATACCATGCTGAAACTGTCACTGATCAGGGTCCCCCCACCCAACGTGATCTCCAATCACCTCTAGGACAGCGTTTGCTTAAATGACCCCAAGCTACTGACAGCCAATGACATCTCATCAAAACCACCCCAATTTTCACTAAATATACAGCTGTATCACAAATAATTTACTGCTGAGATACAGCCCCAAGCAAGATAAATACCCAGTGTGCATGTAGGGATTTGTTAGCGAAAACAAATATGATTATGTCTTGCTTTGGATATTGCAACTATGTTATTTGAAACTCACTATTTAAAGTATACGGTGGTAGTTTTTATGGGTCGGCGATGTGGAGTTTAAGACCCAACCACCTGGTCAAATTGTGTAGTGTTTGGAGAAGGTGTATTGGAACTATATGGAAATTAGAGTCCAGAACATGTTCAAAGTATTTACAATTCTTTTCGGGAAAATTGCCCCTTAGAAATCAACTGATGTTGCGCTTCGTCAATTTCTTTCATAAGTGCCTGAATAGCACCAATGTTTTAGTATCCTATGTAAGTAGATGTTGTTTCCATAGCAGAACAAATGTTAGCGATAATGTTCGAACAATAATGCATGCCCTGAACATCAATAATTGTTATTTATTACAGCATAGTGAATGCATTAAGGACTCCAGCTATAAGATTAAGCCACCAGGCGATTCTGAATATGAGAATATTGCCATGCTCATAAAAGAGCTTATTTCTGTTAGAGATGGGGATTCATTATCAGTGCTTACCCGACATGAAGCTGAAGCTCTTGAAGGAATTGTGTTTTTCGCAACTGATTTATTTGTTTATTCGATCTCGTGTGTTTTTTGATGTTGTATCAAATATTAATGTTCCTGTACACCTGCTGTGCGAAAATAAAGATTATTATAAAAGCTACTTCCGAGAAACGCTTCCCAAACTCTTACCTCGTCAAAGAAACACCAAGAGAAAGTGAGTGAATCTTCAGATATCTAAAATAGAGCACGACTTGAACTCCATGAAGCCTCGAGTGTTTTACTACAAGTACACAAACCCTAGGTTCCTACTGACGGCAACAGCGGGTTGGTGGAGGTGGGGAGGAGTCAGACAGCCTAATCACCTCTCGTCGTCATTCCTCTACACCAACATGAAGTGAGCTGGCATTGGCCATGTACGTCTTCACACGTTTCATCTCCTACATCATTGAATAATGGCTAATCCAAGAACAGTTACTTACACAGTCATATTGCATTTATTCCACTTGAAGACACATATCGATTACGATTTACACACAGCAGGATCGATTATGACAGTGACAGTCTGGTGACCAATGCTAAAATAAATTTGGAAGCGATCCGTCAGATGTATAAATGTACGTCGTTTCATATAAATGAATCTTCCCCTTGTTCAAATTCCATGATACAATCCCCTGATACAATTCACTGACTCACCAAACAGATAGACTCACCAAGCAGATATAATTCACTGACTCACCAGACGGATACAATTCACTGACTGACCAGACGGGTCTAATTCACTACTCACCAGGCAGATATCACTCACTGACTCACCAGGCAGATATCACTCACTGACACACTAGACAGATAAAATTCATTGACTGAACCGACGGATAAAGTTCACTGACTATTCTAACGGATATAATTCCCCACTGAACAGTCAGATCGAATTCAACATTCCACAGGTATAACATTGTAACGTTAGATGCTTACAGACATGTCAAACCTTCAATCTTATGGGATTATATTGAAACAGATGCCGTAGCCATCAGCTGTATGGGGGATGGGGATTGCCCCATCAAACTGATGTCTCATAGGGGCACATTATGATGATGGGTATGTGTGTTGTCATAACGTGATTTGGCATTCAACAAGGGGATGTACATCATTTGACTTTCGTATGGGGCAAAGAATTTTTTTTTGTTATTTATAAGAACAACTATTCTATTCTCAACATTTAGAACTAGCGGAAACACATATGCAACCATCCCCACCCCCACCCAAGACAACTCTCATGATAAATGAGGCAATACGTTGATGTCCCTCCATATATTTGTCACCATGGCTCTGAAGAATGTGGGTGATCCTTTTTGCAGAACCATTCCACCCCCATGACCCTCCACAAGGTGAAAGAGGATATTCTTCCTTCACCCCAACATCCCGACGCCCAAACATCCCAAATAAGTCTTCAACAGACCGTCAATATTACGCGACTATAGGGCTACGAAGTGATGTTGTCATAAACCCCTCCGACCCCACGACGAGCCCGCGAAAACAGCCAGTCTTGATCCAACAACAAGGGGTCCCTGTTGCATTGCTATACAAGATAAGAACTTCTGACAACTCGTATTTTGTCCTTAAAATTGTATCTAGCTTGTGAATCATCTATATATTATCATCGATGTGACGTCACACTTATTAAGCCTCGGTTTATTCATATATTGAATGGTCCTTTGCAGACTAGGTCTGCATAAAGTAATTTTTTTGATGATATGTCATTTCAATTCGAGATACGGTTGAACCACCATTTTTGGGTTGTTTCTTGTAAAACCATGATGCGTTATGATCATGTTGCGTTATGACATACATCATCAGATGAAGCTTCTTGTTACCGCAAACTCTTGTGAAACTCTGGTGACAGCTATATGGAAACATTCCACACACCATATCAGTGTTCCAAGAGCCAAGATAATGACAGCTATATGACAATATTCCACACACCATATCAGCTCACCTTAACCTTTGACCTTTGACACGCCTTATCAGCCTGCCGACTTTTATACCGGCGGCAATGGTTCACTGGCTGATGCGGATGTCACTTACAGATCGATATCACGTCGCCTTTGAAAGCTGAGTTAACCCCGAGTGTCTTGTCATCGAGACAGCCATGACAGTATTTATAGTTCATCATGACTACGACCGCACGCGACGAGACATCTTTTCGCGCAGCTGGATCGGTAAGTTTGGCGTGTATGGAGCACATTAACAATTCACTTAAAGCTTTAACGACTGCTCGCTTAACATCCTGCATCTGTTGTTGACATTCTCGCAGCTAGATATACCCAAGCATTCCCGCTATGGGCTGCATCTTCAGTAAGGTACAGCAAGGTGTTTTTTACTGGTCTAATTAATATTGGAATAAGGCCAGGCCACGGTTTTCAATCCCCATTAGGCGACTTCAGTTTGTAACTAACGATTTCACTGTTTATAGATATGTTTACTTTCACTTTCACTATCCCTATTTTTGAAGATTATTGCAAACTTATCAATACGGTTTATTTTACCACGACCATGGATACTGTGAGTAGTCGTAAGAACTTAGATGCAGAGATATATGTGTATTGAACTAGGATTGAATTGTCTGTGTGTAGCTTCCTCGAGATCAGTTCTATAACATCAACCACGACAAGGCATCAACTGCCCCACCGGAGCCCATCGAAGGAAACGAAACGAGCGCTGGTGAGCCAGATAATCAGAGCCATGCAAACGAAACAGCAGATAGAAAGCTTAAGCTGTGCAATTACTGTGCCAACGTCACACAACCATCAGAAAGCTGCCCTGTCCCTCCGCCGAGAACAAAAAACACTGGCAAAGACGGAATTGTCGAAATGAAGTGAAAACCAAACAGGTGGGTTTAATAACTATTATAAGAGGCGTCATGCCATCAAAATGGCGGTGACTATGAGATCGCCAAAATTAATCTAAAGAAAGAAGGGGAAAACTATCCTAACTGTAGTTTTCGCTCTCTTAAAGACCTAGAAAATTTCTAAAGACGAGTTCATATGATGCTATTGAATTTTTTTTCAGTTGGCTGGTGGTTCACTTTAAGATTTGATTATGTTGACTCCGGTACATTGTAAATAAAACAAGCTTACCCCATTTGAGATGATGCTGTTTCAGAACTACAATGGATCAGCGGCGGGGTACTCGCTGCTGCCTGGGGATCCGGCTTCAGAGGCTGCGACAGATGCTGGGATTACGACGTCATCCACCGTAAATGAAAGCAACTCAGCGTTTATGAAGATGATAAGGACGATAAAATGGTGGTCAGAGATGTGTCTGCTTTGGCACCTGTTGAGTCGGATGTGGACAGGGGAGCTTATGAGTTCACCACACAACATTGTTCAACACACGCTGGGACAGGCCAGGAATGACCGGCATCGTCCCTTCTCTAATGACGAGCTCATGAAAGCGGATATAGTGCAAGGACACACGGTTCTTCTTCGGGATATTGATCGAAATAGCTGGTTATTCACAGAAACATATTGTGCAAGAAGATTACGACTGCTACAAATTAAATTTGATGTGTCGAGTCTGTATTATATGGAAAAAGAAGATGAAACATGCGACGTTATCGTGGCGTTCAACAATGGTGGCCGATTAAAGAGTGAACTTGGTGCTGCTTTAACACGCGAATACCAAATGGTTGAATCTATCACCCGCATTTCGTCAACGCAATTTGGAAACGTAGATGACGTCATTGTGCAGCAGGCTCTGGCTGAAATACGAGTCATGTACAACAATATCATCATCATCAGCAGCAGCAGCAGCAGCAGCAGCAGCAGCTGTAGTGATCAGGAAGTCCTCTTCATCGGACTGGGTGATACACCGCAACAATGCAGGAGAGATTTTAACCTACTGATTTGGCCGGATCGGGATACTGAGTCATCTGATGAGCAGCCTAAGCGGAAGTCATCAAAGCAGGGGGCAAGTTCCGGTAAAGCAAAGCAACAAGAGAGCAGTTACCATGACAACGGTGGCTGGAAAGCAGGGAAAGCATGGACTAAACTCAAAGCATTAGTCCCTATAAAGGGTAGAAAAAACTAGAAAACTAAACAGGGTCACGATCAGCATTCTACAGGAGATCTCCTTCAGACAACTAACTACACAAGGTCATGGTCAGACAACTACAGGGGGTTACGTTGAAGCTATTTACAGGAGGTAATGATCAGCCTACTTAGAGGTCACGGCCAGACAACAACACGAGGTCACGACCAGCCTACTCAGAAAACCTGCAAATATCTCAAAGATTATCATGAAAATTTAAGAAGCACAGTTACTGATAACATGTTCTTTTGAAATCAAGACAAACTGCCAAATATCAGTGCCACGGAGATATTCTGCATGAAGTAATTAAGCACTGTTTGCCCATTAGCAGGGCAATTGCGTCTTGATCACCACCAACAACGATGCAACGTTTTATCATACAAATAGAATAAAGTCTCGGAAATCATATGCATATACAATTGGCTGACTTGCCGAAATAGGTAATATCAAGCTAAATCTGTCACTGATCAGGGTCCCCCCACCCAACGTGATCTCCAATCACCTCTAGGACAGCGTTTGCTTAAATGACCCCAAGCTACTGACAGCCAATGACATCTCATCAAAACCACCCCAATTTTCACTAAATATACAGCTGTATCACAAATAATTTACTGCTGAGATACAGCCCCAAGCAAGATAAATACCCAGTGTGCATGTAGGGATTTGTTAGCGAAAACAAATATGATTATGTCTTGCTTTGGATATTGCAACTATGTTATTTGAAACTCACTATTTAAAGTATACGGTGGTAGTTTTTATGGGTCGGCGATGTGGAGTTTAAGACCCAACCACCTGGTCAAATTGTGTAGTGTTTGGAGAAGGTGTATTGGAACTATATGGAAATTAGAGTCCAGAACATGTTCAAAGTATTTACAATTCTTTTCGGGAAAATTGCCCCTTAGAAATCAACTGATGTTGCGCTTCGTCAATTTCTTTCATAAGTGCCTGAATAGCACCAATGTTTTAGTATCCTATGTAAGTAGATGTTGTTTCCATAGCAGAACAAATGTTAGCGATAATGTTCGAACAATAATGCATGCCCTGAACATCAATAATTGTTATTTATTACAGCATAGTGAATGCATTAAGGACTCCAGCTATAAGATTAAGCCACCAGGCGATTCTGAATATGAGAATATTGCCATGCTCATAAAAGAGCTTATTTCTGTTAGAGATGGGGATTCATTATCAGTGCTTACCCGACATGAAGCTGAAGCTCTTGAAGGAATTGTGTTTTTCGCAACTGATTTATTTGTTTATTCGATCTCGTGTGTTTTTTGATGTTGTATCAAATATTAATGTTCCTGTACACCTGCTGTGCGAAAATAAAGATTATTATAAAAGCTACTTCCGAGAAACGCTTCCCAAACTCTTACCTCGTCAAAGAAACACCAAGAGAAAGTGAGTGAATCTTCAGATATCTAAAATAGAGCACGACTTGAACTCCATGAAGCCTCGAGTGTTTTACTACAAGTACACAAACCCTAGGTTCCTACTGACGGCAACAGCGGGTTGGTGGAGGTGGGGAGGAGTCAGACAGCCTAATCACCTCTCGTCGTCATTCCTCTACACCAACATGAAGTGAGCTGGCATTGGCCATGTACGTCTTCACACGTTTCATCTCCTACATCATTGAATAATGGCTAATCCAAGAACAGTTACTTACACAGTCATATTGCATTTATTCCACTTGAAGACACATATCGATTACGATTTACACACAGCAGGATCGATTATGACAGTGACAGTCTGGTGACCAATGCTAAAATAAATTTGGAAGCGATCCGTCAGATGTATAAATGTACGTCGTTTCATATAAATGAATCTTCCCCTTGTTCAAATTCCATGATACAATCCCCTGATACAATTCACTGACTCACCAAGCAGATAGACTCACCAAGCAGATATAATTCACTGACTCACCAGACGGATACAATTCACTGACTGACCAGACGGGTCTAATTCACTGACTCACCAGGCAGATATCACTCACTGACTCACCAGGCAGATATCACTCACTGACACACTAGACAGATAAAATTCATTGACTGAACCGACGGATAAAGTTCACTGACTATTCTAACGGATATAATTCCCCACTGAACAGTCAGATCGAATTCAACATTCCACAGGTATAACATTGTAACGTTAGATGCTTACAGACATGTCAAACCTTCAATCTTTTGGGATTATATTGAAACAGATGCCGTAGCCATCAGCTGTATGGGGGATGGGGATTGCCCCATCAAACTGATGTCTCATAGGGGCACATTATGATGATGGGTATGTGTGTTGTCATAACGTGATTTGGCATTCAACAAGGGGATGTACATCATTTGACTTTCGTATGGGGCAAAGAATTTTTTTTGTTATTTATAAGAACAACTATTCTATTCTCAACATTTAGAACTAGCGGAAACACATATGCAACCATCCCCACCCCCACCCAAGACAACTCTCACGATAAATGAGGCAATACGTTGATGTCCCTCCATATATTTGTCACACATGGCTCTGAAGAATGTGGGTGATCCTTTTTGCAGAACCATTCCACCCCCATGACCCTCCACAAGGTGAAAGAGGATATTCTTCCTTCACCCCAACATCCCGACGCCCAAACATCCCAAATAAGTCTTCAACAGACCGTCAATATTACGCGACTATAGGGCTACGAAGTGATGTTGTCATAAACCCCTCCGACCCCACGACGAGCCCGCGAAAACAGCCAGTCTTGATCCAACAACAAGGGGTCCCTGTTGCATTGCTATACAAGATAAGAACTTCTGACAACTCGTATTTTGTCCTTAAAATTGTATCTAGCTTGTGAATCATCTATATATTATCATCGATGTGACGTCACACTTATTAAGCCTCGGTTTATTCATATATTGAATGGTCCTTTGCAGACTAGGTCTGCATAAAGTAATTTTTTTGATGATATGTCATTTCAATTCGAGATACGGTTGAACCACCATTTTTGGGTTGTTTCTTGTAAAACCATGATGCGTTATGATCATGTTGCGTTATGACATACATCAGATGAAGCTTCTTGTTACCGCAAACTCTTGTGAAACTCTGGTGACAGCTATATGGAAACATTCCACACACCATATCAGTGTTCCAAGAGCCAAGATAATGACAGCTATATGACAATATTCCACACACCATATCAGCTCACCTTAACCTTTGACCTTTGACACGCCTTATCAGCCTGCCGACTTTTGTACCGGCGGCAATGGTTCACTGGCTGATGCGGATGTCACTTACAGATCGATATCACGTCGCCTTTGAAAGCTGAGTTAACCCCGAGTGTCTTGTCATCGAGACAGCCATGACAGTATTTATAGTTCATCATGACTACGACCGCACGCGACGAGACATCTTTTCGCGCAGCTGGATCGGTAAGTTTGGCGTGTATGGAGCACATTAACAATTCACTTAAAGCTTTAACGACTGCTCGCTTAACATCCTGCATCTGTTGTTGACATTCTCGCAGCTAGATATACCCAAGCATTCCCGCTATGGGCTGCATCTTCAGTAAGGTACAGCAAGGTGTTTTTACTGGTCTAATTAATATTGGAATAAGGCCAGGCCACGGTTTTAATCCCCATTAGGGGATATCAGTTTGTAACTAACGATTTCACTGTTTATAGATATGTTTACTTTCACTTTCACTATCCCTATTTTTTGAAGATTATTGCAAACTTATCAATACGGTTTATTTTACCACGACCATGGATACTGTGAGTAGTCGTAAGAACTTAGATGCAGAGATATATGTGTATTGAACTAGGATTGAATTGTCTGTGTGTAGCTTCCTCGAGATCAGTTCTATAACATCAACCACGACAAGGCATCAACTGCCCCACCGGAGCCCATCGAAGGAAACGAATCGAGCGCTGGTGAGCCAGATAATCAGAGCCATGCAAACGAAACAGCAGATAGAAAGCTTAAGCTGTGCAATTACTGTGCCAACGTCACACAACCATCAGAAAGCTGCCCTGTCCCTCCGCCGAGAACAAAACACTGGCAAAGACGGAATTGTCGAAATGAAGTGAAAACCAAACAGGTGGGTTTAATAACTATTATAAGAGGCGTCATGCCATCAAAATGGCGGTGACTATGAGATCGCCAAAATTAATCTAAAGAAAGAAGGGGAAAACTATCCTAACTGTAGTTTTCGCTCTCTTAAAGACCTAGAAAATTTCTAAAGACGAGTTCATATGATGCTATTGAATTTTTTTTCAGTTGGCTGGTGGTTCACTTTAAGATTTGATTATGTTGACTCCGGTACATTGTAAATAAAACAAGCTTACCCCATTTGAGATGATGCTGTTTCAGAACTACAATGGATCAGCGGCGGGGTACTCGCTGCTGCCTGGGGATCCGGCTTCAGAGGCTGCGACAGATGCTGGGATTACGACGTCATCCACCGTAAATGAAAGCAACTCAGCGTTTTATGAAGATGATAAGGACGATAAAATGGTGGTCAGAGATGTGTCTGCTTTGGCACCTGTTGAGTCGGATGTGGACAGGGGAGCTTATGAGTTCACCACACAACATTGTTCAACACACGCTGGACAGGCCAGGAATGACCGGCATCGTCCCTTCTCTAATGACGAGCTCATGAAAGCGGATATAGTGCAAGGACACACGGTTCTTCTTCGGGATATTGATCGAAATAGCTGGTTATTCACAGAAACATATTGTGCAAGAAGATTACGACTGCTACAAATTAAATTTGATGTGTCGAGTCTGTATTATATGGAAAAAGAAGATGAAACATGCGACGTTATCGTGGCGTTCAACAATGGTGGCCGATTAAAGAGTGAACTTGGTGCTGCTTTAACACGCGAATACCAAATGGTTGAATCTATCACCCGCATTTCGTCAACGCAATTTGGAAACGTAGATGACGTCATTGTGCAGCAGGCTCTGGCTGAAATACGAGTCATGTACAACAATATCATCATCAGCAGCAGCAGCAGCAGCAGCAGCAGCAGCAGTAGTGATCAGGAAGTCCTCTTCATCGGACTGGGTGATACACCGCAACAATGCAGGAGAGATTTTAACCTATTGATTTGGCCGGATCGGGATACTGAGTCATCTGATGAGCAGCCTAACCGGAAGTCATCAAAGCAGGGGGCAAGTTCCGGTAAAGCAAAGCAACAAGAGAGCAGTTACCATGACAACGGTGGCTGGAAAGCAGGGAAAGCATGGACTAAACTCAAAGCATTAGTCCCTATAAAGGGTAGAAAAAAACTAGAAAACTAAACAGCATGCTACAGGAAATCACCTTCAGACAACTACACAAGGTCATGGTCAGAAAACTACAGGGGGTTACGTTGAGGCTATTTACAGGAGGTCATGATCAGCCTACTTCTAGAGGTCACGGCCAGACAACAACACGAGGTCACGATCAGCCTACTCAGAAAACCTGCAAATATCTCAAAGATTATAATGAAAATTTAACAAGCACAGTTACTGATAACATGTTCTTTTGAAATCAAGACAAACTGCCAAATATCAGTGCCACGGAGATATTCTGCATGAAGTAATTAAGCACTGTTTGCCCATTAGCAGGGCAATTGCGTCTTGATCACCACCAACAACGATGCAACGTTTTATCATACAAATAGAATAAAGGATCTCGATGTAGCATATACATCTCACAACTCAAGTCTCGGAAATCATATGCATATACAATTGGCTGACTTGCCGAAATAGGTAATATCAAGCTAAATCTGTCACTGATCAGGGTAATTGAATCAAACGCAACAGCGGGTGGGTGGGTGGTTGGTTGACGGGGGTGGGGAGTAGCCAGGCAGCCTCGTCCGAGAACAGTTGCTTATGCTGTCATATCGCATTTATTCCGCTTGAATGATTTTTGGTGATCACAATGACGATTAACACGCGGGAGAATCACACATCGATTACAATTTACACACAGCAGGATAGATTATTACAGTGACAGTTTTGGTGACCAATGGTAAAATAAATTCGGAAGCGATCCGTGGGAGGTATAAATGTACGTCGTTTCATATGAATGAATCTTCCTAATGTTCAAATTCCCTGATATAATTCACTGACTGACCAGACGTATAAAGTTCACTGACTGACCGTACGGGTCTAATTCATTGTCTGACCAGACGAATTTAGTTCACTGACTGATCAGACGGGTCTAATTCACTGACTCCTCAGACGAATTGATTCGCCAACTGAAAAGGCAGATTTCAACATCGCACAGGTATTACATTGTAACGTTAACCTGAAATCTTTTGGGATTATATTGAAACAGATTGTGCAGCCATCAGATGTTTGGTGGATAGGGGTTACTCCATCAAACTGATGAATGATAGGGGCACATTATGATGATGGGTATGTGTGTTGTCATAACGTGAAATTGGGGGATGTACATCATTTGCCTTTCGTGAGGGGCAAAGTTTTCAGCTATTTAAAATAACAACTATTCTATTCCAAACAGAACTTAGAAACACATATGTACACCACCCCCCAGACAACTCCTACCATAAATGAGGCATTACGTTGTTGTCCCTACGTATATTTGTCGCACATGGCTATGAAGAATGTGGTCTATCCTTTTGACAGAACCATTCCACCCCCATGACCCTCCACAAGGTGAAAGAGGACATTCTTCCTTCACCCCAACATCCCGACGCCCAGACATCCCAAATAAGTCTTCAACAGACCGTCAATATTACTCGACTATAGGGCTACGAAGTGATGTTGTCATAATCCCTCCCGTCCGACACCACGACGCGCCCGCAAAAAAAGTGCGAAAACAGCCAGACTTGATCCAACAACAGGGGGTCCCTGTTGCTTGCTATACAAAATAAGAACTTCTGACGCCTCGTATTTTGTCCTTAAAATTGTTTCTAGCTGGTTAATCATATATATGTTATCATCGATGTGACGTCACACTTAATTAAGCCTCGGTTTATTCATATTTTGAATGGTCCTATGCAGATTAGGTCGGCATCAAATAAAAATTTTGATGATATGTCATTTCAATTCGAGATACGATTGAACCACCATATTTGGGTTGTTTCGTGTAAAACCATGAGGCGTTATGATCATGTTCCGTTATGACATACATCGGCTGAAGCTTCTTGTCATCGCAAACTCTAGTGAAAGGGCGTTCATTATTCATCTAACAATCACATATATTTGGGAAGATCGGCAATTATTTGAATCATGAATTCTCCAGATTTGCGTCAGCTTACACTTGCGGTTGAGAGGATACAGTCTTGTTCGCCTAAGGATTAACTTTTGTTAGGTTATCGTTATTCATTTGAGAATAATTTTTTTCATGCGATGTGTATTACGCATTCGTGAAATATCGATGCACAATTAAGTCTCCCCTTTTCGTGAAGTAATGAATGATTTGTTTTCGCGGCTTCAACATAATTGCAGTTTTCTTGGTCTGGCACCTGTCATGTATGCCATCACAATGTTCATATCGTTGAATCGCAGTCATCCTGGTTTTGTTTTCAACCGAAGTTGTGTAGAACTGAGATGAATGATTTACTTCCGTTTCCAAAAACCCAGACGCGGTCTCCAGTGATTACCTTAATGAGAATATTTCTCCATCTCAGAACAATAGAATTCGTAAGAAAGAGCCTAATACTTAGAACTAAGCAATGAGATCACGAACGCCTTCGTGAATATTTCTATTGGCTTGACATTATTAATTCCCAATAAACGCGGTAGCATTTGCCATACTACAGCTCCCCCCACCCTCCACAACAAAAAATATATCCCCACCCCCTCCAATCATATAAAAAGCGTAATATAACCGAGGTAAAAATAAAGTGGAATCTGTTCCTGATGATGAGTATTTGTTGTGGCTGAGTTTTAGATTTTACTCATGTCTGAGAGTGACTATGCAGGCCACCAGGATTCGACCGGTGAAAATAAATGTATGCGTTTCTGTGCGCATAGTATCACACGAGGTCAAATCAAAGATAATTTATTCAAATCACATTCAATAAACAAAGCACTGAATGTTCTATAATTATTATGCTGCAAGCCCAACAAATTCGACCCCCAACATTCAACTAACATCAACAAACATTAAAAGTCATTAAGTCAAACGAAGATGTAACAAACTTCAAGTCACCGATACAACTCGGGATGCATCAAGTCCAAAATTTAACAATGAAGGGAAAACGTAACAGACAATCACAGCGAGCCGGCGGCCAAAACAAACTGGGGTAAAAGCCACAAGTTCTATTCATTAGCAAATTTGCTTTAAGCTGATTAACTTATACTAGATTCATACCTAATACGTCATATTTTTGGAAATAGAAACGAGGCTGTTTGATGATTTCTTACCGATGTCATATGACCGAATCGGCAGAACTTATGCTTGGTCCTCCAGACGAAAGTTCACAATCTCATAAATAACTCGTTTGAAATCAAGCTGAGCGATAATGAAGGAAGCGTGTAATGTGCGATCAACATCATTTCTAGAGAGGCCACAATGAGTCAGCAGAAAATGAAAACGACTTGTCATGATCAAACGTTAGAAGTTGAAATAGATACGCAGCATCCAATAAATACCTGTCTGACTGATAAACATACATCTTGTGTAACGACGATAAAAGCTGGTTAATTAATGATCCACTTCAACAGAGCGTACCGGTCGTGGGCCACGCATCTCATGGACACAAATAGCAGTTGTTATATACACGAGTTACAATTTGCTGCATATTAGATACACTAGGCACAACAGTATAAAAGATGGCCTTATTCACGATTGCATAAAAATGACAATTTATATCGAGATAACTTGACTCCATCTTGAAAGCACTGCTGGAGCACTGAACATGGAGTCATTACTCCATAGTCGGAAGTAAGCATTCCTCCGTACATTTTACAAAGAGGAACAGTATATATGAAGAAGTATATGCAGACATATGTAACATTTACCGAATGACAGATGTTGTAGGTGCTCAATAGAGGGTGTTTTATAGAGTAAAACAGACGACAATCGGCCACAAACAGCGGGAGACACATCCATCCATGTTGAACTGAAGTCGTTAATATAAACTTACTATAAAACTATCTGTTGTCGATTTCCTTATATATAAGATAATAAAAAATGTAATGGCTGACTAACTTTACTAGATATGCAATGAGGAATATAAAATCATTCAATGAAAGCAGTGTTTTAATGCGTACAATATATTGTAAGCGTATGGAAGAGAGTCTGACCTCGGCAGATTTGGTTAAGTTTAGAAGCGGACGTTGGAATACTTGCACTGCGGACCGATAGCCGGACAGACAGCGTATCTTATGGGCGCGGCAATGTTGTCTCCTTGGTGGAATCTAGGCGTGTTGCACTGGCCGGTCACGCGGACGAAACTTTGCCGAGAGGTCCACATCAGCATGCAATCACAATGTATCGGGTTCGAATCCAGGCTGATCTCCTTCATCCGGGACACGTCCTTAAAGGCGCATGCGTTGAGCGTGACAAGCCGGTTGTGATCGAGCCATACTCGTGTCAGTTGATGCTGACTCGTGAAGACGCCATCCGGAAGTTTAGAGATGCTGTTATTGTTCAGGAAGATCTGTCCCAGACTCTGCAACCCGAAGAACATTCCTTCTTTGACGGCAGTCAGTTGGCACCCTGTCAATCGCAGCTCTTTCAGGTTAGACATACCAGCGAAGGAGTCGTCGGCGATCATGAAGAGACTATTGTAGCTCATATCGAGGATCTCAAGACTAGGCAGTCCCTCGAACATCAGAGGGAAGATGGCGGCCACTTGGTTTCTCGACATGAGCAACATTCGCAGCTTGACGAGGCGCTTGAACGTGCGGGGCTGAATATCACGGATCTGGTTCCGTTGAAGCCTGAGTTTAGTGAGCATCTTCAGTCGATTAAACGCGTCTGAATCCACCATTGAGATCTCGTTATTGGATAAGTCGAGATCTTTTAGGTTTCTGAGGCCACTGAAAAGGTTGCCTTCGAGAGCAGTGATTTTGTTGCTCCCGAGTGATAGACTCTCGACATTGGATGCGCCACGGAACATTTGAGGTTGAATCTGTTCGATCTTATCATTGGTCAAGTCGATTAGTGTCAGGTTTACCATTTTGCGGAACAGATGGCGAGGCAGTATGGGAATGTTGCATCGCGTGACTTCAAACTTGTCGAGAATTCGCTCGAGTCCTCGCAGGGCGCGGGAATGAAACCTCAACTTGCCTCGGTTTCGATGAATGTAGATCTTGGTGGCGGGAATATTCTCGAACGCTCTCGACTTGATATACGACAACTCATTTTCGCTGAGGTCAATCAAAGAGTAGGTTATATTGCCTTGATCAGGGTAGACCTTAGACAGCCGTTTCAGTTGTGAATTTCTGCAGTCGAGGCTGCTGTTGAAGTAGACGCAGTGGTTGTCGAAGGACGAGGCGAAGTGCGCGAACACGAGAAGACAAACCGCTGCCACGAGCAGATTCGCCGCACATACAGCCATCTTACAATTGGCTAGGTAATCCTATTGAATTCTAGAGTAACAATAAGATGCCCTTCAATGTCGATTGGATTTAAAAGAACCTGGTGACACTTAGCAACGTTCTAAAACAAACACTGGGCTATTTGGAAACGTTGATGGAACGCGGGTTGGAATGACGACACAGCAGCTCGATGATGTCCGCTCGATGTATCTCTGGAGCACAAGACCACTAACCAATGTCGTTTGGTGGCGTATGTAAAAACTATCCGGCGAGGAATTGGAAAAAGGCACAACGGGAAGATAGAATCGTCTGCGCCGTGGTGCTGGTATTCGATATTGGAATCAGGAGAGGGGATCTTGCAAGGGAGGTTGGGGGAGGGGGTGGGGTTAGAAAGATCTGCGCCGGAGAACAAGTTGTTATCAAGCCGTCCAGGCAACTTATGATAATTTATCCAGGGGACACTATCAAGGGAACGAAAGTGCCCTCTATCGGCGCGGCCTGACAACCTAGTGCCTCCAATTGGTATATGCTAATCCTGGAATCTTTCGGTGGAGTGCAGCTTAATAAACTCTCAACTCCCGCCACCGTTAATAGGGTGAGACCGAGCGTCCGGTATCCCTGTAGCTTATAACAACTGACCACTTCCTTCATTAAGTAGATTTTGCCGTGACTTAGCAACGCAAGGGGGACAACAATTGCGACAATGGTTGAGAATCGGCTGGATTTAATAGAAACCTGATGAATCGGAGTGGGCTCTGTCTGAAAACAAACAAAAGAAGGCGATTATTTGAGCAGTAGATGATGGAATTCACCATCTAACTCCATTAAGTAGGTCATAGAGAGGTCATGGAGGGTTGACCAACAGAGAGGAGTGAAGTACAGGCAACCTATGTCAGTTTCCCGCGGAATTGATAAATATAATATTAAAATAAAAACTTCGTACTAGAATTCCCAGGAGCAATTCTCAATACGAGTCAATTCTCTTTGATCAAATAATATTTCACGACAGTGGTGCGATTCCAAGCCGGGTTTATTCTGACGACTGTTTTATCACCAACCAGGACCATAATAAATTATATATACAGAGGAAATGGAATGTCCCCTAGAATTGAAGTCGATGTCAGACCTTCCAGCCGAGTGATAAATGGTAGTGTTTAATATGTCCGTACACAGGAAGACACCTTGTAAGTTACCTTTCCTCCTGCAGAAACAACTAGCGTTGTATTCAACACACGTCATGAGCACAAGGCGGTATGACGTGACAAGCACTCCGGGCAACACGCCACGGGAGTGTCTAGTTTTAATCGCGTATGTAATTTCAAACATGTGCTTGGTCTCTCCTATATGCTAGCTATGCTGCCCTTTGACATCTAGAGGGCCCTCTGTGTCCCTGTGACCCGTTCCCCGTTAGAAGCACGCAAATTGGTGATTAACACCTGGCTAAGACCTGGCTAGTAATCCCACAATGCATCAGCTTGAACATATCACGTAATTTCATCAATTAATCACCTTGCGATAAAATCGTGGACCGAATCAGCGCTCACGAGATCGTCCATATCGTGCAAACGAGTTCCAAGAACTTACTTGAAAATTACCAGGATGGCGGAAATAGGTCTCAAACTCAACTACCCCCTCGTAACACGCGCACTAATCGAGTATTCGCCCGGATCCTCTTACCTGCCTCATTACGCGCCGCTTTGATCAATGATCGGCTCAGGTGAGTGGGGATTTATAAAGGCTAACATCGTGTTTGCAAACGCTCAATATTTATTTCCCGCTTTAACTCCAACCACGTCACTAATTAATCTTTCATGGTAATGTCACTTAGACCAAGAGGCCAGGAATTCCTCCGTTGCAATGCTATTAACGACAACTGCCAGAAGGTATTCTCCGCCGTCTGAAGACGCCATTTAGCGCCTGGTTTGTGGAACGTAACACCGACCAATTTGGCGCCTGCGCCTGCGCAGCCCTTTCCGGTCAGGAGGGCGATCATGACCTCTATTGATACCGGAGTCATTGTAAGAATTAAAATCCAATATTGATAGAGTTCGTCGAGGGTTGACTTGCTTCCTCTGATCGGCGCCGATACGACGCAGGCCCCAATGGGGACAAGAACGATGGAGTTAATATTGACCGTAACAAGACGCCCTTCAGTGCAAGGCAAAATCGCCACTCGCGTACATAATCACGATAGGATTGTTTTCAGAACAAGTGGATTTTACACAAAGCATTTGCCAAATCGACTCCGTATGCGAGAAGATAGTTTGCCTGGTGATAACAGAGGGGTCTGGTGTGTGGCGTTCAGCTCACTGGGGTAGACGGCGACCGAACTAACATGGCGAGGCAGCGGGCGCTGTGAGGAGAGGTACCACCTCACGGTCGCCACGCGTCCATCCCGCTGCGGGCCGTAGGTCGCATCATTGCCCTATTAGAGCCGGTAGCTCTGAAGGAGGTTACTGGCATGAGGTAATGGAAGTCAGACAGGCTGTCTTGACTCGGTTGACCTCTATCAGTCACGGAGGACCCTTTTGGTGGGTGTTTTCTAACGGGTGAGGGGTGAAGGGGAAGGGAAAGATGAAATCAGACCGGGACCCATTTGTCACTGGATACACTCTGGATCCCATACTAGTTAATAGTAACCAACCTGATTTTGGAACTCTTGAACAATGTATCGGCGGTTAGCCTTTTAGTGCATTGTTCATGCGCGTTCACGATGAAGATATTAATTATGATGGTATAGGTCATGTCAAGCCTGTTGATGGCGAAGGTCACGGCATACCTGAATATGGTATAGGTCATGGCAGGCCTGATGGTGGTAAGGTCATGGCAGGCCATAAGGCAGGTAAAGGTTATGGTAGGTCTGAATAAATTAAAGGTCATGGTAGGCATGACCCGCCTGATGAAGGTCATATGAGGCCTGATAATAGCACAAGTTGTGTTAGGCCTGATTATGGTAGAGTCATACTAAGAAGGGTGACGGGTCATTACCTTCATTATGTGACAAGTGTACATTTTCGCCCGTACAGGACGACTTGATATCTCTTTCCATTTCGTACGAGTTAAGATTTTTTTATAGGACCAATATATATCTATCAGTGTTATATCAGTATGGTCTCATTTAGTGTATGACATGGATATATTTTTGGGGGGGACGCGTAAATATCTCCGTTCGAATAGAACGATTATGTATCTCTGTTGGTTTGGAAGGAGTAGACATTTTATTTGGATAGGTCAAGTGAGTGTCTTGGTGGATGAGTATATGTCTCCATTCGTTTAGGGCAAATAAAAAGGATAGGACAAGCGCGTGGCTTTTCCTGTAGGACGACTGTTAACCCCCGCTTCACACGGGACTGTCATGTAGAGGGTATAGACTATAGACACATAGCAGGTGAGGCTATTTTCAATGGATCACCATGATACCGATGGGAAATGAACTCTATTTGCTGGCTGCATTGTTATCGCCGACTACGCCTATTAATTTGAGTTAGAGCGTTAAGTGGGACACTGACGAGGAATTACGAGAGTTCCTGGATCTACTTCCGATATGAGGGTAAATGGGATAATGAATGAGATATCTGCAAGCAGTCATCATTGACTTGTGATGGATGGTGGCTGTATGGGGGCCCTCATCAGTTTTGTGATCAGTTTTATTTCCAAATGCACTGATAATATCGCCATAATCTATAGCTGTTGGTATAGTGTGATAGATGGCTTTGATTGGTGGAACCCAGGGCATGTGATCGATGTGAAGCAATCTGATTGGTTAATCAATTATTTATAATGACTTTGGTAGATATGAGACTCTTCCTCGGCAGCCCGATCGAAAACAAAGCCCTCCGTTACGGGGCGTTTTGTTGTCCGCGACGGCAAGCATCGGCATGTGGGTTCACTCAAACTGAACACGTGTTGCTCGTTCCCACCTGCCATCTTGTCGAGGTTCGTATC
Organism: Urechis unicinctus; assembly: GCA_034190875.2. NCBI lineage: Eukaryota > Metazoa > Annelida > Polychaeta > Xenopneusta > Urechidae > Urechis > Urechis unicinctus. Next base: position 25,221,087 of record CM067352.1, on the reverse strand, counting down.
TAAGACGCTTACACCCAAGCCGCACCCACTCAACCCTCTCCCCTCACTTCCGTACGATCTCACCGCCTCCACAAAGAAGAGTTCACTCTTAGCGCACGAACAACCTTACCTCATCACATTATCACAGCGTGCTGTTAAAAAGCTCATCCACTCACAAACCAAAACATAAACAGCTGTCCTAGAGCCAAGATAAACACTAAGTGTTCTCTATTGCCCGGTGGGACAATATAAAACCGTAGAATCCGCCAACATCAGTTCATCGGTGCTATTCGTTGTGCTGCCCCATGCTGAGCACCGTAGTTGGGGGGGTTCAACTAATATTTAGTTGTCATAACACATCCCACGTGGAGGTCTGAAACAGCCGCGGGTAGTGTGATAAGAGAGAGAAGTTCAAGGAAACGCTCAATGTGCACTTACTTTAAAAACGAAACATACACTTACAACAGTAACCTGTATGAACACAGGATTCGCGAGGGTTATGTTACTTCAGTAGACGTTATCAGCTGGGATGTGACGTTATCGGCTTTGATGTGTCAGAATAAACGCCTTATTGGCTGTGATGTATTTTTGATGGATAAAGTCACCAAAGCTGTCAGCTAAGATACAGTAGAATCACCAATCATCTGTCAGCTATGATACAGTTTCATGTGTTAAATGAACGCTATGTCTGTGATGCATGAGATTAACAGATGTGTTAAGATAAACTGTCTGTGATGTGTTAAACAGAGATAAGATAAACACGCTATTGTCTGTGATGCTATGAGATTAACAGGTGATATGTGTTAATAAACACGTTATCGCTGTGAAGAGATTAAAGGCAGATGTTTATAAACACGTTATCGTCTGTGATGCTATGAGATAAACAGGTGAGATGTGTTAAGATAAACACGCTATCGTCTGTGATGCTATGAGATAAACAGGTGAGATGTGTTAAGATAAACACGTTATCGTCTGTGATGCTATGAGATTAAACAGGTGAGATGTGTTAAGATAAACACGCTATATAAACTGTGATGCTATGAGATAAACACAGGTGATGAGATTAACAGATGTGTTAAGATAAACACGTTATCGTCTGTGATGCTATGAGATAAACAGGTGATATGTGTTAAGATAAACACGTTATCGTCTGTGATGCTATGAGATAAGCAGTTGTGATGTATTAAGATAAACACGTTATCATTTGTGATGCATTGAGACAAACAGTTGTGATGTATTAAAATAAACACGCTATTGTCTAGGATGATATGAGATAAACATGCGAGATGTGTTAAGATAAACACGCTATCGTCTGTGATGCTATGAGATAAATAGTTGTGGTGCATTTAGCGAAACAGTTGGTCAATCGTGGTGATGTTTAAAGATAAATGTTTTGCATTTGTGATGCTTTTTGCTAAGCACATCGTCTCATACGGCTTGTTCCTGTTGAATGGTGACTAATACAGCGAGATGGACACGTCCCTTTATGATGGTGCAGTTATGTGAATGAGTCATTTATTGTGACGAATCGGAATAGATTAATTTTCAGTTGCAGAGTATCTTTAACATTAAGCAGTGGTGTTTTGTGATAAAAACGTTAACCGTTGTAATGTGATTAATTAGAGTCACTAATTAATCACCATCGGTCGTGAATCGTACATGTTGACTGAAATGCTGCAAGTAAGCAGCGTGACAATGTTAATTAAATTGCTTCAGGTTCAATGCCGACACAATTCCTTTGTCAACTTGGTTCAAAACGTTTTGTTTCGATTCCTATCCAATTATTCTGAAGGAATAACGAGCTTGAATGGCTCACAATGCTACATCAAAAGACCTTGTTCGTCGCCAAAAAAAACCCCCAACTGAATATCGTGAGATCTAGACAATTAATCAGCCGTCTTTCTGAAGCTCCATTGAATTAATCTGTTCCTTATCTTGCAAGCCGTTATGTAATCTATATGTGTCATCGTGATCAAAATTATATCCCACAGCTGAACTCGTAATCCCCGTTGCCCATCAACTATAGCCATTGTCCCTTAGAGACCGCGACTCCACGTCTTCCTTGGCTCCCAAGAACGCCCTCTCGGAAGGCCTTGTCGTAGGTCACCACAGATACCACGCTGACGCGTCGTCCTCTCAGAACCACTATTATCGTCCACGTAAACGAGTCCCGTTCGTTTTTTCGTCGCCCTCTATTTAGTTGGATGAACGAGTTCGGGATAGCAGGTCTGACAAGTCCGCCCCTCTTCCACACCTCGCCACTTTAATTTCTGCTATGTCAGCATTTTCAGTCGGCGCAGCACCCCCCGGGAGTTCACTTGTAGAGATAAAAGCTATTGTGGATGGCGAGGCATGCGCTTGGTAAGAGCAGTTATACATTCATCATGGCAGTGTATCGATCAGTAAAATGGGAGGTGTAATGGTATGCTGGTTGCGTGGGGGGGGGGGGGGGGGGGGGGGTAAGGTAGGCACGACGGGATTTGTTTAGAAGGGAGTAAATGAGTTCACAAAGTGCACCATCGACATTGATCCAGTCACTAGATAAGGCAGACAATGAAGTCCCCCCCCCCACACCCCGAGATGTCTCGAGATGTAGGTGTCATGAGAAGGGTCGTGAAGATGCTTAACAGGAAGCGGATGTGGAACATTCAATGGACGGCGGCTTTATAGAGTACCACGTTTAATAACATTTGTGATCATCGATAAAGGGAATTCATGCAGATTCCTCATCATGAAGGTCATTGCTATGAAGGTCATTGCTATGAAGGTCATTGCTATGAAGCAAAAGCAGGCGATATCAGATGCATTTAGTGGTTAACATATCTATTCCTCGGACCATCGCGGTGTAGGGACAAGTCGCGGGGTAGAAGTGGTAATGATATGAGTCAATAGAAATGCGATTGATTTAGAAAATGTAATTGTTTGAAGGTATCAGACGATGAGAATGCTGTGCGTGGGTTTTGAGCGAGAGAGCAGCATCCCCCGCGCTATGATTTAATTCAGATGATCCCTGCAGTTAAACCACGACGTCATCGGTGACCAGTCGGGGGTTCGCTATGCGTGGCTTGGTGCGCATGAAACATAATCTAGTAATATAGCACGTTTAACTGTCATCGTAAATCTAGGCTCGCCAATTCACGTCCATTATTCGATATCCCTTAAGAGTAGTCCACGGGGCTGGCTGTGGTATTTGATTTATGTTCGAGGAAAGAACAAATACAAAGTTGACGTTGGTGTGGTTTGACAATGGCTAGACAAACACACAATACACCGACAGAGGTTTTCCTCCGATCAGGTCAAATTAGACCGACCAGTGGTCTCGTTAAATTGGCACTCAATGGGTCATCAAACAAGAGCGATCTAACCGTTACTGGCGGCAATTTATAACGAACAAGTTGCTCCGAGCTGTTACCTGTGACGCAGGTGAGGATGATTGGGTCGTCAAAACGTGACTATAGGTTACTTAGGTCATCCCAGCCACGCAGCTGTTGTGGGTAAATAGGGCTGGTTGGGTGGGGGGGGGGGGGGGCGGGATCGTTGTCGGGGATTCAGGACACTGCCATTTTGTTAAACCCGATGATATCACAGAATATGGGCGCATCATGTGCCCTCAGAAAATGACTTAATGGAAATAACCTAATGTATAAAATGTCCTGATATCAAGAAAAACATATCCATGTTATTTCCGAGAACACAGATGAGCTCAGGATTATAAGCATCTCTTCACAATAAACACTTGCTTCCAATGTCCCCCGACACTCCATCAAAGTGATGACATAAGTAACATTAGAATCTATCCACACTTAATTGGAGACACATGCATTCAGTAGATGCTCCCGTAGAACATCAATATATAGTTAATGAAATATTGATCATGGCCGTTAGAGAAAGAAATGTATATTTCTTTAAAATCAGACTGCATCCAGCATTTCCGATAGCGTCATTTAGTGTCTAAATTTCACTTACCAGGCAGATCCCGATTGCTGTTGTGGCCTATTGGGAGATTCTAGGGTCAAAACTACGCAACGCGTGTGAATGTCACTGGTTATGAGCGAAACCCGGCAGGAGATAGCAGAGCGAGCAGCGGTTTGTCGATCCTGCTCGCGACCGAATAGAGGAGCGGGTTCTCTATATCACTGCCTACTTGGTGAGTGTGTTAGCAGCCTGAGCCAAAAAGAGCGTCACAGCGTTATACCGGCCACGTGGGGGTCTGTGTACCGCAACAACGCGCTTTCTCAGCGCTATGGGAATGTCATCGGGCGCAGTGTGGCGTATCAAAAGAAATGAAGCGGGTACCACTGTCCTTCCACGCATACCTCATTTTACCTTGTTCCCTTTTAATGAAATGTTGCTTTCTAAATATGTAATTCATAACTGATCGATTTAACTGAACCATAAAGAATGTAAGACTTCGAGATCGATTCCCTAAACAGGCAAAATTCTCTTCAGTGCAGTAAGTTTAGAGACACTGATAAAACAAGCCTGCGTTGGATTAAATTAACGCCTGTTTGACCAATCAGAAGATGGATGAGACCTGTTTGATTTCTCCGTCGATATCAGAGTTCACAGAAAGATATTCGTCATCGTCGGCGAAAGTAACACCGATTGCAGGCACATGTCACATGGACGCCAGGGGTGCGGGATGGGACGCCGAGAGCGGGCAATACGTCATAAGGACGCCAGGGGCGCGGGAAACGCAGCGTTGGGACGCCGACAGCGGACAATGCGTCATAAGGACGCCAGGGGCGCGGGAATCGCAGCGATGGGACGCCGAGAGCGGGCAATACGTCATACGGACGCCAGGGGCGCGGGAAACGTAGCTTTGAGACGCCGAGAGCGGTCAACACATGGACGTTTGCAGCGCAGAAAATTCCACCATCACAGGAGTCCATGACAGTATGTTTTATAGGCAGATTATCGCACCAAGGGTTCATCTATCACTGTTATAAACACAATTTTGATTCTACAAGCTAGAGGCTTGTCATAACGCCTGGGACGTTCATTGTTTATTTCACCCAATTACGTGCCAATGGCACCGTCCAAGTCACCACGTTTGACATGAATGAATTGATGGGTATTGAGTTGTCTGGACACATTAGCTTGTCACTATGGCGACTGGAAAAATTGCTATGAATTTCATTACACGTCCGACTCTAAGGAAAAGTCGTCGCGGAGGTGGCAGTATGCTAATGAGGGAACCGTAGTCGGGATTTATCCCGGCTCTGTCAAAGTGACAGCGACGTCTCAGACAACATGAGCGAATTACATCGATGTATTGGAGGTTTTATACGCTTCAGATCGACGTAGGTTGACACGGTGATCGTTAGAGTGGACAGATAAAAAAAACTCCGTTGACGCGTAATGAAAAAGGCAGACACGTGCCAAGCATAGAATCAGACGAGGCGGCTTAAGCAGACGACATGGCATAATCTCATTTAAAAAGCGACCAACAGCGGCAATCAATTAAACCCCGAACGCATGCGCAGCACCTCCAACCCCTTGGTCTAATACGCTACCCGCTTGTTCCCATTGGTGTCCTGGCATTAACTGCAAGTTTGCTGCAGACAATTGTTGGCTCGCAAATGAAGTGGGGCACGATGTGGAATGACAGCCGGGACTTTCGCAGTGTGATGTAATGTGCTGTCCGCCATGACGCGCTCTATATCTTGCACGGTCCACAGCTAATCAACAAAACGCATGATAGAACACATCGACTGATTGATATGACCATATCCAAATACATCGGGAATTCGTGGGGATAAGCTGCAGACATGACTTTAACTGCGACAACACTCACGCGGGTCGACGACCACCAGGGCGTGATGGACAGCAAGTTCTTATGGTCGGCTATACGCGCTGAATCCGATCCGATCAATGCCTGCAACAGCACAAGAGTTCTGTTAATTTGAGCTTTATTTACCGTGATGGCTTATTGAGGTAAAACCGCAGATGTCAGCGATTTGAATGGAGTATCAATTACGAAACGCAGCCACTTTTGAGGCGACTCGATATGCATTGGGCTATCGATGTTTTACAACCCCACATTTTCGGCTTTGATCAATGCTTGTTGCACGCTGACGAATACAATGCGCTGATAGAACCTAATGTTGTCATAGCGGCTCGTGTAATAGGTTGCTAATGGTAGCAATCTGATGCCAAATTGTCCCTTTCAATAAAACGCCACATCATCTGTTAGGCAGCCGTTTTCCATTTTGATGCGCCATTGATCACGTGCCGCGACGCGAGATGTCAGACCTCAGCTCACCCATCTCTCCTTCTACCCCCATATCCTCCCCATACATCAATTCTCACCTTCACATTATATTTATAAGCCTGTGCTTCAGTTACCTTTTTGAACTGAACAACAACTGTTTCATTGCTAACAGGCCCTCGGTATTCGTGTACTGTTGAGAGATGGGTGTTGAGGCGTGCCAGCGGTGGACGAGGAGTGCAGGGATTATGGAGACCGAACTTAGAAGCCCAGCTGCCCTAGCGCTATCTGTATCTCAACATGTCACAATGTAGACGGCGTCTGGGTCACAATGGTCGACAATGGAGACAGCGTCTGGGACACAATGGTCGACAATGGAGACGGCGTCGACAATGTAGACGGCGTCTGGGTCACAATAGTCGACAATGTAGACGGCGTCTGGGACACAATGGTCGACAATGGAGACGGCGTCTGGGACACAATGGTCGACAATGGAGACGGCGTCGACAATGTAGACGGCGTCTGGGACACAATGGTCGACAATGGAGACGGCGTCTGGGTCACAATGGTCGACAATGTAGACGGCGTCTGGGTAACAATGGTCGACAATGTAGACGGCGTCTGGGTCACAATGGTCGACAATGGAGACGGCGTCGACAATGTAGACGGCGTCTGGGTCACAATAGTCGACAATGTAGACGGCGTCTGGGACACAATGGTCGACAATGGAGACGGCGTCTGGGGCATAATGGTCGACAATGGAGACGGCGTCGACAATGTAGACGGCGTCTGGGTCACAATAGTCGACAATGTAGACGGCGTCTGGGACACAATGGTCGACAATGTAGACGGCGTCTGGGTCACAATGGTCGACAATGTAGACTGCGTCTGGGTAACAATGGTCGACAATGTAGACGGCGTCTGGGTCACAATGGTCGACAATGTAGACGGCGTCTGAATCACAATGTAGACGGCGTGTGGGTCACAATGTAGACGGCGTCTGGGTCAATTATGAGTAGTGACGTGTAGGTAAAGCTCTCTCTCTGAATAATGTTAAAGGGTTGCTGTGTATGTTCAGGGTGAGAGGAGACCGAAGGTAAGGTTTGGCTTGGAAAGGGGCCGTTGTACGACTTGCAGCGTTGGTTGGTTGGAGGCGATGGTGGGTGCTTGCCAGGAGGCCGGATGTGGTGATGGCCAAGATTTGGTGCTGGGCAGGATGTGGCTGGATAGGATGTGGTGCTGGATAGGATGTGGCTGGATAGGATGTGGTGCTGGATAGGATGTGGTGCTGGATAGGATGTGGTGCTGGATAGGATGTGGTGCTGGATAGGATGTGGTGCTGGATAGGATGTGGTGCTGGATAGGATGTGGCTGGATAGGATGTGGTGCTGGCCAGGATGCGGTGCTGGTTTGGGATAGGGCGTCGAGAGGGGACGGGTGTAGGGGGAGTGCGGGGTACTTGCTGGTTGACGATGAGATACTGGTTTGATATGGGCTGCTGTGTATGTATAGTGTGCTGGTAACAAATGGGATGTTTGGTCACTTGGTGGTTATTGGTGGTGACATTCATAGGGGCTGGTTAAGGCAAAGCCTGTGTCAGGCTAGTTTATAATATTCACGCCATGAAGTTTCTATGTGTTTCTAGAATTCTATCCACACTATGTTTACTCACTTATATTTCACTCTGAATAAAACTAATTTTTGTGTGATAGTTCTTTGAAGCATCTTGTGTAGAAATTGTCAAGCTGTTCTAAGTGCAGTATATATACTCCTTGATCAACTAAGTAAATAGTAACATGAATGAAGAATTTGTGACGAGCCCTTCTTTTTTTAAAAAAGTAGATGTTGCAAATACAGCATATCGCTTATCTACACGTTAAGGAATAAAGCAGATTATATTCCTATCAAGCAAAGTTTTGTCGAACCACTTCTGATGAGAACTTTGAGTAATAGATGTGATAGCTGTCTATTCCAAAACAATAATGGACATTCTTTTTGCTCTTTGCAAGAGCTATTACCTGATGATTCACTCAGCACTCGCTAGGTGGCACCACCACCCAGCATATTTGGCGGAGTCTCAGCAACATGAAATATACTGATAGGACCATCTCGTAAGGGCCTAGAGACCAGAGCCAATGATCAATTTACACATATCGATTTCAATGATCACAAGCTGCAAAATATACATAAAATAATCTATATATTAAATGAGATCCATTTATGCAACCTTCAACATTTTGAACGTCTTGAACCATTCAAAGCTGAGCTTGTTACATAAACTTTTAAGTGATCATCACCCAAAAATAGCACGATTCGTGCCCCCCCCCCCCCCCCAACTTAACCTCCCTGTACGATAGCAAGTAAGGCTGAGACGATTCACTGATAGTTATTGTCACATAGAATCTAATCATATATACTTTCACTTCCGGACATAGAGTGATTGAAAATGACTACAGACGGAGTGATACTACCGCATGCAAACCTTGTGATTGGACGTATGGTGTACTTGTGTGTAAATCTGATAAGGGAAGGGAAACTATCAACCCTGTTGGCTCAGTAAAAACACGTACCCTGTCTGTGAAGTGAGGGTCAGTAAATGATCAGAGAACACTATGACAAATTGAGAGGACTTAACAAAACTGGAAAGCCTGCGAGTCAGGGGAGGTATGATACTGCATAATCATTCGGTAAATATCTGACAATGTTTGCTGCATAATCATTCGGTAAATAACTGACAATGTTTGCTGCATAATCAATCGGTAAATAACTGACAATGATTGCTGCATAATCATTCGGTAAATAACTGACAATGTTTGCTGCATAATCATTCGGTAAATAACTGACAATGTTTGCTGAATAATCATTCAGTAAATAACTGACAATGTTTGCTGCATAATCATTCGGTAAATAATTGACAATGTTTGCTGCATAATTATTCGGTAAATAGCTGACAATGTTTGCCTGTGATATTTAAATGTCATGTTAAAATACCAGGCACAACTAGAAACGCAATGCAGTGTCAATATGACTGCGAAAGATAAGCCATTCTATGAGGACAATTGTTATGGCTCATAAAAAAGCTTTATCCTCAACCATCGTAACTAAGATTTGCATTGAATCAAATAAACGAAAGCACATAGACTAAAAATCAATGAAGAATATAAAAGTGCTAGAGAAGTATCAGCAGTTGAGTGAGGAACTTAGGGACAGTGAAATGCAGGAAAAATTGATGTGTGCAGATGATCCTAGTGTGTTCGACAAATATGCAGAAAAGAACCCTGTCAGAAATGGGGCTGGGGTGAAGCGATTATTTCAGCAGAAGCAGGATGAGCTAAAGCAAAAGCGAGAACAATCAGCAATGTCCGAATCTGGCAAATTGGTGGCCACTGTTCACCAGGAGCTTTTGACAACCACCTAGTGGCAGCTGCCCTGCTCTACTTCATCATGCACTACTTGCAAATATCAGTCAGATTTTGCTAAACTGGATAATAAAATCCGAGCAGCAGCTACATAAGATACAACACCTTCCGGGAAGAATACCAATCGTTTGTTGGTTGATTCTGCCTCAGGTATATATCGTCAGGTAAGTGAAAAAGCCAACGAAAGTGGTCTCGTCATTTCGATGAAGTCATCGCTGCTAAAAAGCTGAAAAGAGACATCCTGGCCATAATAAAAGAGGCGCAGACATTTAGTTACGAAGCTCCTTATATGACGAGGACAGGGCAACCAATTAAATCATCGGAAACATGTAAAGAAAATGATTGGCCAATGAATCGGATAAACAGTAACTGTGTTGACAGGCACATTGCGCTCAAACTAGTAACAGAGTCATTACACGACCCTGTCAGCATCCAACCTAATACAGTTTCCTGGGCTACCAGCCGCTCTAGCCCAGGTAGTACACCCTCTCTTGTGAATTACTGATAGTGATATAACCCCACAATTACATCATCTGTAACTATATTTCTACTTAGAACACCTGAATCAACTAATATTATCTTGTTAAACAGGACAATTTGGATGAGGGTATGGATGGGCGGCGCTTGGGTGCACAGATTGTGGGCATCGCAGCTGCAATGAGAGGGTCAGAATCTTTCTTTCATTCAGTGTATACACGTTTCTTAATCCAAATTCGAAAGACTTACGTCCTCTGAATGATCCATACCTCACTGAGGTAGGAAGATGACACGAATGGGTTGTTGTGCACCCCGAGTCAAACACCACCTAAGCCTCCCCTTCTGTATGTCCCATGGCTGGCACCCATACCTCCTCGAATGTTAACGTTGTGTCTGGCTTTTTGCTGTTGGAGGTAGCTCAGTACTCAACAAATTGACAACCGATATTTGTGTGTTCAGGGGGACAGAAACAGCCTTATTGCTGCTGCTATTTAGCTCAGGTTACTTGTGATGTGTGTCACTGACAACTCTGTTGGAGGTTTGGATGGGTTAAGGGAAGCTTGTGTTTGGTCACACACTTGCAGCATGGTGCTTTTCAATGCACTCACCTCAGATCTTGCTGCAGAATTGGGTCCTGCACTAGGGGCGGAAGACCCGACGTCATAACGACGATCCTTCCTGGTGGCGACCTTCCTGTAGCTGTGAGCCGGGTGTGTCTTTCTGCAAAACACCTGCGTCATGTCCCTGACATCGGATGAGGCGTGTCGTGCTAATTTGCGTATAAATGTGGCTGATTTCTTCTCTCGCAGATTTATACTATCGCTTAATGTGTCCTTTTAATATTGCAGGTAACACACTTCTCCAGATATTTTTGCGCAGAAAAAAAAAACCAGACACTTTAAGTCGGCCAACCCTTTCCTCCTTCTCCTCCACGTGCCCACTCTGTGTTCCAGGTGAGCGTCTTGGGGTAGTCATGTCTAAAGGACAGTAAAACGGACTTGGTGCTTGATATGAGTTCAACAACTTATGATGATTTTGTGATGTTTGTTCGTCAACATCAGAAATGAAATAAAGGGACAATCAAAATTGATGACTGGATATTATTTCAAAATATCCATAATATTTTGTGTCACCAACATCCAACACAGTCACTCAATATACAACACCGTCTTTCAACATCCAGCACCGTCACTCAGTCATCTCAATATACAACACCATCACTCAATATACAACACCATCACTCAATATACAACACCATCACTCAATATACAACACCATCACTCAATATACAACACCATCACTCAATATACAACATACACACCATCACTCAATATACAACATCATCACTCAATATACAACACCATCACTCAATATACAACACAATCACTCAATATACAACACCGCCACTCAATATACAACACCATCACTCAATATACAACACCATCACTCAATATACAACACCATCACTCAATATACAACACCATCACTCAATATACAACACCATCACTCAATATACAACACCATCACTCAATATACAACATCATCACTCAATATACAACACCGTCACTCAATATACAACACCATCACTCAATATACACCATCACTCAATATACACACCATCACTCAATACAACACCATCACTCAATATACAACACCGTCTCTCAACATCCAACACCATCACTCAATATACAACACCATCACTCAATATACAACACCATCATGTATGCATGTATGTATGTATGTATGTATGTATGTATGTATGTATGTATGTATGTATGTATGTATGTATGTATGTATGTATGTATGTATGTATGTATGTATGTATGTATGTATGTATGTATGTTGTATGTATGTATGTATGTATGTATGTATGTATGTATGTATGTATGTATGTATGTATGTATGTATGTATGTATGTATGTATGTATGTATGTATGTATGTATGCATGCATGTATGTATGACAATGTGAATTTCATGTTATGTTACTATCGCTTTACTAACGTTTTTAAATAAAATAATTTTTGAATGTGGTAATATATGAGTATGATAGTGATGATAAGTATCTCTTTGAAACATCATGCATGGGCTATAGAAATGTTTGCATGTCACGGTCGAGGTATTAGCAGAATCATATAAAAATACTTCGAACAACAAATTGGAAGAGTGAATTTTATACAAATGTTACACAGCGTTCATACAGTACACTTTTCAGTCGTACGAATAGAATTATTCTAGGACAGAAAACAGCCCTAAAATTAAATATGATACAGTGTTGCAAGGTGAAATGCAACGAAGGAGGTACATTGCGATGATACAATGGAGATAAACTCTCGTTTGAAAGCATCACTTGACCTATATACAAACGTATGAGATAGTGAACTCGTTCGAGCATCAACTTAATGACATAGATAGCGAAAACAAATTCACATTAGAGGGTTTCTAAAATCTCTCTGACTGCTAAATTGTTTACTGCAACTCCAACGAACACAAAAGCCAATACACAACCCCTTAATATAGGCACGCTACACCCAGAACCAGCTTACTTTGTCATGCAATCAACCAACCCTGTCCTGGCCCGACCCCGCCTACAACCGTCTCTGAGACCTACGCAGTGACTCACCGGATTGCTCAGACAAGACTCAACTTATAGGATTCCACCCGTAATCCACTTTATCTCAGCTTTATAGCCGCCTCGTATATAATTGTCAAACTGGTCCTTGCCATTGCCGGCCCAACGACCGGTATGACAATGGCGCCGTCTATATCGTGACATATTGAGAAGCAAATAGCCTCACTATAAAGCGGGCAGCTGGACTCATCCCAGAACGCACCCCCCAACCCCACCCTCCATCTACCAACCCTTATCAGTACCACAGTTTCGTGCATCTTTAGGGATAAGTCATATTGCTCATTTCAAAATAGCAACTGAAGTATGAACCAGATTGTTCATTTCTAAGTGGTTACTGGAGTACAAGGGATATATGAATGAGATATGAAGATGTTGATAGAAGCATTGGTAGGTCGTGGAGACAGAGAGGACGTTTAGGGTGGGATGGGATGTGAACGAATATTTGAAACTGGTACAATTTTTCCTATTGTCTCAGGTCGTGGTATTTGATAAAGGTCATCAATAATCGATGTTCTTCTTCCAATTAATAATAAAAGAAGGGTTCATGACATAGTTACCCTCTATAAAACGGAACGCTTTGTAACAACTTGCTGCCATTAGCTTATTGCACGAACCACTATGACATCTTATGGGTCCCTGAGTTCGCGGTATAAAAAGCCAAGAATTACAGATCCATGTTCGTCCGCTGTCCATCACACACAGCGAACGAGAAACCATAGGAACATTGATTCATGTTAAGCAACGATCTAAATAACTGTGGCTGCATTTGTATTCGCGCTTGTAGTTTATTCATACGACTGCAATATATTTTTTATATGGCATTATCAATCAGTAGTTAAGTTCTATCAATCGCTATGCTGATTTGCAGAGGATTGTGAATAACTTCCAAATATAGACGCGTGTTACAGCGGAAAGTGTATGCATGTATGTATGTATGTATGTATGTATGTATGTATGTATGTATGTATGTATGTATGTATGTATGTATGTATGTATGTATGTATGTATGTATGTATGTATGTATGTATGTATGTGTATGTATGTATGTATGTATGTATGTATGTATGTATGTATGTATGTATGTATGTATGTATGTATGTATGTATGTATGTATGTATGTATGTATGTATGTATGTATGTATGTATGTATGTATGTATGTATGTATGTATGTATGTATGTATGCATGTATGCATGTATGTATGTATGCATTCATGCATGTAAGCATTTATGTATGTTTATATGCAAGCATGCCTGCATGTACATTTGAATTTATGTACATTTGTATGTATGTATTAACGTATGTAGGTATGTATGTATGTATGTATGTATGTATGTATGTTTGCATGTATGTATGTATGTATGTATGTATGTATGTATGTATGTATGTATGTATGTATGTATGTATGTATGTATGTATATGTATGTATGTATGTATGTATGTATGTATGTATGTATGTATGTATGTATGTATGTATGTATGTATGTATGTATGTATGTATGTATGTATGTATGTATGTATGTATGTATGTATGTATGTATGTATGTATGTATGTATGTATGTATGTATGTATGTATGTACACAACGTGATTTTTAATTTAAACAACCATATCGCATTCAATACCATTGCATGCTCATGTTTGGCAGGCAATTAAGCATATAACGGTGATTGGTTTCGGATGTATGCACCAATATGATATCTTAAATTGATCATGAGGGTCTTTTTTCAACTGAATCCTAACAGTTGCACAGACAACTGACAATGTTTGTTTTTATCACAGATAAAAAAACAATCCTAGAAATACACGATAAACCCCAGACGTTACATTATCTCTTAATGCGACATAGATGCCGAGGAAGCTGGATGAACGACACTGTATAATTGGTGCCATACTGCATCCAAATTGAATAGTGTATCTGGTTGTAACAGAGATGAGGGACATGTTTACAGTCGTCGATCGAGTTGACAAGGCAGATATCTAGTGAGTACTGTAGAGATGAAGGCTTGTTTTCGAAATGAGTAGCCACCTAGCCTCCGTCGTTTATGAAACTGTGAGATATGGTGCTAGTTAAGGCATCAGCTTGATTACATGAGCAATAAAAGCAATATTGTTTGGGAGAATTTCGAATAGACTGCTGGTCTGTCTGCTTGCTGGTTCATTGTATCTTCAACTAACCCGATAGGCCTCCCATGCAGAACTCACTCCATGCTGTAACAGGCTCCATCAAAAGCCAGCGCACAATTCTCACCAAACCCCCTTCATCATTTAGCTCCCCATTTCTTCCTGTTATCCCATCCTTACCCAGGACAATATCCCCTCCCGTCACTCCATCCCCTCCTGAATCTCCATCTCCTCCCAACACTCCATCCCCTTCCGACACTCAATCCCCTCCCGACACTCCATCCCCTCCCGGAACTCCATCCCCTCCCGGCACTTCATCATCCCCTCCTGGCACTCCATCCCCTTCCGTACTTCATTCATCCATCCCCTCCCGCGATCCCTCTCTCCTCACTCCCCTCCGCTCCCCCCCATTATGCCACTTCCACATTCACAAATTGAGATTCCCCCTCGGATAGTCCCCTCCCACACTCCACCCCCTTCCGGCACTCCATCCCCTTCCGGCACTTCATTCCCTCCCAGCACTCCATCCCCTCCCGCCACTTCATCCTCTCTCCTCACTTCATCCCCTCCGCTCACCGGGTCCCCATTATGGCCTGGTACTGACCGTTATGACCCAGATGCAGTTTATATTGTGACAAATCGAGAAGCAGACAGCATCAGAATGAAGCTGACAGCCGGACAAACTGTTGACAGAAAATCCACAAATAGCTTCATCGATGTCATACTCGAAATAGTTTCACGATGGAGTGGTGCTATAACAAGTGAAAGCTTGGCATCAGATTACTACCATCACCTGACTATGACAACAGCCACAACGACTTCTGGATCTATCCCACAATTTGAGGTATTAAACATTGAAACTTCCATTACAACGTTGCTGTGTTTGGAAATTGACAATGCACTACAATTGCTGACGTATGTGATTTGGTCTCATCACGTTATTTCAGTTGCTGTGGTTGCTGTTAAATATCTGGAATAGGACGAGAAATATCATAAACTTGGTATTAGTGTTGTTGAACGTTGATGCAAATAACTAGGGATTATGTGTATTTGCCTGTGTATCCTCATGCTTCATATTGGATGTGCTACAATCAATCAGTACATGTGTTCGACCTTCCACCATTTAATATAGCAGTGGGCGGTACTCCTGAACAAAACACTGCGATAGGCTACGTGAAATAGCCGACTGCCTCATGCACATTGTACCACATTGTACCATAGGCTACGAGATAAAGCCGCTTGCCTCATGCCATATTGCACAACATTGTACAATAGGCTACGCGATAGAGCTGCTTGCCTCATGCCATATTGTACTACATTGTACAATAGGCTACAAGATAAAGCCGCTTACCTCATGCCATATTGTACCACATTGTACCATAGGCTACGAGATGAAGCCGCTTGCCTCATGCCACATTGTACCACATTGTACCATAGGCTACGCGATAAAGCCGCTTGCCTCATACCACATTGCTTCACATTGTACAATAGGCTACGAGATAAAGCCGCTTGCCTCATACCACATTGCTTCACATTGTACAATAGGCTACGAGATAAAGCCGCTGTCCCCCTGCCACAATTACCACATTGTACCATAGGCTAGGTGATAAGCTGCTTGTCTCATGCCACATTGTACCAAAGGCTACGCAAGGAAGCCGTTTGCCTCATGCCACTTTTACCACATAGTACCATAGGCTACGCGATAAAGACCTGTGCCTCCCCAAGCAATCCACATTTCATTTACGAGCCAGCTTTTGGCTGCAGCAAACTTGCAATTATTGCGAGTCCGCTATTGGGTAAAAGTGGATGGGGGTATTGGGAAAAGGGGCTGGAGCACGCACGTAGAGGGTTTAATTGATTGCTGGGCTTGGTTGCTTTCTGTGGAAGATTATGTCACCTCCTCTCCCTACTGCTATCTTGCTAGTAGTGGATAAGGGTGGGCATCCTACAAGTAAAGTCTCGTCCGAGCAATAGATGGAGTGTAGGTCCATGGATCGAGGTTAGGTAGAGAAAGGGGTGGTTGTATTTCCGACGAGGTTAGTTGGATTGGTTTGTCAATTGTTGCTGGATTGAGTATGGTGATGTTATTCAGCCTCGTGCTGGAACGAGCGCCATATCTTAATGGGACTCACAAAATTCCCCTTGCCCACTTCCACTCTGATACTTTTGATCGCAAACCGCTAAATCATGGTACACTATTTTATCTGTGACGTTTAATACAATTATCCAACAATTGTATGCCCATGCAGCCATAATGTATGAATGGGTTATAAGTATTCCTTAATATTCGACAGATTTAAAGCCACAAAGAAAAGCTATGGTTGGGTTGATTAATTCGTCTGAGGATCAATTAAAATAGAGATGGGTCTGATTGTGTTTTCCTATGCATCGTGTTCCCCTGGGAGATTTTCATCATAGCGTGCGATAACGTCGCCGAACAAGCATTGTTGGGGGCGCGAAACACGTTACAGGGACACCGGGAGTACTAAACATACATCCACGGGAGTCAGTGACGTGGGAAACACGTCACAGAAACGCTGGAGACTGGACACAAGTCATAGGGACGCTGGGAGCGCAAAAAATGTCACAGGGACGCTGGGCACACTGGGTACGAATAACAGTTATTATGTCTTTCTTTATTATATATATATATATATATATATATATATATATATATATATATATATATATATATATATATATATATATATATATATATATATATATATATATATATATATATATATATATATATATATATATATATATATATATATATATATATATATATATATATATATATATATATATATATATATATATATATATATATATATATATATATATATATATATATATATATATATGTTAGTCGACACACAACAAGTAATGACCCGTGCAAATTCACGTTAGAATGCTGGGTTAGAATGGGTGGTGGATTTTGATGGAGCCATTTGAGCGTGGTGTTTGTTTTATGTGGAGTTTGGGCTATAAGGCTCGTTTGCAATGCAGTTAACAATCAAGCAGTCATACAGCCAATTTCAAAATAGCGTGATGTGAAATTGTTTCCCCTGCCTATGTAATCAAGCACCATATCTCACAGTCTCATCTCCATAATACTCACAAAATGTCTCCCCTTTTGATTCCATCGACTGCGAACAAGTCCACTTCACTATTGAAAACTGATACCCTATCTCATCCGGGACCTGTGCTCCATCGAAAGAGTAGTGCCGTTTTATATATATACTTCTTTTGCCGAAATCTCCTACACATCTGTATTGTATCAACAGAATATACCGCCTCGAGTTTGTCATGTATTTCTAGGACTCTGTTCATGTGACGACCATGAGTTGCATGCGATTCTGGTGCTTGTGCTGTCGGCGGAACAAACACTTTCAGATTGTCAGTGCTTCAGGTACACATGACTAAAGTCCCTTGCAAAAAGTACAACTCGTGATCTGTTTCAGCTTTCATACAGTGTTTACCATTGAAATGTGAACCCATGGGACAGTTAATCAGCAAAGGTAGTTTCAGCTTGTTCAACTCTATCAAAATGAATGGTATTAAATTTGAATTCACAGTAGAGTATCGTTCCGCCACTTGAGATATTAATACTTACCTAAGCAACACATCCAGGATTTAGGAAAATATGCAACTCACCCGCATTGTTGAAGTGAATCACAGAAATATGAGGAAAGACAATTTCTAGGTATTAATAATATACAATTCTTACAATCCATTCGCATAATATATATTACTCGCGGAAAACCTTTCGTAAACGTGTGATAAATATATAATGGCACTAATCTCTCAGTTGCGTACATTTCTCAAATTAATTATAGTACCAGAAATTAACAGTGAAACGGACCTGTTCCAAGCAATTGTGTCAAAAGCGGATACATTTTTGGGAGCACCACAGAGCTTAAGGTTGTTTTCACAAATGGAAAGCCACTCGAGACTGATATATGAGATGTGGAGCTCGTTCGAGCATCAGCTTGATTACATGAACAGGGAAAACAACGCCTTGCAATGTGTATTCAATTGTTTACGACATGTCACAAAGTCAGCTAGTCCATTAAAAAAACAAGTTCTATGCACACCTCATTTCTACCAAGCTACACACAGCACCCACCCTCACCTCCTGTTACTCCAACCCCCACCCCTAGTACCCATCCCCATTTGGAACCTATCCTCACCCAGCAGCTGGTTTTCAACCCGTATGCCATCCTCTCACAGCTCCTTATCCCCCGCCCCACAAGCACCCAATTTCTACCACGTGCCCTATTCCCTCCTAGCTACTGTGCCCCTATCCTCACCAAGCGCCCTGTTCCCACAAAGCATCCTATCCCTAAACACCAACCTGTTCCGGCACGAAACCATATCCCAACACAGCATCCGATCCCCATTCCAACTCTGCGTCTATGGACCTTCAAAACTGTCAGACACACAGCTACCTCTTTCCCTACCCAAGTTCATCGCCCCTCCCCTTTTACCCCAGACCTGCATGACAACCTTCCTTGTTGTTCAGACAAGAATTTACTCACATAATACCAACCGTTATTCACTTTGTATCCATTCTGTAGCCGCCTTGTATTCAATAGTCAATATGGTATTAAGGGATTTATGCGGCTCATCAATGTAAGTTAGGTGTCAAGCATCTTAAATCGATATTAGTCTGCACGATGATCGTAAGAGAGGACGTGCCTAGCATAGAATCATTCGAGGCGGCTTAAGCAAACAACAGGACATAATTCATCATAAAAAGCTATCAATGCCGACAAACAATTAAACCATTTATCCGCGCGTTTCATTCCCTTATTCCAAACCTCTATCCACTTGTACCCAGTGGCGGTCTGGCAATAACAGCACGTTTATCGTAGACGATTGCTCGCTCTGAAATTAATGAGGCAAAATGTGAAATAACAGCGATGGCAGCAATGCAGTGTCCGTAATGACACCAGACTATTTTTTTGTGGGTTATCGCAATTTCGCGCTTAACAGAACAGTCCATCACTAATCGATGATCGATCACATATACTGATTTATATCGTCATATCCAGATATATAGGGAAGTGCTGGTGATAAACTACAGCCCTGAATGCAAATACAACCACTGCTATTTAGATCATCTGATTTATTCCTCGTATTGTAAAATAACCCCATTTATAACCCTCATTTATTCTGTTTATCAAAATTCCTGACAGATAGTGCTCGTATCAATCAGACAACGCGACGACCGTGCTTCGGAGAATCACCAGTTATTCCATCTTGTTGCAAACTCCCACAACGTAATGGAGCACATCACGTCAAATAAAAAAAGAGCTGTGTGAGCAAATGTAATTGCCAGCAGAGATGTGTTAATTCATTTGAATGTTGTGATGTAAACAAACATACACAATGTATTAAAGTCGAATGAAAAGATTTAATTTCTTAGGTAAACATTGCACACTGTGTATGTGTGCTGTCGATCTTTATTCGATCTTTTCTAAAGAAGGGTGCCACGAGTTAGCCACCTGGAGTGTGTATCCTGTTGATCTACAAACCACATATCATGATATGATATTAGCGTACGTAGATTGCACTACATTCACCACTTTCTTCCTGCTTTCTGGCAAGGACATGGTGTTACACCAATTGCAATTAAGAGCAGACCACGTGATCGATAACTTATACGGATATCTTATATCTTATGGTCAAAACATTTATAACCATCTCGAAAACAACCTGAATTGGATTGATTTAATGCATCCATGGATCAGGAAGAAGATTGATGGGTCCTGTTTTCCCTCCGTGGAGCTATGAGCGTTCAACTAAGAGATATTCATCATAGTCTGTGATAACGGGTGACCGTAGTTCAGGAAGCACGCCATGAGAATGAGGGAAAAGTGAGAAACATGTCATAGGAATAAAGGGAGCGCGGAAAACACGCCAAATGAATGATGGGAACGCAGAAAACACATCACAGAGATGTTATTATATGAACATGGCTTGCATGAGGACATGAATTTAATTATGATCAAAAGAGACCTGGAGTAGTATCAAAGAACTTATGTATGCCAAGAGGGCTCACTCTCGCAAATATATGTGAACACTCCAGCTGTGTTCAGCGCGTTGTTTTTAATAACGTCTATCTTGACAATACGTGGGAAATTGGAGGCATAGCCAATGGTTAGCCGGGACGGATCCGCATACCAGAAAGGCCACCTAATACATTGATATGAATTCCATAACACGTCCCTCTAAAACGCCGAGTCGACATGGAGCCGGCAATATGCTAATGAGAGGGAACTATAGTGCGGATTAAAGAAGCTCATAAGAGTTTTACACAGATACATGTCAGGTATTGTGTGCTGCAAATCGACATTGATCGACATGGTGGTCGGTCTAGTATGACAGATAATCACTTTGTTTATGTCTAATGAAGTCTGCCGACGTGTGGCTAGCATAGAATCAGCCGAGATAGCTTAAGCTAAGGACATGACATAATCCGCTGTGAATAAACACCAACCCCCTCACTCCAAACCTCTCCCTACTTGAGCCAAGCGTCAACCTGAAATAAGTTGCATGTTTGCTGCTGATAATTGATGGTTCGTAAGTTAACTGGGACACGACGCGGTATGATAGCTTTAGATCATTGTTATGTGAATAATGCGCTGTCTGCAATGACACGCACTCGATCTATATCTCGAACTTTATCGCAATTTCTCGCTCTAGTGCACCGTCCACAGCTAACTTCGTTGATGGTAGACCACATAAACCGACTGATTTGGTCATATCCAAATATAGACGGAAGACGTGGAGATGAACCAAATGAATGAATACAAATACAAACACAATAATTTGGGTCAGCGTTCATCAAGACCTGGTAAATCCCACATCGTAATATATTCCCTCCAATATACACATAGAATCAGCCAACAGACATAGATTTCACATGCAATCACTGTATATCGACATTTGGGTTCTGTATTGCCGTCTTATCTGACGAGAACAAGGGTATGATTTTAACAACAATGAGCAATCGTTAATTGAGCAATTTGGTTACACACCTTGGCTGCAATGCACAATGTAATACAGATGTATGTATGCAATTACGGGAATGATCAACATAACTCGGGCAATATTCAGATATAATAATACCCACATACATAGGAAACTGGCACTGTTCATACAATATTAATTGCAGCTATCCGCATCGACACCTATACCCATGCACTGGATGGCATCCTAATAGCCAACAGCAGTTCATAGGCAATACAAGTGTCGACCAAAGCTACACCATCTAACCTGATAGGAAATTCACAGGGCAATATTACATAAACAAACATACAACATACATACATACATACACAACATACAGACATACATACATACATACATACATATACAGACATACATACATACATACATACATACATACATACATACATACATACACAGACATACATACATACATACATACATACATACATACATACATACATACATACATACATACATACACATACATACATACATACATACATACACATACATACATACATACATACATACATACATACATACATACATACATACATACATACATATACATACATACATACATACATACATACATACATACATACATACATACATACATACATACATACATACATACATACATACATACATACATACATACATACATACATACATACATACATACATACACATACATACATACATACATACAGACATACATACATACATACATACATACATACATACATACATACATACATACATACATACATACATACATACATACATACATACATACATACATACATACATACATACATACATATACATACATACATACATACATACATACATACATACATACATACATACATACATACATACATACATACATACATACATACATACATACATACATACATACATACATACACATACATACAGACATACATACATACATACATACATACATACATACATACATACATACATACATACATACATACATACATACACATACATACATACATACATACATACATACATACATACATACATACATACATACATACATACATACATACATACATACATACATACATACATACATACATACATACATACATACATACATACATACATACATACATACATACATACATACATACATACACATACATACATACATACATACATACATACATACATACATACATACATACATACATACATACATACATACATACATACATACATACATACATTACGTGAAGTGAATGTACCCCATGCATCTTTCTTGGATCCACACGACAATATAACTGAAAATAGGCAAATTCCATCAATTTTACACGATATAAACCCAACAAGTTATTTATTAGGGAGGTGTGCATGAGAGATTTCAAGAAGGAATGGATTAAACTTTATCCTTGGCTTACATTGACAAATGTTAAGTTTGTGTTTCATCGCCTTCAACACAAGTAAGTGTCCTCTATGAGTTAGTCAAAAATGTACTCCCACAAGAAGTGTTCTCCGTTAGCGATCTATGTCCATTCTGCATTGCCTTGGGAACTGGTCAACGCATCTGCAACTTTCTAGATGCCAGTCCAAAATGACATACACTTTTTAAATCTCAGTGTAACGAGCTTGTCTGGCCGATATGAAGCAACAAGAGTCGTAGTAGAGCACTCACCTCATATGCTTTAGTATTAGAAAATATCTGCAGGGAAAGGCTGTGGAAGTATAAACAGCTAAATGAATAGCTAAGACAACTAAAGAAACTCTTTCTAACCGCAGAAATACTGAAAACTTTAAAAGCGTTGTGAAATCACTGAAAAGTTAGGTATCAAAGAAATTATCATCCAAGGAACCAAGAGTTCCACGGAGAAAATAAAGTTTCTTATCGATTGTAGGCCGAGATCAGTGATTCAGCAAACGAAAGAGCCACTGGATCAAACGGCCAAAGATTCCCTTGCATATCTACCTATTATTTCAGCTTGGATAAGTTGACAAGGATGTGTTGGTGATGACATATGTAGTGCACTCAGCTGCCGTGTCTAATGAGCACCCTCCACTTGCAACTCATCATGGCGTTGATTTCGATCTTCAGAAGGCAGGAAAGGAAATCAACGCACTAACTTACTCGTGCCAAACGTATCTCTCAGGCTCACTGATTGTTGTTGGTGTTGTTGAAACTGTTAACAAGAACGAACAATTCCTGCTCCATCCTGTGATGTGGTATGCTCTTTCAGCTTTCTCAGACGAATACAATCATACATGAGGAATACAAATAGGTCATACGCCACTGAACATTGTGGCAATAGTTAATAATGTGCGAAAGCATACAAACATATCTGTTGGTGAAAAAGCTGACGAAAATAATTGACATTATTGCTGCCAAGAAAGACAGAAAACAACATTTCGTTTAAGATGCAAGTCTTTAAATTTGCGCCCACTGTTAATCGTTGATTGTTCATGAAATTTCAATCAAAAGCACACTCTGGCACCAGCGAACCAGAGAGTCCCCATAAGCCTATGTTCTTGTATAGACAGACCATCTTTCCGCTCAGCTCGGATTCTCAAACGTTGAAAGTGTCACAAGACACTCTTGTTGGAGCTATAGATGTTTCAGTATCAATAGAGCCAGTTTCCAAGCACGATTGGGGTAGATGCAATTTAGATGCCCTGACCATAGAAATGGTACCACGCCCCCAGTAATTTAAAAAATGGTAGGATTCCATTCTTCCAGATAATAGGACGCTCATCATTTCAATAGCTAGTTATAAGCTAAGCTTTGAAAGAAACAAAGTTAAATATGCATAAATCTTCAAAAATATAAAAATATATTATCAATAAGAGCAATTTCAGTGAAGTTTTGACTTGATATCGGTGCCCAATTTATACCAGACCAAATCAGCTGTTCCATTGAGACAGGTCATGATCACTTATATAGACTGCATTATCTACTTCACAATAGGTTTACAACCACGGCGAGAACAACCCCGGACTGGGTTGAGTTAATGCCTCTGCGGACCAATAAAAAGATGGATAGGTCCTGTTTGCGCTTTCTTGTCCTATCAAGGTTCACCTGAGAGTTATTCTTCACAGTCAGCGATAGCGCAAACGAGCACGAACGCACGTCAAGATGTTGATAGGAGAGCAGGAAACGGGTCATAGGAACGCCGAGAGCGTGGTAAACGGGT
Source organism: Urechis unicinctus (assembly GCA_034190875.2). Classification (NCBI taxonomy): domain Eukaryota; kingdom Metazoa; phylum Annelida; class Polychaeta; order Xenopneusta; family Urechidae; genus Urechis; species Urechis unicinctus. Next base: position 25,196,026 of record CM067352.1, on the reverse strand, counting down.
CATAGAAACGCCGTGAACGCGGGAAATGGGTCAGAGGAGAGCCGTAAGCACAGGAAAGAAGTCATATGAATGCTGATGTTTGACCCTCCTATTCTTATAACAAGATACCTGTGGTAATATAGCTTGATTAAAATGAAGGGGATATTCGTTCTGTCAATGTTTACACGTGACTTCAACGGGTGGATGGCCAGTAAATCGCTGAGACACTTTTGCCTGTCGAAATGACGGCTTCCGATTTGGCTATAAATGTCTCTCTGATGATGATGGGGTGTTGATTACGGCTTGGGTGTTGATGGAATGCCAGGTAAGAATGCGGCGATGGGTGGTGAGTGGTGGTGGAATGCCAGGTAAGAATGTGGTGCCGGAAGGATTTGGAAAAATTCTACCGCCTGACAGTTATTTCGAAATTCCCTTTTATGAAATTATTTTCTCTGTTTGTTTAATCAAACTTGTGCTGATAAAAGCGCCAAATCTGTAAGTTTCATAAAAACGCCCGGGTCTTGATAGAACTCACAAAATGTCCTTTCAATTGATACTGTTGATTGCAAACATCTACACATCACTGTTAAAACTTTTTTTGAATCTCTTGGACCGGATTGTATCGAAAGAGTTGTGCCGTTTTATATTGATCCCAATTTTGCCAATGTTTCACTATGCACCCAAAATGAATTAATGGATTATACGAATTGCAGGCTAAAAACCACAATGAACACGAGTCTAGGTTGGATTAAATTATTGCCTCTAAGGAAACGTCATGAGATAGATGTGTCCTGTTGGCATTGCCCTGCGCTCTCAGCGTTCACCTGGGGAATTTTCGTCATCGTGTGCGATAACATAGTCAGACACGATGGCACACGATGGCGATATTGGGAAACCGGATAGTGCATCTTGGGATATCAGCGGCGCGGTAAAACTCATCACAGAGATATCAGGAACGCTGGCCACGCGTTAAGGAAACGTGGGCAGCACTGGAAAATGGCATGGAGCATGAGAAACATGTTTTAGTGTCGGATAGACACAATTATCACAAGCGTATTGGTGCTGTCTGTGCGAGTGGCACGTTGCTTGTATGTCACTAACATTGTTGAACTGAGCGATCGGTTTATCACTCAACGGAGGACGAGATTTAAAGCGTGAAACGTCAATTCCAAATTTCAAAAGATATACGATATATTTTCTCCTTCATTATCTACATATTCGGCTAGTACAGTACAAGCAAGATGGCAGTAGGGAGAGGAGATGAGGGAGGTTAGTCGCAGAGGGTGGACTGGAATCTGGAGATGGTACAGATGATATCTGCCTCTCAATATGTCACAATACAGACAGCGTCAGAGCCTTTATAGGCGTTGGATGGGCTATAGCGGATAGCTTTGTGGCAGCTTTATATGAGGCAACTACAACGTGAGTTATGGGTGGCATCTTACAAGTACAGGCCCATCCAAACAACGTGTGATGTCTTGTAGGTCTGGGGAAAGAGAGGAGGTGTAGGGGGGTTCGCTGGTTAGGGATAGGGGTGGTTATGTGTATTAAAGGGTATGTTGGATTTTCAAGCAAATCGATGCTAGATGAGGCGTTGGATGAACATGGAATGCTGGGTGGGGATGAGGCAAAAGACAGGGATCGAGTCTTGACATCTTTTTAGTTTTAATCATTTAGTGAAGAAAATCTTGAGGTCAGAATAATAAATAATCCTTATAATCCACAATGGCTGCTTCGAGAAACTTGGACAGAAGTTAGATACATATCAAACGGAACAACTCTTTCGATAGAAAAAAATGTCCAAGACCAAGTTTATCAATGAAGTCGACATGTTTGCAACGGACAGTGTCAGAGAGGGAGCCATTTTGAGACCTCAATTTCAAAACTTCCGTTGTTTATATCAACGCGTTTATATCAACTATGGCACTCGTTAGAGTATACGTATTATTATAAAGTCAGGAAAAGCGAATTCAAATCTCGATATTCCTACCTGACTGCAGGATTTTTAACTGAATCTCCCACGAACTCATTAGCATGTACAAAGACCATATAAAACACTCGCTTGGCCTAAACAAGCCCTCGTTTGAACATCACTAAACCTCGTAATCCATTGAATTTACTTAAGCGATACCATACAAAATACACTGTCTTTTCGTTTTATTGCCGCCACGTATTAAACTGTCAAACGGGACCCCATCATGGCCAGCCACTGACCGTTATGACCCAGACGCCGTCTAACTTGTGACATATTGAGAAGCAGACATCGTCAGAATGAATCTGGCAGCTAGGCAAACTGCAGACAGCAAGTTCTCAAATATGTTCATCGATGTCATACACGAAACGGTTTCAAGATGGAGTGGTGCCATAACAATTGAAAGCTTGGCATCAGATTACTACCATCTTTCCCACAATTTGGAGTAATAAACATTGAAACATCCATTGCAACGTTGCTGTGTTTGGAAATTGACAATGCACTACAATTTCTGACGTATGTGATTTGGTCTCATCACGTTATTTCAGTAATGCTGTGGTTGCTGTCAAATATCTGGAATGATCCCACGCACAAAACAGACGAGAAATACCATAAACTTGGTATTTAGTGTTGTTGAACGCTGATGCAAAAACCAGGGATGTATGTGTATTTGCGTCTGTGTATCCTCATGACTTCTGTATTTGGATGTGCTACAATCAATCAGTACATGAGTTCGACCTTCCACCATTCAATATAGCAGTGGGTGGTGCTCCTAAACAAAAGACTGCAATAGGCGACGTGAAATAGCCGACTGCCTCATGCACATTGTACCACATTGTACTATAGGCCACATGATGAAGCCCCTTGACTCAAGCAGCATTGTACCACATTGTACCAAAAGCTACGAGAAAAAGCCGCTTGCCTCATGCCATATTGTACCACATTGTACAATAGGCTACGAGATAAAGCCGCTTGTCTCATGATACAATGTACCACATTGTATCATAGTCTACGCAATGAAGCCGCTTGCCTCATGCCACTTTTACCACAAAGTACCATAGGCTACCGTGCCTCGCAAGCAATCCACATTGTACCACATTTCATTTACGAGCCAGCTTTTGGCTGCAGCAAACTTGCAACTATTACGAGTCCGCTATTGGGTAAAAGTGGAGCGGGGTATTGGGCAAAAGGGGCTGGAGCACGCACGTTGAGGGCTTAATTGATTGCTTGGCTTGGTTGCTTTCTGTGGATAATTATGTCACCTCCTCTCCCTACTGCCATCTTGCTAGTAGTGGATAAGGGTTGACATCCTGCAAGTAAAGTTCTCGTCTGAGCAATATATGGAGTGTAGGTCCATGGATCGAGATTAGGTAGGGAAAGGGGTGGTTGTGTTTCCGACGAGGTTAGTTGGATTGGTTTGTCAATTGTTGCTGCATTGAGTATGGTGATGTTATTCAGCCTCATGCTGGAACGAGCGCCATATCTTAATGGGACTCACAACATTCCCCTTACCCACTTCCACTCTGATCGCAAACTGTTAAATCCTGGTACACTATTATATCTGTGATATTATCCAGCAATTGTATGCCCATGCAGCCATAATGTATGAATTGATTATAAGCATTCGTTATTATTCTACAGATTTAAAACCACAAAGAAAAGCTATGTTTGGGTTGATTAATTCGTCTGAGGTTCAATTAGAATACAGATGGGCCTGGTTGTGTTTTCCTATGCCATCGTGTTCCCCTGGGAGATTTTCATCATAGGGTGTGGTAATGTCGCCGAATAAGCTTTGTTGGCGGCGCAAAACACGTTTCTGGGACACCGAGAGTACTAAACAAACATCCACGGGAGTCAGTGACGTGGGAAACACGTTACAGAAACACTGGACACTGGACACAAGTCATAGGGACGCTATGGGCACTAAAAAGGGAGCTGGGCACACTGGGTACGAATGAGAGTCATTATGAAGAAAACACATATTGTTTGTCTTTCTATAAATATATATATATATATATATATATATATATATATATATATATACATATATATATATATATATGCAAATATATATGTATACATATGTATATATATATATATATATATATATGTATACATATGTATATATATATCCAATATATTGAGATATATAGATATATATATATATATACATATATACATATATATAAATATATATATATATTCATAAATATATAAATTCATTTATATATATTCATATATATGCATTCATTCTCAATCCAACGAATATTCAAGAATCTTCAACAATTATCGCAACCCGAGCGTTCAATACGTATTTGCGTTTCGACACACAACACGTAATGATCCGGTCATGTTCACGTTACGGTGCTTGGTTAGAATGGGTGCGGGCTTTTGATGGTGCCATTTGAGCGTGGCGTTTGTTTTATGTGGAATTTGGGCTATAAGGCTCGTTTGAGATGCAGTTAACAATCAAGACGTCATACAGCCAATTTCAAAATGGTATCCCCTGCCTATGTAATCAAGCTGAGGACCGCACGACCAGCATATCTCACAGTCTCATCTCCGTAATACTCACAAAACGTCTCCCCGTTTGATTCCATCGACTGCGAACAAGTCCACTTCACTATTGAAAACTGATACCCTATCTCATCCGGGACCTGTGCTCCATCGAGAAAGTAGTGCCGTTTTATATATATACTTCTTTTGCCGAAATCTCCTAGACATCTACATTGTATCAACGGAATATATTGTTTTAAGACCGCCTCGAGTTAGTCGTGTTTTCTATGATTCTGTTCATGTCACGACCGTGGGTTACATGCTATCCTCTATCCTGGTGCTTGTGCGGTGGGCAGAACATACAGCAGTTCCCATCGAATTGTGAACCCATCGGACAGTTAACCAGCAAAGGTAGTTTCAGCTTGTTCAACTCTATCAAAATGAATGGTTTTAAATTTGAATTCACAGTAGAGTATCGTTCCGCCACTTGAGATATTAATGCTTACCTAAGCAACACATCCAGGATTTAGGAAAATATGCAACTCACCCGCATTGTTGAAGTGAATCACAGAAATATGAGGAAAGACAATTTCTAGGTATTAATAATATACAATTCTTACAATCCATTCGCATAATATATATTACTCGCGGAAAACCTTTCGTAAACGTGTGATAAATATATAATGGCACTAATCTCTCAGTTGCGTACATTTCTCAAATTAATTATAGTACCAGAAATTAACAGTGAAACGGACCTGTTCCAAGCAATTGTGTCAAAGGCGGATACATTTTGGGAGCACCACAGAGCTTAAGGTTGTTTTCACAAATGGAAAGCCACTCGAGACTGATATATGAGATGTGGAGCTCGTTCGAGCATCAGCTTGATTACATGGACAGGGAAAACAACGCCTTGCAATGTGTATTCAATTGTTTACGACATGTCACACAGTCAGCTAGTCCATTAAAAAAACAAGTTCTATGCACACCTCATTTCTACCAAGCTACACACAGCACCCACCCTCACCTCCTGTTACTCCAACCCCCACCCCTAGTACCCATCCCCATATGGAACCTATCCTCACCCTGCAGCTGGTTTTCAACCCGTATGCCATCCTCTCACAGCTCCTTATCCCCCACCCCACCAGCACCCAATTTCTACCACGTGCCCTATTCCCTCCTAGCTACTGTGCCCCTATCCTCACCAAGCGCCCTGTTCCCACAAAGCATCCTATCCCTAAACACCAACCTGTTCCGGCACGAAACCATATCCCAACACAGCATCCGATCCCCATTCCAACTCTGCGTCTATGGACCTTCAAAACTGTCAGACACACAGCTACGTCTTTCCCTACCCAAGTTCATCGCCCCTCCCCTTTTACCCCAGACCTGCATGACAACCTTCCTTGTTGTTCAGACAAGAATTTACTCACATAATACCAACCGTTATTCACTTTGTATCCATTCTGTAGCCGCCTTGTATTCAATAGTCAATATGGTATTAAGGGATTTATGCGGCTCATCAATGTAAGTTAGGTGTCAAGCATCATAAATCGATATTAGTCTGCACGATGATCGTAAGAGAGGACGTGCCTAGCATAGAATCATTCGAGGCGGCTTAAGCAAACAACAGGACATAATTCATCATAAAAAGCTATCAATGCCGACAAACAATTAAACCATTTATCCGCGCGTTTCATTCCCTTATTCCAAACCTCTATCCACTTGTACCCAGTGGCGGCCAGGCAATAACAGCACGTTTATCGTAGACGATTGCTCACTCTGAAATTAATGAGGCAAAATGTGAAATAACAGCGATGGCAGTAATGCAGTGTCCGTAATGACACCAGACTATTTTTTTGTGGGTTATCGCAATTTCGCGCTTAACAGAACAGTCCATCACTAATCGATGATCGATCGCATATACTGATTTATATCGTCATATCCAGATATATAGGGAAGTGCTGGTGATAAACTACAGCCCTGAATGCAAATACAACCACTGCTATTTAGATCATCTGATTTATACCTCGTATTGTAAAATAACCCCATTTACAATCCTCATTTATTCTGTTTATCAAAATTCCTGACAGATAGTGATCGTATCAATCAGACAACGCGACGACCGTGCTTCGGAGAATCACCAGTTATTCCATCTTGTTGCTAACTCCCACAACGTCATGGAGCACATCACGTCAAATAAAAAAAGAGCTGTGTGAGCAAATGTAATTGCCAGCAGAGATGTGTTAATTCATTTGAATGTTGTGAGGTAAACATACATACACAATGTATTAAAGTCGAATGAGAAGATTTAATTTCTTAGGTAAACATTGCACACTGTGTATGTGTGCTGTCGATCTTTATTCTATCTTTTCTAAAGAGTTAGCCACCTGGAGTGTGTATCCTGTTGATCTACAAACCACATATCATGATATGATATTAGCGTACGTAGATTGCACTGCATTCACCACTTTCTTCCTGCTTTCTGGCAAGGACATGGTGCTACACCAATTGCAATTAAGAGCAGACCACGTGATCGATAACTTATACGGATATCTTATATCTTATGGTCAAAACATTTAGAACCATCTCGAAAACAACCTGAATTGGATTGATTTAATGCATCCATGGATCAGGAAGAAGATTGATGGGTCCTGTTTTCCCTCCGTGGAGCTATGAGCGTTCAACTAAGAAATATTCATCATAGTCTGTGATAACGGGTGACCGTAGTTCAGGAAGCACGTCATGAGAATGAGGGAAAAGTGAGAAACATGTCATAGGAATAAAGGGAGCGCGGAAAACACGCCAAATGAATGATGGGAACGCAGAAAACACATCACAGAGATGTTATTATATGAACATGGCTTGCATGAGGACATGAATTTAATTATGATCAAAAGAGACCTGGAGTAGTATCAAAGAACTTATGTATGCCAAGAGGGCTCACTCTCGAAAATATATGTGAACACTCCAGCTGTGTTCAGCGCGTTGTTTTTAATAACGTCTATCTTGACAATACGTGGGAAATTGGAGGCATAGCCAATGGTTAGCCGGGACGGATCCGCATACCAGTAAGGCCACCTAATACATTGATATGAATTCCATAACACGTCCCTCTAAAACGCCGAGTCGACATGGAGCCGGCAATATGCTAATGAAAGGGAACTATAGTGCGGATAAAAGGGGCTCTGTCAAAGCTACAACG
>CM067352.1:25180877-25183377 GCA_034190875.2 Urechis unicinctus | reverse complement strand
CCAATGTTTCACTATGCACCCAAAATAATTAATGGATTATACGAATTGCAGGCTAAAAACCACAATGAACACGAGCCTAGGTTGGATTAAATTATTGCCTCTAAGGATACGTCATGAGATAGATGTGTCCTGTTGGCATTGCTTTGCGCTCTCAGCGTTCACCTGGGGAATTGTTGTCATCGTGTGCGATAACATATTCAAACACGATGGCGATATTGGGAAACCGGATAGTGCATCTTGGGATATCAGCGGCGCGGTAAAACTCATCACAGAGATATCAGGAACACTGGCCACGCGTTAAGGAAACGTGGGCAGCACTGGAAAATGGCATGGAGCACGAGAAACATGTTTTAGTGTCGGATAGACACAATTATCACAAGTGTCTATCGTAGGGCGTATTGGTGCTGTCTGTGCGAGTGGCACGTTACTTGTATGTCACTAACATTGTTGAACTGAGCGATCCGTTTATCACTCAACGGAGGACGAGATTTAAAGCGTGAAATGTCAATTCCAAATTTCAAAAGATATACGACATATTTTCTCCTTCATTATCTACATATTCGGCTAGTACAGTACAAGCAAGATGGTAGTAGGGAGAGGAGATGAGGGAGGTTAGTAGCAGAGGGGGTGGACTGGAATCTGGAGATGGTACAGATGATATCTGCCTCTCAATATGTCACAATACAGACAGCGTCAGAGCCTTTATAGGCGTTGGATGGGCTATAGCGGATAGCTTTGTGGCAGCTTAATATGAGGCAACTACAACGTGAGTTACGGGTGGCATCTTACAAGTACAGGCCCATCCAAACAACGTGTGATGTCTTGTAGGTCTGGGGAAAGAGAGGAGGTGTAGGGGGGTTCGCTGGTTAGGGATAGGGGTGGTTATGTGTATTAAAGGGTATGTTGGATTTTCAAGCAAATCGATGCTAGATGCGGCGTTGGATGAACATGGAATGCTGGGTGGGGATGAGGCAAAAGACAGGGATCGAATCTTGGTATCTTTTTAGTTTTAATCATTTAGTGAAGAAAATCTTGAGGCCAGAATAATAAATAATCCTTATAATCCACACATACATTGTGGCTGCTTCGAAAAACTTGGGCAGAAGTTAGATACATATCAAACGGAACAACTCTTTCGATAGAAAAAAATGTCCAAGACCAAGTTTATCAATGAAGTCGACATGTTTGCAACGGACAGTGTCAGAGAGGGAGCCATTTTGAGACCTCAATTTCAAAACTTCCGTTGTTTATATCACCGCGTTTATATCAACTATGGCACTCGTTAGAGTATACGTATTATTATAAAGTCAGGGAAGGGAATTCATATATCGATATTCCTGCCTGAATGCTGGATTTTTAACTGAATCTCCCACGAATTCATTAGTATGTACAAAGACCATATAAAACACTCGCTTGGCCTAAACAAGCCCTCGTTTGAACATCACTAAACCCAACCAAACCTCGTAATCCATTGAATTTACTAAAGGGATACCATACAAAATACAAAATCTTTTCGTTTTATTGCCGCCACGTATTAAACTGTCAAACGGGACCCCATCATGGCCAGCCACTGACCGTTATGACCCAGACGCCGTCTATATTGTGACATATTGAGATGCAGACATCGTCAGAATGAATCTGGCAGCTAGGCAAACTGCAGACAGCAAGTTCTCAAATATGTTCATCGATGTCATACACGAAACGGTTTCAAGATGGAGTGGTGCCATAACAATTGAAAGCTTGGCATCAGATTACTACCATCTTTCCCACAATTTGGGGTAATAAACATTGAAACATCCATTGCAACGTTGCTTGTTTGAAATTGACAATGCACTACAATTTCTGACGTATGTGATTTGGTCTCACCACGTTATTTCAGTTATGCTGTGGTTGCTGTCAAATATCTGGAATGATCCCACGCACAAAATAGACGAGAAATATCATAAACTTGGTATTTATCAAGTGTTGTTGAACGCTGATGCAAATAACTAGGGATGTATGTGTATTTGCGTCTGTGTATCCTCATGACTTCTGAATTTGGATGTGCTAAAATCAATCAGTACATGAGTTCGACCTTCCACCATTCAATATAGCAGTGGGCGGTGCTCCTAAACAAAAGACTGCAATAGGCTACGTGAAATAGCCGACTGCCTCATGCACATTGTACCACATTGTACTATAGGCCACATGATGAAGCCCCTTGACTCAAGCAGCATTGTACCACATTGTACCAAAAGCTACGAGAAAAAGCCGCTTGCCTCATGCCATATTGTACCACATTGTACAATAGGCTACGAGATAAAGTCGCTTGCCTCATGACACAATGTACCACATTGTATCATAGTCTACGCAATGAAGCCGCTTGCATCATGCCACTTTTACCACAAAGTACCATAGGCTACCGTGCCTCCGCAAGCAATCCACATTGTACCACATTTCATTTACGAGCCAGCTTTTGGCTGCAGCAAACTTGCAACTATTACGAGTCCGCTATTGGGTA
>CM067352.1:25170877-25175877 GCA_034190875.2 Urechis unicinctus | reverse complement strand
TCAATCAGCGGCAGCATTCATCGCTTTCGCCGTGTATTGACTTGGTGTAGGGGTCATGTCAAAACATCTAAGCGGCAGCAGCTTGTGATCTTATAATTGTGCGCGTTACCAACTATTCTCGGTCCGTGTATATACTGTCTTTATGTCTCAGCGACAGTGGGCACTGGATGTCCCGGTGCAATCAAAGCGGGTATATATACACAAACACGCATACACGCACACATATATATATATATATGTATACACACGGTTTCCGATGCCAAGCTTCCGAGCGCCGAGCAGCTATCTATAAATAGCATATATATGTGAATATTTATAAGTATGTGTGTTTATATACGTATATTTATTCTACAGATTTAAAGCCACAAAGAAAAGCTATGTTTGGGTTGATTAATTCGTCTGAGGTTCAGTTAGAATACAGATGGGCCTGGTTGTGTTTTCCTATGCCATCGTGTTCCCCTGGGAGATTTTCATCATAGGGTGTGATAACGTCGCCGAATAAGCTTTGTTGGCGGCGCAAAACACGTTTCTGGGACACCGAGAGTACTAAACTTACATCCACGGGAGTCAGTGACGTGGGAAACACGTTACAGAAACACTGGATACACTGGACACAAGTCATAGGGACGCTAGGGGCACTAAAAAGGGACGCTGGGCACACTGGGTACGAATGAGAGTTATTATGAAGAAAATACATATTTTTTGTTTTTCTATAAATATATATATATATATATATATATATATATATATATACATTATATATATGTACATATATATATATATATATATATATATATATAAATATATATATGTATACATATGTATATAAATATCCAATATATTGAGATATATATATATATATATATATATATATATATATATACATATATACATATATATAAATATATATATATATTCATAAATATATAAATTCATTTATATATATTCATATATATGCATTCATTCTCAATCCAACGAATATTCAAGAATCTTCAACAATTATCGCAACACGAGCGTTCAATATGTATTTGCGTTTCGACACACAACACGTAATGATCCGGTCTAGTTCACGTTACGGTGCTTGGTCCGAATGGGTGCGGGCTTTTGATGGTGCCATTTTAGCGTGGCGTTTGTTTTATGTGGAATTTGGGCTATAAGGCTCGTTTGAGATGCAGTTAACAATCAAGCAGTCATACAGCCAATTTCAAAATGGTATCCCCTGCCTAAGTAATCAAGCTGAGGACCCCACGACCAGCATATCTCACAGTCTCATCTCCGTAATACTCACAAAACGTCTCCCCGTTTGATTCCATCGACTGCGAACAAGTCCACTTCACTATTGAAACTGATACCCTATCTCATCCGGGACCTGTGCTCCATCGAGAGAGTAGTGCCGTTTTATATATATACTTCTTTTGTCGAAATCTCCTAGACATCTACATTGTATCAACGGAATATATTGTTTTAATACCGCCTCGAGTTCGTCGTCGTGTTTTCTATGATTCTGTTCATGTCACGACCGTGGGTTGCATGCTATCCTCTATCCTGGTGCTTGTGCGGTGGGCAGAACATACAGCAGTTCCCATCGAATTGTGAACCCATCGGACAGTTAACCAGCAATGGCAGTTTCAGCTTGTTCAACTCTATCAAAATGAATGGTATTGAATTTGAATTCACAGTAGAGTATCTTTCCGTCACTTGAGATATTAATGCTTACCTAAGTAACACATGCAGAATTTAGGAAAATATGTAACTCACCCGCATTGTTGAACTGAATCACAGAAATACGAGGAAAGACAATATCTAGGTATTAATAATATACAATTCTTACAGTACATTCACATAATATATATTACCTTTGGCAAACGTGTGATAAATATAAAATGGCACTAATCTCTCATTTGCAAACATTACTCAAATTAATTATAGTACCAGAAATTAACAGTGAAACGGACATGTTCCAAGTAATTGTGTCAAAAGCGGATACATTTTTGGGACCACCAGAGAACTGAAGGTTGTTTTCACAAATGGAAAGCCACTCGAGACTGATAAATGAGATGTGGAGTTCGTTCGAGTATCAGCTTGATTACATGGACAGTGAAAACAACGCCTTGCAATGTGTATTCGATTGTTTACGACATGTCCAAACAATCAGCTAGCCCATTAAACAAAAACAAGTTCAAGACGAACTTCATTTCTACCGAGCAACATTCAGCGCCCTATGCCCTCCCTTACCTACTTGTACTCCAACCCTCAACCCTAGCACACATTCCCATTTGGAACCTATCTTCACCCAGCAGCTAGTTTTCAACCCGTATGTTATCCCCCTGGAGGGGGGGGGGGATGACGATGATTAGGTGAGGGGGAAGTGTGACGATGAGGGGGTGAGGGGGAAGTGTGACGATGATGAGGTGAGCGGGAAGTGTGACGATGATGAGGTGAGGGGGAAGCGTGACGATGAGGGGGTGAGGGGGAAGCGTGACGATGATGAGGTGAGGGGGAAGTGTGACGATGATGAGGTGAGGGGGGAAATGTGACGATGATGAGGTAAGGGGGAAGCGTGACGATGGACAAATTCGTTAATTGTCTGCATTATTGTGATAAACTCTTAAAAATGTGGAGACTACCATTGATAGTTTGTATTCAAAATAAAATATATAATTTGTTCCGTCAAGGGGCGAACAAGATGAATCAGGGGAAACATGTTCTATTCATGCTTGCCGAGCAACAGCTACAGGTGTCCATGGCAAGATCTTTTATTGCTGACTAAGAAAGTAGCTGATTTTTAAAAGACGTCTACACCTGACCCTAATACAAACACAAAACATAATTATGCAAGCTTGTTGTAAAACGTTGCTGTCAAAAGCACCATGCCTGATATGAATGGGTTGAAAGGCACGGAAACAAAGTTATTTATTTCATTAAACATCCCGTCAACGAGTCGACATGGAGGTGGTAATTATGTTAATGAGGGAACCATAGAGTGTTTTTATGCGGCTTTGTCAAAATGCAGCGACATCTCAGACGACATGAGAGTATTGCATCAATGTACGCGAGGTGTCAAGCATCATAAATCGATAACAGTCTGCATGATGACCGTCAGAGTGGACAGATAAAGACTGTTGATCTGTAATGGAGCAGGCCGACACGTGCCTAGCATAGAATCATTCAAGGCGGCTTAAGCAAACAACATGATATTATTCCTAATAAAAAGCTACCAATGCCGGCAATCAATTAAACCATTATCCGTGCGTTTCATTCCCTTACTCCCAATCTCTATGCACTTGCACCCAGTTGTGGCCTGGCAATAACAGCGCGTTTGCCGTGGACGATTGCTGGCCCTGAAATTAATGAGGCAAAATGTGAAATAACAGCGATGACACCAGCATTTTTGGGTGGGTTATCGCAACCCCCCCCCCCCCCTTACATCGATGATCGATCATATATACTGATTGATATCGTCATATACAGATATATAGGGAAGTGGAGGTGATAAACTACAGCCATGAATGCAAATACAACCACTGCTATTTGGTTCATCTGATTTAAACCATTTTCTAAAGAATTTCCGTCCACTTTGAAGGTAGAATCAACTAAGATATTTGGCAGTTTCCATTTGTGGTCCTTTATCCTGGGCTGCATGTACAAGGGTAACCAGACAAGACCAAACTACAACGACGAACGCCTGAATGCAACTGGAAATTTACGAACACTGCAAACTGATGGATCTAAACGTTTTTGTTGTGGCTCAAGCCAATGGCTGCTTGCTGCAGGGACCATCCTGGTGTACAACAGTTTACAATCATGCCCTTCCTCAGATACGCGACAGGACATATCAAGCTAACCATGGAACCTGTTGTTGATATAACCAACCCCTTCACCACCCTACCTTAAGTGTGCATTGGGAGCTGGGTGGGTAGAGTGTGGTTGGGGTAATGGGTGTGAATTGTTTGCTGGGTTCGATTGGGGAGGGGTGTAGATTTATGCTGGATTGGATTGGGGTGATGGGTGTGGATTGTTTGCTGGGTTTTATTGGGGAGATGGGTGTGGTTTGTTTGCTGGGTTTGATTGGGGGGATGGGTGTGGATTGTTTGCTGGGTTTGATTGGGGGGATGGGTGTGGTTTGTTTGCTGGGTTTGATTGGGGTTATAGGTGTGGATTGTTTGCTGGGTTTGATTGGGGTGATGGGTGTGGTTTGTTTGCTGGGTTTGATCGGGGTATGGGAGTGGATAGTTTGCTGGGTTTGGCTGATGGGTGTGGATAGTTTCCTGGGTTGGGTTTGGGGTGGAGTCTGGCTTTTGGCGGGGACCAGTTTAACTTGGCGTGTATATTATATCCGGTTGTGTAGGGGCTAAATTTAAGCCAAAGTTCGAGATGACAAAAAAAAAACCATCATCGTCAATTTCGTATTTCTGTAAAATCACCACATTTAAAATCCTCATTTTTGTAAACTTCATGACCGATAGTAGTCGTATCATTCAGTCAAGGTAACGACCATGCTTCTGAAAATCACCAAGTGACCTGTCATTTTATATTGTTGCTATTGGAAACTACTTTCAGAATTGAACCTTACCCGGTTCTCGAGCGAAAAACAGAGTAAAAAGGTCCCTCCTCATTCTAAGAGATGAAGGACAGAAATTAAGTTAAGACTTTGTTCTTAAACCTACACCTGGAGTGTGTATCCTGTTCATCACAAAAAACTACATATTATGATATGATATTATTGTACGTAGATTGCACTACATTCACCACTTTCTTTCAAGAATATGTTGCTACACCAATTGCAATTAAGAGCAGTCTACGTGATCAATCACTTAAACAGATAACATTGTCTTATGAGCAATAGATTTATAACCGAAAACAACCCTGAATTAAATTGATTTAATGCCTCCATGGATCAACAAGACGATTGGTAGGTCCTGTTTGCACTCCCTGGTGCTATCTGCGTTCAACTCAAAGATCGAATCTCAGGAATCACGTCATAGGAATGATAGGAACGT